>CM038792.1:226930346-227392152 GCA_021764765.1 Vicia sativa
TAGGGTAGGGGTCGGGCTTTCTTTGAGTGTGGTTACCCTCGAAATGTTGACTCATCGACCAACTTCCTTGTGATTCCAGGGGGGGGAAGGGAATGTTTTGCCATACGATCATCGCGAACACCTTGGGCATATTAGGCACTTGGTTTTGTGACAGGGACTAAAAACTCCAATAAACTCTCTCCGCTCTAGGGTAGCACGAATAGCGGTTATCCTGCGCGATTGATGCCGATTCGAGCCCTTTGTTTCCTCTCGAAGTCTGCGCAATTCTGGTTGCGAGATGATCATCGGGACATCATTGCGATTTCCTTGTGGCACAACATGAGATAATCTTTGAGGTCGGTAGCCATCCTCCATTTTGTATTTTTCCTTTTTAGGTATCTTTCCATCTCCTCCATCTCGTAATCAGGTCTCTCCATATCCACCATGTTGACATCAACATCTTCCCTTTTCGTCATCATCTCCCATCCCGATAGTTTGACATCTTGATTCGGATCTTTGAACGTTCGGGGTATTATTTCACTGTAGTCAAATTTTCCACTGGTTCCCCTAAAGTATCCTTTCTTTTGAGGAATGATAACATCTCCATCCTTCCCTTTTATGTCATTATCTCCCCATCCTGTGGGTTTGACGTCTTCGATTGGGATTTTCGAACTCTCGGGGTATATTTCGTAGTCGAACTTCCCACCGGGCTCTTTATCCCAGTTTCTTTATGAGGGAGGGTGGCTTTGTGATCTGGACTCTCTTCTTTATTCTCGGCCTTGTGTCAACTTTGCTTTTGGTTTCGAGTTGGATCTTTTCAACAAAGGGGTTTGCTTCGATCGGCCTAGTTGACGTCCTCGGTGACCTTGACTTGACCACCACGTTTCGTTCTCGATCTTTCTTCTAATGGAGTGGCCTCTTGATCTGCTTCCACCATATTGATTTCTCCAATGCACGAAGGCTCGGAGTAGTTGGTGTCTGCAACATCCAGAGGGTCTTCATCTACTTTCATTTTTGGTTTGTCAGCAAATCTCAATTGCCTTTTGAATCGATCCTAAAAGAAAACACTGTGAGGTTTTGTGGCCTAGGAAACTATGATACTTACAAAATCCTCTTTTCTTTCTTTGATCTAAAGGAGGTATTTTGACGTTTGATGGCACAATTAGTTGGCCATCTTTGACAAGCAAATCAAAGATCTCATCACATTTTGTTACATCAAAGGTATACACCTTCTTTGGGAATTTATCACTTTTCTCATTTTCAACAATTTCTTTCCCTTTTGTGGGACTAATAGTTTACAAGAGTAAGGTGGAGCTGTTTTAATTCAGAGATCTCTTGACTTTCAATTCGACTTTCTTTCTTATTCTTTTAAAAGCCAAAAGCCTTTTCGACCTTTTCGACTTGTCGAACCCTATCGCTAAGCGAGCCATGTCCCTTGTGTGTGTAATTTCTTTCAAATAGAATAGTCCGGCCACCAGTTTCATTAACTCATGCTCGGGGACTCTTGTGAAGCATCTAGATTTCAAGAGTCGAACCTATTCAGGTAATCATCTATGGGTTCAGTGAACTTCCTCTTAACGCTGGCTAGTTCCTTCAGGCTTATCTTGGATTGTCCCATATAGAATTGTTCATGGAACAATCTCTCTAAGAGGGTCCAGGTGTCTATGGATCCAGGAGGCAACGTGGTGAACCATGTGAAAGCATTTTTAGTGAGGGAACTTGGGAAATATTTAATCCTAAGGTTCTCATTATTTGATATGTCTCCTGCTTCAGTCAGATACTTGGCTATGTGTTCGATTGTTGATTCATTGGTATCTCCAGCAAACTTTGTAAACTTAGGGATCTTATATCCCCTTGGTAAATCAGTATGCATTACATAATCTGCTATAGGAGAGACATAATTTGGCCTTCTAATCCTTGTATTAAGACCGTTTTGGGCCATAATCCTCTCTATCATGGTGGTTAAATTATTTTCTGCCAAGATATTATCGTTTCGAATTCTATGAACAACTGCATCAGCATCTTGGTTTCGACCCACCATGACAACCCCCTCTAGGTTGTTCATCTCGAAACGCTGGGACTTCTAGCCTTTCGACCCTTGCCCCTGGTTCCATAACTCCCCTTTGTGGTTCTTCTCGAATCACTGGGGCATCTAATCTTTCGAACCTAGCCACTGGTTCTATAAATCCCCTTTGTGGTTCCTCTCGAATCACTGGGGCATCTAACCTTTGTGCCCTTGCCCCCAAATTAATCCCCTCTTTTACTGGTCTGTAGGGTGGGTCATCAGCAATTTGTTCTATGATAGGTGGGTTTGCTCGAACCAACGCCTGGTTCTGTCTACGCCTTTCTGGCGGAGCGAAGAAATTTGCTATTCGACTCATATTATCTGCGTTTTCTCTGATCGTCACAGTTACGTTTTGTACTATTGGGGCGAAGATTTCTTGCATGGTTTGTGCCAATACTCCTATCATATTATGGTTACTATCATCCATTAATTGCCTAAAAGCCAATTGATTTTCTGTGGTTAGGATAGGCAATGCACTATAACCTACTGACCCTCGGTTATTTGTCATAAATTGATTAGCCCCAGATCCAGACCCTAATTATGGTGACGTATTCGACGTCGAAGTTTGCAAACCTGCCATAAAAGATGTTGGCATCCCATAAGGGGGATTCCTGGGTCTATTACCATCGAAACTGGGTGGTCTAGTTGTTGGTGGGGTTGCGAAATGGGTTTGTGTCCCTGATGGTGGGACAAATCCCCCAGGATAACCAGTGGTTCCTGTATTTCCTAGCATCGAATTGTTAGTTGACATGCCACTTGTTCCGTTCGTGGCCACATTACTAGTAGAAGATGCAACAGACTGTGCGTTCGAAGGGATCGCGCTTGACGTTCCCGTCGAAGCGGACGCGTTAGTGCCTGTTCCATGTGGGGCAATTTGTTCCCCTTGTTGATTGTTTGGATTAGACATCCTATTATTACGTTTTCTTCTGGGTAAGGGTTGGTTGCTATTGGTTATTCTACCACTTCTAAGGTTCATATACCAACGAACTTTGACACTCAGAAAGAAACTTTTATAATAATTATGTCTTAACAATCTTAATTTTTGTTTTAATTTTAATTTTGTAACGACCAATGAACTTGTCCCACTGGGCGTGCCAATTTGTTTACAGTGATTTCTGGTAAAACAACTGCTAGTCCTCCAAACTATCGAATAAACTTAATGACTGTTATTCAATCCCTCTGGTAACTTGCAGGATCGACTAGATTGATCCTATGGGGTATTGGTCATTTGGATAAATTTAATAACAAAACTAATATTCATTTGTTAAGACTTGTATTTAGAGTGTTTTAGAAATGTTCAATGTATTCCGATTACAATATTAAAGAACTTAATGACATGATCAAGTAAAGAAACATAAAACTAACTTGAATGAGTAAATCTTCGATTTTAAAGAAATGTATAAATGCAGAAATACGTAAATGACTTTGAATGTAAAGACTTTAATGTAAAAGCATGAATATAAAAGACATGGATGTAAAAGATATGAATGTAAAAGAGTTTCTTAAAACGTAAAGGATTCGATTTAGAAGGAAAGTATTTAAATGCAGCAAACAAGTAAATGGCTTTGAATGTAAAGGTATTTAAAAGACATTGATGCGAAAATGAAGATAAACTGGAAAGATAAAGATGTTTTACTGAATTATAAAGGTTTGGTGCTATCATACGTACATTGTTCGAGCATTCGTTTCCCTAGCCATGTGGTATTTTGAATGTTTACTGAATTTTGTACAATAGATATGACACACGAAATCCTAACACTAAGACATCTATTTATACTACTTCGACCATAACGGTCTGACTTATGAGATTCTGCCACATTCAGAACATGCAGAACACTGCGCTTCTCTAGCTTCCACGCGTCTTCAAACCGTTCCAACGCATATATATTTGAATTCCAATCATCCCGCTCGCGTTTGAATTTTAAAATGCTGTGACAATCTTCGCTTCGAACTCATCCCACAGACACAATCTAGTCAGCGCTTCGAGGCTTCTTTTATATATATCTCCATAACTGTCACTCGAAGCTTCGAACTTTGACATGTCCATTCGAAGAGCCATTTCTCCCATTCCGAATTGTGACATTTACTTTTATTCTCACGAACACTAATCTCGTTTCATTTCGAGCTCAATGACTCCATTTTGAATCATATATATCAAAATCTTCAGCCAACAGATAGTAAGTTCGACAAGAAGAAACGCAAAAGTCAGCAGAAGTTTTACAGTGGCGAAGCATCTGGTATTCAATGCTATCATTGTAAGAAAGAGGGTCACACAAGAAAGTTATTCCCTGAACGCCTGAAAGATCATGAAGGTAAATATAATGGCAATGTAGCTCTTGTTCAAGATGATTTCGAATCATTTGATGCACTTGTGGTTTCGAGCAGCAACCCGTTGAAGGAGTGAATTATGGATTCTGGGTGCACTTGACACATGACTCCAAACAAAGACTTGTTCGATGAATTATGTTATTAAGATGTTGGATCTATATTGCTGGGAAACAACAAAGCTTGCAAAATTGAAGGCGTTGGATCTGTGAGATTCAAGCTCCATAATGAGTCAATAAGGATATTAACTAAAGTCAGGTATGCATCTCATTTGAAGAGAAATTTGATTTCTCTTGGTAAATTCGACAAGAAAGGATATCTTTTCCAAGAAGGGAAAAATGTCCTAAGAGTCATGAAGGGGTCAAAGGAAGTATTGAGAGGCGTGAAGAGACAAGGCTTGTGTACCTTGAGGCTGAAGTTGTAAGTGGTTCGACAAATGTTGCATCTATGAAACCTTGTCGAAGACAGAAATCTGGCACATGAGATTGGGCCATGTCAACGAAAGGGGTCTGGTCGAATTGGGGAAACACAATTTGCTTGGTGGAGACAAAGTCGAATAGCTGAAGTTTTATTGTGTACTTAGAAAATCTTGCATTGTTAAATTCAACAAAGGCAAACAAAGAACACATGGATCCCTGGATTACATCTATGCTGATCTTCGGGGGGCTGCAAGGTGTCCATCACATTCAGGAGCAAGGTATTTTCTATCCATTGTAGATTACTATTCCAGAAAGTCACGGGTATTCATCGAGAAGACTAAGGATGAAACTTTTGAGAATTTCAAAGGCTGGAAAAATCTGGTCAAAAATCAAACTGGCATAAAGGTCAAGAGGTTGAGAACAGACAATGGCCTTGAATTTTATGATGAGGCATTCGACAACTTTTGTGCTACCTCTGGTATTGCAAGACACAAAACTACTGTAGACACTCCACAACACAATGTTTTAGATGAAAGTTTTAATCAAACCATCTTGGAAAGAGTTAGATGCATGTTGACTAGTGCTGGATTGAAGAAGGTGTTTTGGGTTGAGGATGTTTGGACAACATCATATCTAATAAAAAAATGTCTTTCGACTGTGTTAGATATGAAGACACCTGAAGAAGTTTGGTCGGGACATCTACTAGATCTCAACAAACTGTGAGTATTTGACTGCGTAGCCTATGCTCATATTAGGAAAGACAAGATCGAACCTATAGCTCTTAAATGCATGTTCATGGGATACTCTGAAGGAGTCAAAGCTTGTAGGCCATGGTGCCTAGAGCCAGGTCATAGAAGGTCATCAGTCGATATGTAGTTTTCAATGAAGCTGAAATGGATTTCAAGAAAAATAATGATGTTGGTCAAAGTGCATAAATATATGATGAAGAGCTAGAACAACTAGATATTCTTGTTGAGGTGGAGCATGTTGATGCTGAATTGCGTATCCCAGATGAAATCAAAGAAGAAGTAGAAGATGCTTATGAAGTTGAGGAAACTGCCAATGACTACCTATTGGAAACAGGTAGTACAAGAAGAGTTATCAATCCACCTTAGAGACTTGGGTATGCAAATCTTATAGCTTATGCCTTAATCTTTGCAAGTGAGGTTCTAGACGAAGAACTTAGAGACTATAAGGAAGTCACGGGGAGTCGAAATAAGACTGAATGTATGAAGGCCAAATATAATGGGATAAAATCTCTTCATGATAACAACACTTGGGAATTGATCAAGAAACCTATTGGATCCAGGTTAGTCGGGTGTAAATGAATTTTCAAGGTTAAGGAAGGAATCAAAGTAGTGGCATCGAAAAGATACAAGGAAAGGTTGGTTTCAAGGGGTTTCACTCAGAAGGAAGGTGTAGACTTCAATGATGTGTTTTCTCCTATTTTGAAGCATAGGTCCATTCGAATGTTGCTTGCCATAGTGGCACAATTCGATCTTGAACTGGAACAAATGGATATGAATACTGCATTCTTGTATGGTGATCTAGATGAAATCATCCTGATGAGGCAACCTGAAGGGTATGTCGAAATGGGATAGGAAGATTATGTGTGCAAGTTGAATTGATCTTTATATAGGTTGAAACAATATCCTCGACAGTTCGACAAGTTCATAGCACTCATAAGTTTCATCAGAAGTCAGTTCGACCACTTTGTTTACTTTAGATTTCGACCTGTTAATTAACTTGCTATTTTGTTTCTTTATAGTGATGATATTCTCATAGCAAGCAACAATGTCAAAGAGGTAATGAGGGTGAAGTTTCAACTTAATAAGGAGTTTGAAATGAAAGACCTGACACAACTTTTAGGATTCTTGAGATTGACATTCAAAGAGATAAAAAGATGTCAAAATTATGCTTATCTCAAGAGGTATATCTATGAAAGATTCTCAAAAACTTTGGTATGTCGAATTCGAAGCCTGTTGTGACTCCAACAAACCCTTAATTTGAGCTGAGTATTGATCAATGACCCAATACTAAGGTTGAAAGAGCTTATATGAATAACATCCCATATGCTAATGTAGTAGGTTCTTTGATGTATGATATGGTCTGTACTAGACCGACATAGCATATGCAGTAATTCTTGTAAGCAGGTACATAATGAATCTTGGAAATGCTCATTGGCAAGCATTGAAGTGGATTCGAAGGTACATAAGGGGGTCGTTGAACAGAGTCTTAATTTATGGTGGAGCTTTGGCTGAAGATAGTAAAGAAGTAATTGAAGAAAATGTTGAATCTGATTATGAATGTTGTATGGATTCCATAAAATCTATTTCTGGATACGTTTTCACTATGTTTGGTACAACAAATAGTTGGAAAGCAACACTTCAGAAGGTCGTTGCATTATCAACCACTGAAGAGAAATATATTACTTTAACTGAAGTTGTGAAAGAAGCATTATGGCTTGAAGGTTTTGCTAAGGAGCTGAAAATTCAAGGTGAATTTATCATTGTTAAATGTGATATACAAAGTGAAATACACCTGTCGTCGAATTCATCATATCATGAGCTAACAAAGCACATTGATGTGAGGCTGCATTTCGTCAGAGGGGTAATCGAGCATGGAGAAGTTCAAGTTCTGAAGGTTTCAACAGATCATAATGTTGCTGATATAATCACCAAGACATTGTCAAGTTTCAAGTTTTTCCACTGTATGCAGTTGATAAAGCTGCATGAAGAAAGCTAGTTTATTTTTTGATAATATAGTTTGTTCCAAGGTCGATATTTGCAGCCAATTTGATTTGTCAGATATTGGATCAAACTCTATTGGGTCGAAGGGTAACTTCTAGTTCGACAGGATTGAGCATGTCTTCGAAGTATGTTCACATGCTGGTGTCAAAGACCTCCATACTGTAGTCGAAGTATGTTCTACTATATGGTTGTCGAAATGCTATGGTTGTTAGTATTTTGAAATTGGGCCTGTTTGTTATGTCTAATTGTTTAAGATATTTTGTAATGGATACTTGTGATAAAAGCCCATTAGTTTAGTATGTTAAGTTTATTATAAATAGCATACTGCAAATCCTAATTTAGGGTGAGAGGGTTATTTGTTATTCTTATATACTTGTAATCTTGTTTGAAGATAAAGGAAAGAATATCACTTAATACTCAATGTTTGTGTTCTTCTTGTTTTTCCTACCTTTGTTTGTTTTTTAATCATTAAGGAACAAGTTTATACTTTGTTTCCAAAGCATCCGATTCACAATAATATATATATATATATATATATATATATATATATATATATATATATATATATATATATATATATATATATATATATATATATATATATATATATATATATATATATATATATATATATATATATATATATATATATATATATATATATATATATATATATATATATATATATATATATATATATATATATATATAACACAAAAGTAATATTTACATATATTTACATATATAAATATAAATATATATTTTGCATGAAAAGTCAAAGTAATATTTACATCAAACACAAAATACGTTATTTACATCTTCAATTAAAACATATATCAAACATATCTATAACAATATATATATATATATATATATATATATATATATATATATATATATATATATATATATATATATATATATATATATATTCTAAAACAAAACTAAATATATAATAGATAAACATCAATTACAAAATTACTTACTCATTGAAAAATGGTGCTAAGTAACATTCTTTTCCTCCCTCATTTAAACGTCTTTTCATGAACTCTTCAATGGTTTTTGGATCTTTATATGTCCATCGAATCCAAAATAGATCTAAGATTACATAAATATACTTGATTTATTTAACTCTATACAAACACAGTGATGGTTAAAGTAAATTAAAAAAATTAATAGAGGAAATACAAAAAATAAAAATGTTCTATAATGACATACATATTTAATTATATACTTACATGAACCAAACTTGTGATATCCCTACGTCCATCCACTTATATCCAACAAAAAAAACCCTCACATCGTTATGATTATAATAGAAGAACTCTATTGGTGGACAATATTCTAGCTCAAGAGATCGCGTTCCATTAAATTCTGCAATGCTCAAGTACAGCATGGTGACACTACAAGAAAGTTGACATTTATCAATTACAAAAATCCGCTGATAAATGTCCAAAAATTGTTGGTAAAGCTCAAAAAATCCATACCGACAAATGTTTTCTTCCAGCAACATAATTTCCTATACCAACAACAAAATTTCCTTATAAATTTTCTATACCAACGACAATTTCAGTTGGTATAGATCTCAATAATGATTTTTTTTACAATTTTTGTTATTTCATTGATATATGCTTCAATTTTAATTTGTATATATATATATATATATATATATATATATATATATATATATATATATATTGTTAATTCTCTAATTTTATGATTGATAATAATTTTAGTTTAATTCATGTTGCAACATGTTTAAAAGAATGTTCTAAACTTGCAGCAAGAAGATGTCGGACACAGTGTCCTATCCAAGTTTGATATCTTGTCTATTACATCTATTTTTCTTGGAGTTTTTATATTTTAACAGATCTTGAGTATTATGGAAATATTAAGATATTTTTTGTGTCGTCCAATATTGAAGAATCTGCGATTGTTGTTGTTTTTAGAAGATAAATTTGTTTCATTAAACATTGATATATTTTAGGAAACAAATCATTGAAATCTGATTTTCATGCAGAAGTTTCTGTTGATTTTCTACAACAGATTAGTTGTGGATTTGAAGCCCAAATTCAGTCCTTTTAAGGTTATAAAAAGAAGGCTTCTATCCTAGTTTTTGTGTGGAACTTGCGTTGTATTTTGTGCATGTTTATTGGGAGCCTCTCTAATATCATTTTGATAAAATAATAGAACTGTTCTTTGAGTTGTAATTTTTATTCTCATTCATAAGTTTTTAAGCATTAAATGACATTGTGTCTTTGAAGTGTGTCTTCAAAAATTTATTTTGAATTGTGTTATTTTTACTGTTTGTGACTGAGAGGGATTTGAAAAAGGTCTCATAACTAGGTGACTCTTAGGTAGAAATTAAGCACGAATAGTGATTAAGTGAGTAGATTGTAAACTAGTGAGAGTTTGTCGTGGGTCTACAAATTGATACTATCTATTGATTTCATCTTTGGCTTGGTAGTCCCCAGACATAGCTCATTCGAAAGCACTGAATTCCCTATTTAATAGAGTGGATAAAAACATCTTCAAACTAGTCAGTAACCACACTTTTGCTAAAGAAGCTTGACAAATTTTTAAGATAACTCATGAAGGAACCTTTAAGTTGGAGATGTCGAGGCTCCAAATCCTCACCACTAAGTTTGAGAACTTAAGAGTGAAGGGGGATGAAAGTATTCATGACTTTCACATGAATATCATTGAGATAGCTACTTCCTCAAGTGCCCTAGGGAGAAGATGTCTGAAGCTATGTTGGTGAGAAAGATTCACAGATTTGTAGCAAAGAGGTTTGACATGAATGTGACTGTCATTGAAGAGGTCCAAAACCTAAACAACATAAAGGTTGATGAGCTTATGGGGTCTCTACATACCTTTGAATTTGGGCTAAGTGAAAAGATTGAGAAGAAGAAAAACATTTCCTTTGTCAAATCAAATGTCCTAACATCAACAAAGACACCAACATAACTACTCTAGAAGAAAGAATCAAAGGAGAAGATATTATTATTATGGAAGAGTTGGTCACATAAAATCTCACTGTTACAAGTAGTTTAGTTACCGAAAACCTGCTACTCATCCCAGAAGAGAACAAACCTTTGGTAGTGTAAAGAAAAGGTGCACTCCCAGAAATAGCTACTCCGAATTTATAGCTCACACTTCTCTTATAGCCTCTACCAAGAGAGATTGGTACTTTGATAGTGGTTGTTCCAAACACATGACTAACCCTAATTCTCCATCTGCTTTTGAGTTTGAGCATCATCACACCAGGAGGTTATCAAGCACACGCAATTGAAGCTACACATAGGTAAGTTGACCTTCTCATCTTCAATTCACATTCTCTCTTTCTAGAGATAGTTGAGGATTCTTGATTTTTTATATTGAAATTGGGAATTGCTCTAGTTCGAAATGGTTTAAATTTTTAATTTCGTTGTTGTTTTTGTTGAATCTTTGGAATCATGTGGAATTTCATGTTATTGGATAATAGTATTGTATTAGTTCATATTGCAGTATTGTTTCGGTTGTAACAATGATGAATATATTTGTTTTTTAAACTTCCAAGAGAGAAATATGAAAAATCAGAATGAACAATATAAAAGCGAAAGAACCAAAACACAAAAACAACTTAATTCAAAGGATTCAACCTGTGTTATCCTGCTCAAGCTACCATCCTGTGTGGCATTGCATGAGTTTTGTTGATAAAATATGATGTGATAATACTTGTGATTGTTATGTGATCACACTACTACGAAAAAGGTATTTAACAATAGTTGGGAAAGATATATAACCACACGATACCTTGCATTGTTATGTAGTTTATGGTTGTATTGTTGGAACAAAGGATTTTCAAGAAAGATAGTTTTTGTGAAGAAGAGAAGAAGAATAATGGAATTGAGAGAGAGAATAATTATCTAAAAACTGTATGAAAAACTATTATTGATTGTATATTTGATTACAAAGAAATGCTCCTTATATAGACACATTTCGCAGACCCAAAGAGAAACTAAACTAAAGCCCAAAACAATTAAGGCCGAAAAGATTTCGACACACTACAACGTTATGATTCTATGTAGTTCGAAATTCTGTCTAGTTTGACCAACTAGCTATTTCGACCAACACACACACAATTAATTCGAGTTAATCAAAAGAATAAAAATTACACTTTCTAACACACCCCCTAATTCATATTCTCGAGACTTCTCATCCCGATGCTTCTCTTTAACTCTTCGAATCTAACTTTCTTCAAAGGTTTGGTGAATATGTCAGCTAGTTGAACTTCAGTCTTGCAATGCTTTATTTCCAACATCCCTTTGTTGATTTGATCTCTTAGAAAATGATACCTTCTTTCTATGTGTTTGCTTCGACCGTGACACACAGGGTGATTCTCCAGGTTAATGGCTGATTTGATATCGACAAATAGCTTTATCTTCTTAGGTTCCATTATCTTGAGTTCTTCAAGTAACATTTCGATCCATGCTGCTTGGCATGCAGTATATGATGCAGCTACATATTCTGCTTCGTAAGATGACAAAGCCACAATGCTTTGTTTCTTGGAACTCTAGGAGATTGGAGCACCTTCGATCATGAAAATGGAGCCTGCAATGCTTTTCTTTTCGTCCTAATCTCCATTGAAATTTGAATTAGTTTATCCATGAACTTCGACACTTGTGCTGTCCTTCGACTTCCTAGGCAATAACACGCCATTGTCGATAGTTTCCTTGATGTATCTCAGCATCCTCTTAATTGCGATGAGATGACATTCTTGAGGTTTCTCCATAGATCTGCTCAACAGTCCTACGCTTTGGTAGATATCTGGTATTGTATTGCAAAGATATCTCAAGGATCCAATGATTTGTTTGTACAATGTAGAATTTACAAACTCATAATTCGATTCCTTCTTCAGCTTTGCTCTTGTCTCTAACAGTGTAACTGCTTTGTTACAGTTGCTCATGTTGAGTCTCTTTAAAACATGTTGAGCATACTTAGTCTGATGCAAAAATACTCCTTCTTCAGTATTTTTGAATTTCATCCCTAGGAAATATGAGAGATTCCCTAAGTTAGACATTTCGAATTCTTGCATTAGCTTCGACTTGACTTTCATTATCTCAGCTTCGTCGGCTCTGATAATGAGTAAGTAATCTACATAGAGGCATAAAGATTCGACTGACACTGTCGACATTATTTACATACACTTCGTGTTCAGAGACACACTTGGTGAAACCTGCTTCGATCAAGAAGCTATCTATTCTCTTATTTCAAGCTCGAGGAGCATGCTTCAAACCATAGAGAGCCTTCCTTAATTTGTACACCTTCGACTCCTGCCTTTTGACATCAAATCATGGTGGTTGAGTAACATAGACTTCTTCTTCCAATGGACCATTCAGGAATGTTGACTTTATATCCAGCCGATGCATCTTCCATCCCCTGTATGCTGCTGTCGAAACAACTATTTGAATTGTTTCCCGCCTAGCAACCGGTGCATATACTCCGTCGAAGTCTATACCAGACTTTTGTAGAAAACCTCTAGCCACCAATCTTGCTTTATACTTCACTATCTCGCCATTTGGCCTTCGTTTCACTTTGTATATCCACTTTACATCGATAGGCTTCTTATTCGTTATTTCAACAATCTCTCTCGCCATTTAGCCTTCGTTTCACTTTGTATATCCACTTTACATCGATAGGCTTCTTATTCGTTATTTCAACAATCTCCCAGGTCTTATTCTTCTTAATGGCTCTGAGTGCTTCCTTCATGGCTTCACACCAATTCAAATTACTCATGGATTCATTCAAATCGATTGGTTCAGCTTCAGCCATCATCATGGCTTCTTCGACTAGATCACCATCAACATCAATTGCTTGATCTGGAAATCTTTCATATCTAGCTAGCCTTGTTGATTTAGTTGTTGTTCTTTTCGACCTCCTTTCATTTTGTTTAGGTGGTTCTTCATTTCGACTAGTTGAATCGTTGCCTTGTTCACTTCGACTATTTGAGGGTTCATCCTGTGGATCTTCTTCAAACACAATTATAATAGTGTCTGATTCTTGTGTTGAACTTTGAATCCAGTCCTAACCTTTGCTTTCGTCGACACGAACATCTCTACTTATTACTAGTTTATCTTCGATTGGCGAATACAACTTGTATGCACCAGTCGAATGATACCCTATGAGAACCATTGCTTCACTTCAATCATCTAGTTTCCTTCTCAATTGTTTAGGTACATGCCTGAAGCACATTGATCCAAAAACTCTAAAATGACTCACACTTGGTTTCGATCCTTTCCAAACCTCATAAGGTGTTCTTCCAACTATCTTCTTTGTGAACTAGCTCCAACTTGCGCTTGGATTTCATGGGAAAGTCATGTTTTAATGCCTTCCTTGCCTGCTTAGCTTTACAACATTCCTCTCATACTTGCTTTGGTTCCTTCACATAAGGAAAACCAAACACCATCCTCTTCTGATTGAGCATGCATAAACTCCTGAAGTTTAGATGTCCATACTTGTGGTGCCATAGCCAATTCTTGTCTTCTTCCATAGTCGAAGCAAGACACTTATGATCTGATGTGTTGAGTTCGACTTTGAATGTTTTGTTTTCTGCCAATGGTGCTTTCATGATTAGCCTCCCATCAGCCTTATAGACTTTCATTTGATTCCTTTCAAGCTTCATCTTGAAGCCTTTTGCAAGTAATTGACTTACACTTATCAAATTACTTGTCATAGAGGGTACATACAATACCTCAATGATAGTAGCTTTTCCACCATCCTTTCTGGAAATCGAGATATCTCCTTTGCCTCTAGAATTGATGTGTCTTCCATCAGCAAACTTTATCACCCTTTTCACTGACTCATCTAACTTGGTGAACCAATTTCTATTGCCAGTCATATGGTTGCTACATCTTGAATCTAGATACCACATGTTGGTTTTCTCAGTGTTCGACTGAGAGTTTACCATCATCATCACATCATTTGAGTCACTGTCTCTTGCACGTGCATATTGGGCTTCATCACTTTCTTTCGCTATTGCTGCTTTCTTTCTTCCACAGGATGAGCATAGTGGCCAAAACCTTGACAATTGTAACATTGCACCTCTTTCGTGTCGACTTTCCTCCCAGAGTACTTGTTGCCCACACCTTTCTTGCTCGAATCAACATTCTTGCTTGACTTCTCATCACCTTCAAGATGCTTTCGCTGCTTCGACTTCTCAGCTTTCTTGGTGAATCTTGATTGCAATGCTTGTTCAGCCACCTTTTCTCTTTCTGAGTTTCTCTGCTTCAATCTTATCTCATGAGCCTCTAGTGAAGCTTGGAGTTCTTCTAACTTCATCTCAGATAGAGTCTTGGCCTCTTCAATTGTAACTATAATATAGTCAAAATCTACAGTTAGAGATCTCAATACCTTTTCTATTTTCTGTAAATCAATGATCGTTTCTCCACATGCTTTCATTTGGTTCGTCAGTGTCACAATCCTTGAGAAGTATGCAGAGATTGATTCATCATCTTTCATGTGCATCATTTCGTATTGCTTTCTCAGTGTCTGCAACTTCACCTTTTTCAATTTCTCGCCTCCGTTATACAAGTTCTTCAACTTGTCCCACGCATCTTTCACTGATTCTTCTTCAATTATCTTCTCGAATACATCAGAGTCTACGCATTGATGAATCAAGAACAACGCTTTACAATCTTTCTTCCTCTGATCTTTGTGCGCAGCTTTCTGGGCATCTGTCGCGTTTGCTTCCAGCTCCAATACACCATCATTCAAGATTTCAACAACATCTTGAAATTTGAAAATAACCTTCATCTGTGCAGCCCACTGTTAATAGTTTTCCCCTTTGAAAACTGGCAGATTCCCTAGAATTTGTGTCGACGTTGTTGTTCCGTTTGCCATTAGATTATCTCTGAATCACAATAGTTTTTGTGAAGAAGAAGAAGAAGAATGGAACTGAGAGAGAGAATAATTATCTAAAAACTGTGTGAAAAATTGTTATTGATTGTATATTTGATTACAAAGAAATGCTCCTTATATAGACACATTTCGTAGACCCAAAGAGAAACTAAACTAAATCCCAAAACAATCAAGGCCCAAAAGATTTCGACACACTGCAACGTTATGATTCTATACAGTTCGAAATTCTGTCTAGTTCGACCAACTAGCTATTTTGACTAACACACACACACACAATTAATTCTACTTAATCAAAAGAATAGAAATTACACTTTCTAACATGTATATGTGGTATTTACAATCACGGTTCAGTTACCGTCGTAGTTAACTAAAAAGCGCGCAACTTATAACAACAGTTATTCCTATTAACCGTTACGATATTGTATTTGAATAGATGTCAAGTTTTCATACCAAAATAAGCACTATACCAATTTTTTATTGGAGTCAAAACTTGTATTACAAGTACACAATTCCATTAAGTACATCAAAATTTTAGCAGCTCGAGTATGCAATCTTCCCAACTTCTAAGAGAAAAGATACAATATAGAATTAAAGAAATAATGATGAGTTTTCTTTTTAAACTTCCAAGACAGAAATATGAAGAATTGGAAGGAACAATATATAAGCGGAAGAACCAAAACACAAAAACAACTTAATTCAAAGGAATCAACATGTGTTATCCTTCTAAAGCTACCATCCTGTGTGTCATTGCATGAGTTTTGATGATAAAATATGATGTGAGAATACTTGTGATTGTTATGTGAGCACACTACTACGACAAAGGTATTTAACAACGGTTGAGAAATATATATAACTACACGATACCTTGCATTGTTATGTAGTGTGTGGTTGTATATGCGGTATTTACAACCACGGTTCAGTTACCGTCGTAGTAAACTAGAAAGTGTGCATCTTATAACAACAATTACTCCTATTAACTATTGCGATATTGTATTTGAATAAATGTCAAATTCTCATACCAAAATAAGCACTATACCAATTTTGTATTGGAGTCAAAACTTGTATTACAAGTACACAATTCCATTAAATACATCAAAATTTTAACAGTTCGAGTATGCAAGCTTCCCAACTTCCAAGAGAAAAGATACAATATAGAGTTAAAGAAACAATGATGAGTTCTTTTTTAAAAATTTCAAGAGAAAAATATGAAGAATTAGAAGGAACAATATAAAAGCGGGAGAACCAAAACACAAAAACAACTTCATCCAAAGGAATCAACATGTGTTATCCTGCTCAAGCTACCAATAATATTGATAATCAAAATGTTGTTGTAGAGGTTGATGTGGTGCAAAACCAATCTCATAATCAAGATGTATATGTAGAGGTTGTTTTGATGCAAAACCAATCTCAAAATCAAGATGTAGTTGTATAGGATGTTTTGATGCAAAACCATCCTCAGATTCATGATGTTGTTGTAGAGGGTGTTGTGTTTAGACTAATGAGAGCAATCATGGTGGGGAGAAGAAGAAGAAGAAGGCAGAGAAGGAAAATGATGATTTTTTTCAATTCTGATGATGATGAGGAGGAGGATGACTATGATTGCTCTAACTTTATCTCAGCGAGGGAATGTAGATTTGATTATATTTTGGTCATGTAATGAAAGTTTTAAGTAATGAAAGTTTTATGTAAAGAAGTTTTATTATAGTTTAACGCACTTAAGGTTATCAACTTAACATTCAACTTAGACTATCAACTTAGCCTATCATCTTAAACTACAAAATATATAAAACACATTATTGTAACTGAAAATACAACACTTTACGATGAACTTACTCATAAGAAACTGTCTGTTAGTTGCATATTCCTGTCAAATACACTACATCTTCAACTATTTCATAACAAAGTAAATATTAAACATAAAGGAAATAAGAAAACATAATATTTTCAAATTTCAAACCCTAATTCAACTATTAAATGTTGTCACAAAGTAAATATTAAACTTAAAGGAGATAAGAAAATATAACATCTTCATATTTATAGAAAATCTCTCTAACTTCTGTTTGTTCTTCAAACTCTTGTTCTTCTTCTTTGAATTTGTACACATAACCTTTAAATACCCAACATATTCCAACTCTGGCATCATATTATTCTCATATTTTATTTTCTGTTCATCATCTCATAGGAACAAATGACATGTTTCACCACTCCACCAATTCGGACATCTCCAAAAAAAAAACTTTCCTTTATTTTGACCCCTCTTGCATTGGTATAAAACCATACTATTGTCACAACCACAAAAATTTTCAGATTGAGATTTTACACATTTGGATGTGTTACTTTTAAAATGCGACATTTAGACGATATTGGACATCAACAATGAGTGTGGTGTTAAGGTTGTTTTCTTCTTCTTGGCGATGTCGACGTCATTGGTGTTAGGGTTATTTCTTTTATCAATGGAAGAATGGGTACTTAGTGTTTTATATAAATATAAATAATTTTCATTGTGTAACAACGAATTCAAATTAGAATCGTAGTGTTATCCCTATTATTTTTTAATTATATATAAATATAATTGAAAAGGCGTGCGTAAAAATCATACACTATTTGAGGGAGTTGAGGAACGAATCCAGGAAAGCTGGACTGCATCACCACGATTAGGGAATCAACAGTAATTATAACCTTAAAATTTTTAATTAAAAAATAAAAAATGTTAGCGCATTAGTTTAGCAGTGTCACTATGGTTTTGGGGAGAATCGTGGTGACTATGACGTTGTTGCATGTGTGTTTTGTAGTAGTGTCATGTGTGAATTTTGTGATGAAGATGTTGTGTGAGCTATTTATGATGAATGAAGGCGTGAGTATATGTTATATTGATGATGTTGAATTGTAGACTATAATTTAAGGTTTACTTTTCTATTTTACCTTTTATGATTGATTATGATTACTCATACCTTCTGTTTGAATGTTGCCTCCACGTAGGTAACATGCAAATATCTAGGAGTAGCTTGTAAATGTAAGGAACATAGTTCATTGGAGTATTAAGTAGTTTACCAGTAATTTAGAGGTGTTTTGCTCTAATATGTAACATCGGGTTGGGAACGCTTTATTGAATTTTTATGTCAGATATATGTTGAAACCTTTGCAAGTATTTTGATTGTCGAACTAGTTTTATTTTTATTCTTTTATGAGACTAAATGTCAAGAGTTTAAAAGTTGAGAATATTTATTTGATGATAATTCTACTGCGATGTTTTAAATGAGTATTGAAGTTGCATAATTATCTTGAATATGTATTGTGAATAAATAATATTGTTGTAACTCGTGTTATAGAGCAGGATTGATTTATGTCTTTATGACGCGTGTCACCCATGTGTGGTGATTCCAATTAATTTATTCATAAATTATATCTGGGATTTAGAAGGGTGTTACATAAAGCATTCTAAGAACTTTGATACGTGAGAGAGAACAACAACCATAAAAATATATGGTCTTAAAGAAAAATTAATTTTCCAAATAGTGTAAGCAAAATTATAAGGAGGACAAATTAAAGACAAGTAGAGAGAGAGAGAGGGAGAGGGAGGGAGAGAGAGAGAGGGAGAGACAACAATCGGGGGAGGGTCGAGCGAGAAACATTCTTAATTTTGGGACATTCCGTTTGAGCAACACACCTTTGTGGAAGACACGTTACTTGTCCACCTAAAACCTTAAGGTGATAGGTGAGCGAGTTCTCCCACTTATAAATGCTCAAGTCATCACATGCTCAACCAATGTGAGACTATTTCCCGACACTCACACTTGTAATATTTCCAATAGAATGCACTACATTTCTCCGAATACGGTACCTTTTTGTCAAATGTCGTGTGTTCTCACGTATCATTTCCAAAATCTAAGAACACCATGGACACGCGCAAACCTTTTATTGCACTTCATTAAAAAAAATCCGAATCTAATATTAAGAAACAAACACATACATGCATTGTATTAAGATGATACAAAACTCACACCCACAGTTTTGTTTCATACGACTTCGTTTTAAAATATTCAGATCTAATCTTGAAAAACAAAGAGATTCATGCATTGTGTTGCATGGTTTATGACGATAATACTAAATTATTATTTTAAATTTTGTAAACAATAATATAAAGGCGCTTGTTAAAATTTTAACCCTCAAATCCAAAAGCCCACGTGATAAACATCTTGATTCTGTAATCCGAATTTCAAATTACTTCATTGTTTTGTTTTACTATCCATATTTTTTCTTGGTTTCTCCACAGCAATACTAGTTGCAATAAACAATAAGTATTCTATTAAATAAAGCTATCTTTTTATTTGGAAAGATGCTGCATTATTATTTTTTAAATATATATATGTAAATAATTTACAAAATCTTCATTAAAAAATTCATCATCGTTATCCTCAGGGTAGTATATTTGAATTATTTTTCTTTACTGTTAACTTATTCAAGATAATAGTCATTATTGTAAACTACTCTTGTAGTCTAGTATACAATTATTTAATTAAAAAATATATAAATGATCTCACTCTTAGCTACCATATGAGACTCAATCCTCACTCTTGCATTTATAAATACCCTATAGATGTTCTGTTAATAATATCAATCACACACATTTCATCAAATCAAAACCATGTGGTCTATAGTAACTGATCCCATTAGAACTCTTATTTCAAGAGTTGTGAAACATTCCATCCATCCAGATTTCCATGATGCAGTGTCCAAAATGTCCATCATTGATGCTTTTCTCTTCTTTGTAAAAATATTCTTCATTAAAATAAACTATATATTATATTTTTCATTCACGTTGTTGCAAAACTGAACCAAATTAAACTACATTAATTTTGTTTTTTTGTTTTGTTTTGTTTTTGTGCATGACATGTAAAGATTGTGCATTCCATTGATAAGTTGGGAATATGGCACCGTTTGCCTGTTATCTTAGGGCTATTGTATTTAGCCATAAGGCGTCATCTTCATCAAGAATACAATCTCTTGAACGTTGGAACAACACCTGTTGGAATTAGGTCAAATCCATCTGATTTTCCATATAGAACTGCTAATGGAAGATATAATGATCCTTTCAATGATGGTGCTGGAAGTCAAGGTTCTTTCTTTGGTAGAAATATTCTTCCTGTGGATCAGAAGAGCAAGGTAAAAAAAACATTTGGAATTGTATTATGGGAGAAATATATTTAGAATTTTATACTGAAAAATCAAATATAATTGGATATTATTTTTTATGTAGTTGTTGAAGCCAGATCCAATGGTTGTGGTCACAAAGCTTCTAGAGAGGAAAACATACAAGGACACAGGAAAACAATTCAATGTGATTGCAGCTTCATGGATTCAGTTTATGATACATGATTGGATTGATCATTTGGAGGACACTAAACAGGTTCAAATGGATTTCATCAATTTAAAAATATATAAGTTTTTAGTACATACTAAGGACTTTAAAAAATATTAAATGTTATTACTATATATAGATTGAACTCACTGCACCATCAGAAGTTGCAAGCCAGTGTCCATTAAAATCTTTCAAGTTCTTTAAAACAAAAGAAATTCCAACTGGCTTCTATGATATCAAAACTGGACATGCAAACATTCGTACACCATGGTGGTAAGACTCTATCTATTTCATATACTCTCGATTTAAGACCATTTAAGTTAACTTACACAGTACATGAGTATATGTTTATGATAAAAGGGATGGAAGTGTGATATATGGAAGCAATCAAGAAGTTTTGAACAAAGTGAGGACTTTTAAAGATGGAAAGTTAAAAATATCAAAGGAAGGCCATCTTCTACATAATGAAGATGGAACTGCAATTTCTGGCGACATTCGCAACAGTTGGGCTGGTGTCACAACCTTGCAAACCCTTTTTGTTCAAGAACACAATGCTGTTTGTGATACTCTCAAGGTATCTATATTATATTTATCCCTTTAATTAACTATCTAGACCAAAAAAATTATGATATAATTAAATAAAAGACTAATATATTATAATTTCTATTAATATTGTACTTTATTAGAAGGAATATCCAGATTTGAAAGATGAAGAACTTTATCGCCATGCTAGACTGGTGACTTCAGCTGTGATTGCAAAGATTCATACGATAGATTGGACTGTCGAGCTTCTTAAAACCGACACTTTGCTAGCAGGCATGCGAGCCAATTGGTATGGATTATTGGGAAAACAATTTAAGGACAAATTTGGGCATGTTGGAAATTCCATATTGAGTGGATTTGTGGGAATGAAGAGATCTGAAAATCATGGTGTTCCATACTCTTTAACTGAGGAATTTGCCACTGTCTATAGAATGCACCCACTGCTACCTGATTCACTGCATCTCAGAGACATATCTGCCACGCCTGGACAAAACAAATCTCCACCATTTATCAAAGAGTATGACAATATTTTCTTAGTTTTACATTATCATAACTTTTTTCCAATGATACTAATTATTTGAAATATTATCAGCTTACTCTTGAACACTATTTTTATGATCAAAGCATCTAAAAAATCTCTTTTGTTTGGTAACATATAGGATTCCTATGAATGATTTGATTGGACTACAAGGAGAAAAGACGTTGTTGGAGATAGGTAATGCAAAACAGTTAGTATCAATGGGTCACCAAGCTTGTGGAGCCCTAGAACTTTGGAACTATCCATCATGGCTCAGAAACCTAATACCACATAACATAGACGGCACAGAAAGATCTGATCATGTTGACTTGGCTGCTCTTGAAGGTTGGATATATATATATATATATATATATATATATATATATATATGAATCACAAATTATAATTCTAACACCATTTCTTTTATTTTTATTAGTTCATAAACTATTTCTTATTTTGTATGTAAGTGACATGTAATTGGCATTATTATTTGATTTAATAAATGGTGCAGTTTATAGAGATAGAGAGAGGAATGTAGCAAGATATAACCAATTTAGGAGAGGGCTATTGTTGATACCTATTTCTAAATGGGAAGATTTGACGGATGATAAAGAAGCCATTAAAGTGTTAGAAGAGGTATATGGTGATGATGTTGAGGAGCTTGATGTGCTAGTAGGTCTCATGGCTGAAAAAAAGATAAAGGGTTTTGCGATTAGTGAGACAGCTTTTGTGATATTCCTTCTCATGGCATCTAGGTAAACACAAATAACATTTTTGTTTTACTTATTTTATTGATGTCTATACTATACCTTTATCTTATTTTTTATGTTTTCATAAATTTACCTTTATACTATTAGGAATCTCTAATATATATACCATTCCGAATCTTTAATATAAAATTAACATTAAATATTTTTGATCTTTAATACAAAACAATAGAGAAATTAAAGGACATGTAAACTACTAAATTCAAGTTGAATAATTGAAAAGAAGATGGTTGTTCATCGGTGATTCTAAACTATTTTGGATATCAACTCCAAAAATACGATAACTGTGGGGAGATAGTTGTTCATCGGTGATATTACTCACTCAAATTATATCTTTTACAAATTCGACAAAAATCTTTTGATTTACTTGTATTAATGTTTATTTGGTTTATAATTTTTTTTTTAGGGTAGTTCTCGTTTTTTTTATTAATCTAGTTTGAATATACATCTTGCTTAAAATAAAAACATATAAGATCTAGTATAGATATATAAATAAATTTTTCATTATTTGGTGTATAAATATCAAACTCTAATTATATATTGGTAATGAAGAAACACGTTGAGTCTTTCACTCCAAATTATATTATATTTGAATTTGATTGAACTTTAATACATATTACAGGAGACTAGAGGCTGATAGGTTTTTTTCAAGCAACTACGACGAAGAGACATACACTAAAAGAGGTTTGGAATGGGTGAACACAACTGAGAGCTTAAAGGATGTCATTGATCGTCACCATCCAGAAATGATAGACAAGTGGTTGAACTCTTCAAGTGCTTTCTCAGTTTGGGACTCACCTCCAAACAAACATAATCCTATTCCAATTTACTTTCGTGTTCCTAATTAATCGATTCAACGTAGCAATATTTATCAACTTATGTATGTGTATTTGGATTTTCGAGTATCAAATAATTTGATGTTGTATTTGTGTTTACACATTAATAATTATGTGAACTCTGGTAGTCAGAAAAATGAACTTTAGAAATCTATAAGTTGTGCCAAGAAGAAGTTATGATACTGACTAACTATTGTTTCCAAAGTTGTATTTTAGTATTTATCTATTTTTATTTAGTAAATCCAGTACATCAAATTATATTGCGATACGTCAAGTCATCTCTTGCGACACTTCAATTATGTGGCATCTTTCATAATCCATCTTCAGATTTCAAAGGTTAAAATATATCGTTATTTTCTATAAAAAGTCATGGATCCGAATTCTCAAAAATGCAAAAATTCAATAATTTAATATTTAATTATTAACTTTTCTTATTTAAAATATATCATGTTAATTTACTCGCAATAATCTTTATATTTTTATTTTAAGGTAATAAATTATTTTAAAAAATTAAATATAAATTAAATCTCGACAAATCGTTTTTCAACATACAACTAATTGTCTTAAATTAATTTTTTAATGATAAAAATGAAAGAAAACATAAAGAGTATTTCTAATAAAATTTTAGAATCTTTTAATTAAAAAAAAATGAGACGGTATTTTTTTTGTAGTATATTTTAAATAAATAGTATTATCATTTAAAGATGGTATTGGATTTAACGTTTAATTTTAAAACTATATCACAAAAATCACATAAATTCTTTTTTTACATATCGATAAATAGTTTGGGGTTCAACCATTTACAATAATTCATCCTTATTTTAAATAATATTTGAGATAAAGAAATTCTTGATCATTTTTAATTAAATATCCTAACAACACATTAATTACTCAAACTAAATATATTTTTAAATTTTCAAAAATAAATGAGATGCTTTGATCCACAGACTTGAAAATAATTTTTATTTTCTTGAAATCATAGCATCAAAAGTTTTAAAAATACAAATAATGTTAAAGTATATATTTCATAATTTTTCGTAATTAAAAATTATTCTTGATTAATATAGAATTATATTAGAGAATGACACATTTTTCCTGAATTTATATATTTCATCTCTATATTTCTCGTATAACAACAATTTTTCAATTATAAAAAATGGAATAAAAGATATTTCGATACATTTATTTACATAGTTTCTTTAAAATAATTTTTTAATCATTCAATTTTAAAAAAAAAACGAGATAGTAGTTCTTCATCATATATTTTATAATAACACTATCATTTAAACACAGAATTGGATTTAATGTCTAACTTTAATATCACATTGTAAAAAATTAAATATAATATGATACCATACATATATTCTTTTTTTGCATATCAATAAAAAGTTTGGGGTTCAACCATTTATAATAATTCATTCATGTGTACCAAATTATCTTTTGTAAAGTTTAAATTCATTCTACAATTGGTTAACATTCTTATAGTTATAAATATAAGTTAATAATATATACAAATTTTTAAGCATTGATCTGTACTTATAATAAATTGTACATTCGATTCTCTAACTTCAATTATATAAAACAATAACAACATAAATTTTTAAAAGATAGACATTAAAATGAATCCAGATTAGTTAACAAACCAGTTGAATCCAAATGAGTTAATTAAAAAAAATACATCCTACAATGTATGATAACTTCTCATTACATTTCAATTTTAAAAACTTCTTATTAGATCATATTTATTAATTTTACATAGTTTATTAATTTTTGACTGTACCCCGTAAACAATGAATAAACTATGTAAATATGTAACTTATTCTAACTATACAAAATATTAATTACTTCAAATATATGTAGCTTATTCTCATTTATACATGTCAACTAAATCATTATTTGTAAAGTTTGAATTCATTTTTCAATCGGTTAACATTCTTATAGTTATAAATATAAACTAATAATATACACAAACTTTTAAGTATTGATCTGTTCTTATAATAAATTGTATATTCGATTCTCTAACTTCAATTATATAAAACAACAATAAATAAAAAAAATTTAAAAGATTGACATTAAAATGAACACTCTACACTTGAAATCTCATAAATAAGCGTGAATCCAGATGAGTTAGCAAACGCAGTACAATTGATATCTCATAAATACGTTCACATTTACACGTGAATCCAGATGAATTAACAAACTCAGTACAGTTGATATCTCATAGATACATTCGCATCTAACCGTGAATCCAGATGAGTTAACAAACGCAGTATAATTGATATGTCATAGATACACGTTCACAACTAGCCGTGAATCCAGATGAGTTAACAAACCAATATGAATCCAAAATATTACATCCTACAATGTATGACAGTTTCTCGTTACAATTCAATTTTAAAACCTTCTTATTAGATCATATTTACAAATTTTACATACTTTATTAATTTTTGACACTATCCCGTCAAAAATTAATAAACTATGTAAATATGCAACTTATTAAAACTATGCAAAACATTCATTAATTCATTTTAAAAATATATATAACTTATTCTCATTTATACAAATAATTGTATAAATAGTTGGATTTATTATGTTTATAATACTATGTGTCTCATAAGTTTTACCTTTTTAAAAAAATTCTGATATGTTTTAGTTATTTTATAAGTCTAAAATAATTACTAAATCTCAATTGATTTTATTTTGTTTCATTAACCTTTCTATAAAAATCTAAATAATTTCAAAATATATTTTATTTCAAATAAGGAACTAAATAATTATAAAATAATTTTTATTTGTTATGTTTTTAGAATGAGAAATTAAATATTTAATTTTAAAATAAAAAAGTTATAATTTATAGTAAGAATGGTATTTACCAATACTTTAGTCCTTATGTTTAATATTATAACTTATTTTCATTAATATAATAATGATATTAATATAGACTTTTTTCCGTTTATAAGTGTCATTAACCCGTATAACGTTTTATGAAATTATTTTTAACTTATTTCTGTTAAAAACAATTGCATCAATAGTTGATTTTTTTTTTATCATAAAAATATTTGTAACTTATTCCTGTTTATAAAAATTACTATAACTTTTTTCTGTTTATAAAAAATAATTTTTTATCGTATTATACAATTTTATGGATAAAAATTTAACGTATTTTTAATATATTATAAATATGGAAATAAGAGAGAATAATAATTTTAATAATATAATCATTTTTGCTTTAATATAATGTATTATTGATAATAAAAAATTACAATTATAAATAATAATATAATATTTATTATTGTTGATATTCGTAGGGAAAGAAATAAAAAATTAAATCTAAGAATATCGAAAAATTGTTTAAAATATTAAATAATAATTTAATATTTATTATTGTTGATATTAGTAGAAAAATAAAAATTATCAAAATAGAGAAAAAAAGATTGGAAGATATTTTATCTTCTTTATTTAAATAAAGCATAATTTTTATTTTAGTTGGTTCCTTATTTTTATTAATCTTTCATAAAAATTTAAATTGTAGCACCCCTATTCTATTAAAATGAGTATATTGGTATATAATTATAATTGGGGATTTATAAAAGAGAAAATAATTGGACTTAGTTAAGACAAGAAGGGATTGGTTAAAATTGAACCAAATGGCAAGTTAGTAAAAATGGCATGGTTGGTGGGTACAATGATCACTATATACTAAACTATATTAAGTTGCATGGAATCTTAAATAGTAAGGTTAGTAGAGAACAATACAAATTTGAATTTTATGGTTTGGAAGTGAAGGTAAAATTAGAAGAAGTTGTCTTCTCCATTTGCAAGCTCTATTATTCATATTTCATGGACAACTCCCACTAAAAAGGTAATATCTCTCTGCTCACAACTCCGATTAAGCTGATTCATAACTTTTCAGAAAGCTCACGAAATTCTATACAATCTGGATATATGGTTTGTGTTGTGCATGTTTGTGAGGAAGGAGATAATCGCGTTTGAAGATGGAGGTTTGAAGCCGATGTTGTTGTATGAACATCAAGAGCATCCTTCACTTAGCAAGCTATAAATTTTTACTCGTAGCTCTGATTAAGATAATTCTTGAAGCTATGGAATCTACACGAAATTCCCTTAAATTTGGTATATTGATTCATGTTTATAGTTGTTGTATTGAAGAAGAAAAACGTGTTTGAAGATTGGTGATTTTGCTGGAAATGGAGGAAAGAGTGTTACAGGATTGTTGGACTTAAAAGTGAACTTAGAGTCAAGAAGAGAGTGCAAGGGCAACATATTCATCCTTCTAACCTCCAATTAACCAAGGTGAGTCTCATAGTTAGAGACTTTGGGAAAATTGAGTTTTTTTGTAAAAGATTTGGGGTTTTGTGAAAATTGGGATATTTGGGTGAAGAGTAAATGTGCATGCATGATCATTCCTGATGTTGTTTATCATGTTAATGCATTATAATTCGTATTTGATTGCTATGGGATGATGTTAAAAGTGATGAAATAGAGGTTGGGGACTCCATGACAGTTTTGTCTAGAACTTTTTTTTTTTGGTTTTCGCCAATCCGTTCAGCGGTCGAGGTCGCGCTCAGCGCACCCCATATCTTGAAACTTTAGAATATGCAGGGGCCGCTCAGTGGCATGACCGCACTCAGCGTGGTCCCCTGTGCAGAACTATATTATTTTCCCAAAAAAGTGCAGAATGGTTCTAGGTTCAAAACCGTTTGCCTATGTTATTTCCTTAGTGCTGCTACGTACAACCAAGTAATAAGGGAGTGGAATGTGGACATTAAAACACGTACCGAAGATGTTTAAATGATGTGATAAGTGTATGGGGACATGTTTGGTCTATGACTATGTTACGAAATTGTATGAATTTTTTTCTCGTCGCTCCGGTGGAATGCTCGGATGATTGTGTTGTTTGCATTTGACATAAAATTACTAACAGGGCAAAATCCGGATAAGGTAACTGGTATAGGAAAATCATGTGTGCTTGTGTATGTGATATATGCTTGAATCGGAGTAGAACTATGCTTTCAGGTAGTAAATCCTGTTTGTTGGTTATCGGCTATTGGTATCCCTTGATTTTTCGTTACTTCTTTACACCTGAGCTTCCAAAGGAGATGTGCAAGTGGGGCCTGTAGGCGTTTACCACTATGAGACTCATTTGTATTCTTGGTATTGATAAGTGTGTGACGCCATATAAGCTACGTCACTAGAATTTTCTTACCATCTAGTGACGCCATGTAGGCAATGTCACTAGGCTTTCACCCGGTGGGCGTGTAAGTTCGAGATGGCGTTTTTGCACTCGTGTGGTTGGTGCCCGTATCACTTGCATTGGACGGAGGCGGGATCGTGATGCCACTTAGGCAACATCATGGTTGAACTTGTCGTGGATGAGCTCCATTTAGGATTGGTCCGTTGTCTAGCACTTTTCTTGTGCAAGTCTCTTGACGACGAGGTACACAAGGACTCACCGAATGTGTAGTTTGGGTAGCCTAGAAAAATAGGTCTAACTCCTTTATTCCTCACACATGGTTGTGGGTCTGCATATTGTGTGTTTTGTTGTTTTGTGTTGTCACTCTTTTGGATAGTTATGGGAATTCCAATGGCGGTGTTATCCCTTGTTTGTACTTGTACCGAGCCGTGAGGCAAACCCTAGGTTCTAGGTGAATCCATTTTTGATGCCTGTACCCTGTAGAACCGAGGGAACCCTCTAATATAGGGAGGCTCACTAAGATTTAGTAATCTCACCCCAATCCTCTTATTATTTTTCAGGAACAGGTCATTAGTGGTAGAATCGCTAGATGGTCAGTTTCGAGGACTGCAGATGAGCAGAAGGCAGGAAGACCTATGTAGATGTATCTTTCCGCTGTGCGATGTTGAAGACAAGCTTCTTGGATACATTATGATTGAGATTTGTATTGTATTCAGCTTTAAATTCTTGTCTTTTTCATCTAGTTGTATGTTTCTTGTACCATATTTAACATTATTGCATATTATTCTAAACACATATGTATGGGGTGTTACAATTGGTATCAGAGAACGTTGATTCTTGTCCTTGCCATGAAACATCACTAGCAATTTTGTTCTCCCTTATATGTGTGTGTTGCTATCCTGATTTCTATTATCATAGTATTCAGTTATTAAGCCTGATCACCTCAGTAACTGCGTATGTGATGGACAGAATCATGGTAGAGCCACCACGAGGATGCGTAAGATCCAAAGCGATTCGAGATGAGGTGGTAGAAACCTGTTGAGTTTGGAGAGTGTTGGGATTGTTGAGCATGAATGGAGCATTTTATATGGAATGGTAGATAATCAAACTGTCGTGGTAAGGTTTAAGACAACGGGAGTTTCCAAGATTCGATTGGGCGAAGTGAGACCTTATGTGGATCCCGGTAGTAGTGGGATAAATTTTATGAGGAACTTCAATAGGATTAAAATAAGGAACTCCGAGATGGAACGAAGTCTGAGACCATTAGAAATTCATTGTTCAATTTGGGTGCTGATCGCGACTTTATCGTCTATTAATCGGGAGACTGCAAGTGCACAGTCCTATCGCGTAGTTTTAAAAGATATCGAACCCACAGAGACTATAAATTGATCTACTATTATCCTAAGTTATTGTATATAGCTAAGGCGAATAATTCTTTTAGATAATGGTTAAGGAAAAATATAAATTAAACGGATATCAATACGTAATATAGTGAACCTAAGCGGATTTAATCGAACCTAAGCGTATAAAGATGGTTAACTTAATTGTTCTGTAGAGATTATCAATTTAAAAACCCTCAACTCACACTTTCGTGGTCTTATCTCGGATTATACTCCTAAAGCCCTATGCCTGCTCTCGCTAGCCCATAAGTGTTTAGAAAATATTCTTTGAAAACTTAATAAAATCTAATTCGTTTTAAAGCACTCTCGCTGTATTTAAATCGAATGCCGAACTTTAACTATCCGGTTAAAACCTCAGACTTTCGTGGTCTCGATCCCAACCTATTATACGTTTCTTACTTTCGTAACAAAAAGATTGATTTTCAATTACAAAAAGTCATAACCAAAAATTAAGTTAATTAAGATTTTAGCTTGGGAACAATTTAATTCCTACTCTTACTGCTATTACATACCGATACCTACTCGGTTTAGCCGGACATATTTATTAATTCGGACATGCATAAATAATAAAGTTCAAAATATTTAAACATCCCCATAATGAAGTAAATAAATACCAAGCAACAATAAAATAAATTAAGATAATTAGATTAAAAACCTGAAAATAAGAATACTGGAATAAATCTTCTTCTTCGAAATAAACGAACACTCCACCACAAGTCGGTTGGATCTGCTCGGAGACTTCTTGAATTGAAAGAAAAATACGACAAGGAATAAAAAGGCACTAGATCTAACGTAAGGTTAGATTAGTGAAAAATACACAACAATTTCCGGTGAAGAACTTGTTGTGAGAAAATTATAACAGCTTCAAACTAAAATAAAATCTAAACTAAGAAACTGAAATGGAAAATAAAATAAAAGTACAAAACTGAAAAGAAAATAGAAATGCGAATAAAGAAAAACTTGAAATCGCTGGTTCGGTAAAAATGCCGACCCTTCCTCTGAAACTTGAACTTGTATTTATAGCTTCTTCTCGTAACTTCCGTTTCCCGCACTTCGTGAGAAAATGTGATCGTGGAGAAATAAAACTGCCAGAACAAATGGGAGATGGACGCCTCCACGTGTAGAAGAGAGAATGAGACGTGGGTCTCATTTTGTTGGCAAGTGGTGGGCCCCTTTGGAGGCGGTCGTCTCAAAGCTGAGTGGGGAGGGTGAGACGTGCGTCTTACATGAGGACGTGGCTGCTTCTTTTTGGCTTTTGACTGGAGGCGGTCGCCTCAAAGGAATAAGAGAGGGATGAGACGATCGTCTCACCTTGCACTGGGCTTTTGCTTGCTGGGCCTTTATGTAATTATTTTCTTCTTCTTAACTCATCCTTTTGCTATATTACCCCGTTTCTTCATTTCTTTGGCTTTTTAATTAGATTTTTCCTCAATTTTATTTCTTTGCTCAATTGATCTTTATTTAATACAAATACCTGAAACAAAAGAAATACCAATGTAATACAGAAATAAAATAATATAATTGATCAAAAATAGTAACATTATCCATGAAAATTAAATCAAATATGTTATATAAATTCGTGTTATCAAACTCCCTTATACTTAAACCTTTGCTTGCCCTCAAGCAAAAAGTAAAAATGAAAATCACTTAAGCATTTGTCAAACGCAGATATAAAACACACCTCAATTCGTACTTGGTTGCAATTCAATTCTTTGTTGGATAACTCAAGTTTAGACTTCGACACCAAAATTACCGTAAAAACACTAGATAAACTCATTTATGCAAACCAATTTAAGTCATGCTATTATAGTTCGACCTAATACTTTCGTTTCGTTTCACCCGTTTTCATTCTGGCGCAATCACATTAACCTTTTGCCTTACGCGCACATAGTGGAGTAACCGGTTAGTGAATTTTATCTTTGTAATCCAGCTAGGAGTTCTGGTAATTATATTTGGTACTCCTTTATCAAATTACAAATTGTGGGGGATCGAACCGTAGTCCGCCCTACCGAGTTCAGCACCAGGAACCACTGAACCAATTCATAATGGATCGTTTGCATAAAGATTTTATAGTATCCGCAACTGTTGGATTAAATGATCTGGTAAGGACCATCTAACTTAGTAAGTGCATCTTCAGATAAAAATTTCTCTTAAAAATCTTGATCAATCACTTATATTCATCGATTCTCCACGTAGTTTATCGTTTAAGGCGGTGCCGACTGCTTTTATAAACTACTCGGGGTTACTTTAAAACTATGTTTTAAGGTGTTGGTATAATAGGTACTTAAATCGATCTAACGCGTTGGGGTTTTGAAGTGTTAGGACGATAATGATTTTGCTTTAGTCGCGGATGAGTTCTTATTTATAAAAATAAGCAACCTTAATACTAGTTGAGTATGTCAAGATATACGTTTGAATTTTTTCGTTATGGCTCAAGAAAAAGGAAGAATTCGAATAAGAACGAGAATTTTACATAAAAGATTAAAATTACATAAACATGTTTTTTATTGAATAGAAATTTTGCAATACATGGAAAAAGAAACAAAAGGGAAATACTAGATAGAACAAAGAAAATAAAAATGAAGTAAGAAATGTTCTGACTCCCCTAAACTTAAAATGAGCATTGTCCACAATGCGATAAAACCAGGAGAATCAGAAGGTAGGAGAGTGATCACTCGTTGCTTGGATGATTGTGTCCTCTTGCTCCTTTGCCTCTAGTACGAGGTCGTCAGCGTCTGTCAGAGTCAGAATCGTTAAGGTGTAAAGCATCCGCCATGCGAGTTGACAATGCTTCGAAGTTACAATCGTTTTGAAAAGCATATTCGCGTTGTTTGCGTTGTATCTCTCGAATAAGACGCAATGTTTCGTCTTGGCTTTGTTCCATTGCTAGGAACCGCTGATCCTGCCGTAAGATGGCAGCATGCATTGCATCGAGATTGGAAGCCTGCAAAGGATTTTCTTGAGGTGGCTGTGCAGCTGGTGCATCAAGAGCAAAATGCCAATTGTTGCGGCTTCGCACATCGATCTGATTCGGACAAGGCAGCACTACACCTGGGACCAGGCGTCTGTTGATCATTAAAGTATACCGTCCATCTTGTCGTTGGGAGATAATATGGGAATCACGACAGTAAATAACATCAAGTAGATTTGCAGGCATCATAAAATGTGCAATGGACAAAAGCTCGTTGGTTAAGCCTAAAGCAAAAGCTAAAGATGTTATTATCCCACCGAAAACAAAAGGGTTAGTACCTGCCGCATTTACGCATGTGTGAAAATAGATAAGCATGAAAGGAGCGGCGTTGATGGCGTTCCCGTTGAGGGCACAGAAAAGAAAGAACATTTTATTTTGGTTGACCTTATGGTTATTGGTCCTACCAAAAATCGTGTTTGGAAGGATTCGGTGGAAATACCTCAAAGCGGGATTATGAATGTGGGAAGCATAAAGATCTCGCCAACTTTCAGTGGGGTGACCGGTTAGATCATCCCAAAAAGAGAAACCAACTTGATCCCAAGATATGTCGCCTTCGGTATCGAAAGGTTTGTAGTGAACATTTTGACCTCTTGTGAACTGTAAAAGTTCAGCGATCCTTTCTTGGTCTATGGAATACTCTTGGTTGAACATGCGAAAATTTGCGGTGCCGGTTGTGTATGGATCATCAGGAGGAGTGTTGTAAGAGAACTAACTGAGAAACTCTAATACGAGCGGTTCAAAAGTTGGAAAAGGATTTGAACAGCGACTAAGCAAACCCGAGTTTGTGAGCATGAAAGTGATGCAATCCGTCATACCCAAAGTGTCTAAACAGTTGGCATCCACGTATTTGGTGGGGACAACCGAACGTGAATAGAACTTCAAGTATTTCGCTCGTTGTTGGCCGTCATCATTCTCCCGAAACACCACGGTGGACAAATCTGGTGGTGGTCGGTCTGGCCTCACTTGACAGTGTGTGTTTCGTGGAGCTATGATAAGGGAAGAAATGAAGAATAAGAATGGTAGGAATATGGAGTGGATGAGAGAAAATATATGAGAAGTAGATGGAAGGGATGTGGAATGAGAAGAAATGAAGGTTAATATTTATAGTGGTTGTGGAATTAAGAAGAATAAATAATAGTTAATTATGTGTTGGGAAAATGAAGAGAGAATATTTTTTTGTTAATTGGAATAATAAAGAAAAGTTTGAATGGAAATTGTGGTGGGAAATGAAGAAAGAATATTTTGATTAATGGAGTAATAAAGAAATGGTTGAATGAGAGTTATTATGGATATTGAAGGGATGGAAACGGACGAAACATCAAGAGACAAGGAGACAGAAAATGAAACAACGAGAGAAAAACATGGGGACGGTCGCCTCAGCTACGAGACAGAGACAGGAGATGTGCGTCTCCAAGGGAGGTGTCATACCATGCAGGAGGCGGGGGCCACTACTATTGAGACGACCGTCTCACAAAGACAGCATGCATGGAGGCGTCCGTCTCAAGAAGAAAAGATTCTTGGCACTGAATAGGACAGGAGGCGTGCGTCTTGGAAGTTATGATGGCAGGAGGCGAGCGTCTCAAGAAAAATAAAGCACGAGGCATCCGTCTCAAGAAGAATCTGGCAGTGTGAGATTCTTGGTAGTGAATCATGCATGAGGCATGCGTCTTGGGCGTTCGTCCCAAAGGAACAGGGATGCTATGATGTTTCATTATAGGAATTATAGCACGAGAAGAATAGCTTAGCACGTGGAGAATAGTTTTTTCAGATGCTTCACATGCATACATACTTGTGTATATATATATATATATATATATATATATATATATATATATATATATATATATATATATATATATATATATATATATATATATAATTTAAGAATTTAAATCAATAGGATATATATATAATACTAGTACATGTAATGCATTATAATTAGTATGATAAATATTAATTCAATATACTGATAGGGGACGGAGAAAATACGATAATTAAAATACTCAATTATTAACCATAAGTATTAACGCAAATTATTTAATTGAGTATAATTATCGGTATTATGTGGAAGTAGTTTAAACGTATCAGTAGAAAGGTGCAACCGATAATCGAGTAAAATTTAAAAATTAACATAAAATAGAAAAATGAAAATACGAAAAAGAATGAAATTAAAAACTTGAATGACTACTCGTTGATTTTCCATGGCCACTTATCAAGCCATCTCACATATCCCTCACCTTTTCTTTTCTTACTTCTGTGTGGTGGTTCATTCTTATGAACTCGTGGTGGTTGTTCGGGATCTATCATAAGTATCAGTTTTTCAAGTTTGGGCTTAGTGATTTCATCCACCTCCTCACGGGTTAACTTTACCCTCTTAACAGTAATAATATTCCTAATTTCATGGTCCTCTAATTTTTGATTTTTAGGCAAGACTTCAAACAGGGGTGCGTTGGTGTGGATATTTTTTAATACCTCAACATACGTTTTAAATTGGGAGTCTACCGGAGTTTCCATAAAAAATTTCGGGAAAGGAATCAGTGGGGTATAGTGATTTGGGATTACAATATGTGCTTCCTTCTCTACCTCTCTTACAACCTCCTCTTCGAATAGTGTTGGTGAATTTTTCTCAATCTCTACTATTTCCTCGTCAGAACTCTCCCCGGCCACAATATCACTCTCCTCAAACTCATCATCACTCTCTAGAATTTCAAATTGTTTTTCGCTAATGGTTGTTTCAACATCCACATCCTCTTTGGGAAAGGGTCCTAGAAGATTTTGTTCAATTTGGGAGATTTGAGTCTCTAAGCCAATGTTGTGAGTCGCGAGGGATTCAACCACAATGGTTAGTTGGCTAAGGGTTTCATTATTTTGAAGACTTTGTTTTCTTACCTCTTCATTTTGGACAGTTTGTGTCTCTACAAAGTGCTCAATCATAGACTGTAACCTAGAGTTAGTTATCATCTCATCTGAATCCTCCATTGATGTTTCGAAGTTGAAATCTTGCGATTCTTCAGAGTCTTGAAAGTGAGTTAGAGTCTCTTTTTGTGTTTCCCCAAAGCGTTCTATCATCCTAGACGTTTCATAAAAATTTTCCATTAATATTTCGAGGTCAGATTTATATGGTTCTGGTGATTCTTCAAAATATTGGGCGTGATAATTGTAGAGGAAATTGGGTTGAGGATAAGTTTGGTTGAAATTATAAGTTTCTTGTGGTTCCTCAAAATGTGGGGATCGGTAGTTTTGGAGGTAGTTTGGGTAAGAGTAGGTTTGTGAAGCATTGAAATCTTCCATCAGTATTTCGAGGTCGGATTTATGGGATTCTTGTGATTCCTCAAAATACTGATAATGGGCATAGGAAAAATTTGGGTGATACATAGTAAATAAGGTAAAAGTTCCTTAGTCTATACGGTGCAACACCGGAGTTACAATATCGACTTAAATAGTCCACGACAACGGCTCCAAAAACTTGATCGCAACTTTATCGTCTATTAATCGGGAGACTGCAAGTGCACAGTCCTATCGCGTAGTTTTAAAAGATATCGAACCCACATAGACTATAAATCGATCTACTGTTATCATAAGTTACTGTATATAGCTAAGGCGGATAATTCTTTTAGATAATGGTTAAGGAAAAATATAAATTAAACGAATATCGGTACGTAATATAGTGAACCTAAGCGGATTTAATCGAACCTAAGCGTATAAAGATAGTTAACTTAATTATTCTGTAGAGATTATCAGTTTAAAAACCTTCAACTCACACTTTTGTGGTCTTATCTTGGATTATACTCCTAAAGCCCTATGCCTGCTCTCGCTAGCCCATAAGTGTTTAGAAAATATTCTTTGAAAACTTAATAAAATCTAATTCGTTTTAAAGCGCTCTCGCTGTATTTAAATCGAATGCCTAACTTTAGCTATCCGGTTAAAACCTCAGACTTTCGTGGTCTCGATCCCAACCTATTCTACTTTTCTTACTTTCGACAAAAAGATTGATTTTCAATTACAAAAAGTCATAACCAGAAATTAAGTTAATTAAGATTTTAGCTTGGGAACAATTTAATTCCTACTCTTACTGCTATTACATACCAATACCTACTCGGTTTAGCCGGACGTATTTATTAATTCGGACATGCATAAATAATAAGGTTCAATATATTTAAACATCCCCATAATCAAGTAAAAAATACCAAGCAACAATAAAATAAATTAAGATAATTAGATTAAAAACCTGAAAATAAGAATACTGGAATAAATCTTGTTCTTCGAAATAAACGAACACTACACCACAAGTCGGTTGGATCTGCTCGGAGACTTCTTGAATTGAAAGAAAAATACGACAAGGAATAAAAAGGCACTAGATCTAACGTAAGGTTAGATCAGTGAAAAATACACAACAATTTCCGGTGAAGAACTTGTTGTGAGAAAACTATAACAGCTTCAAACTAAAATAAAATCTAAACTAAGAAACTGAAACGGAAAATAAAATAAAAGTACAAAACTGAAAAGAAAATAGAAATGTGAATAAAGAAAAACTTGAAATCGGTTGTTCGGTAAAAATGTCGGCCCTTCCTCTGAAACTTGAACTTGTATTTATAGCTTCTTCTCGTAACTTCCGTTTCCTGCACTTCGTGAGAAAATGTGATCGTGGAGAAATAAAACTGCCAGAACAAATGGGAGATGGACGCCTCCACGTGTAGAAGAGAGAATGAGACGTGTGTCTCATTTTGTTGGCAAGTGACGGGCCCCTTTGGAGGCGGTCGTCTCAAAGCTGAGTGGGGAGGGTGAGACGTGCGTCTCACATGAGAACGTGGCTACTTCTTTTTGGCTTTTGATTGGAGGCGTCGCCTCAAAGGAATAAGAGAGGGATGAGACGATCGTCTCACCTTGCACTGGGCTTTTGCTTGCTGGGCCTTTATGTAATTATTTTCTTCTTCTTAACTCATCATTTTGCTATATTACCCCCTTTCTTCATTTCTTTGGCTTTTTAATTAGATTTTTCCTCAATTTTATTTCTTTGCTCAATTGATCTTTATTTAATACAAATACCTGAAACAAAAGAAATACCAACGTAATATCGAAATAAATAAATATAATTAATAAAAAATAGTAACATTATCCATGAAAATTAAATCAAATATGTTATATAAGTTCGTGTTATCAGGTGCCAGTGGTGGTTGCTAATATGTGAATGAGTCCTAGAACTACGCTAGGCAACAGCCGAAGCAAGTGAAAGCAGAATATGTTGTGGCCTGAGTTTCTTATTAGTTATGATTCTTCTAAACCCAAGTGATGCCATAGAACTACGCTTGGTGTTGGGAAGTTAGATGAATGCAAACTAGTGTCTTTCCTAAGCATCCATGAGACGATCAAAGTTATATCAACTATTTAGAACCATCGTATTCTTGTGTGAAGAGTTATCTTGAGAATTTCTTATGCATTCACTGTACAAGTGAGTACGCGCATGGCATAGCAATTCAAACCGAATTCTTAACCGTTCTGATCTAGTTTATTATTCCTAGTAAGTAAACCCTGAGCGTGAGGCACTCTTAGGATTTAGCATCCTAAGGAGTGTAGTTTGAAGGCTTTGAATATCGATGAACTTAGTGAGCACCTGTTCATACATTGTCGACCGTGACTATAGGATACGCGTGAAGATTGTTATACGTTATTGGGTAGGTTACGCGAGTACATGGCCTTTTAGGATTCAATCCTTTTAGGATTCGTTAATATTATAGATACAACCTTTGGATTAGCTTGATAAACTACACCAAAATTTGTTTTTGGCATCACGAAAAAGACAACGCTTTTATGAGAAAGCACTGCTATAAGTTATAAATAAATTTCGCTACAAAAAAAACGCTGCTAAAGGGAATCTTAAGAAAGCGCTTTATAAAAGCGCTGCTAAAGATCGTCTTAAGAAAACACCATAGAAAGAGCTTTTACAAAAGCACTGCTATATGTAACCTTAGAAAGCGCTTTTTAAAAGTACTGCTAAATGTTAACCTTAGAAAGCATTTTTAAAAAGCGCTGCTAAAGGCATAGTGATGCAACTCGATTTTCAAAAATCGTTTAATTTTCGAAAACTAGTGAAATCGCCACCTAATTTTATTTGTTCCAAAAGGAACGGGAAAATATAGATAAAACCCCATAGATACGGATAAGACGGTCTACGATCAAAAATATGGAATCGGGAGTCGGTTATGTAAGAGGAAGGTGTTAGCACCTCTTACATCCATCGTACTCGATGGGACCCGTTTAATTCTAAGTGTGTGTGTATATTCTCTAATTTCTAAGTTATGATCGAAGGATAAAAGGAGCGAAATTTGTTTATTATTATTTTGAGTTTGGCACGGTTTTGAAACTGTGTGCCTATGTATTCCCTTGTGCAATGGGAAAGTCAAAACTCTGTAGTTCCTCTCAAAAAGGTTTGAATTGGTTGTGTTGATTTTATAAGAAAAATCGTGCATTAGACATTTCAAATGTTTGAACTTGGACTTGTTTAGTTTGTTTGAAAAGCTTAAGTCCTCGTTCGTGTTTGAAATGGCCATTGCATACTCTTTGTAAGAAAAGAGTTTTAATGATCGCGTATGAGCGATAAAACAGTTTGAGTGAGTTATTTTATTTTTTACGTGGGAGACAAGTATTGGACCATAAGCGTTCAACGGCTAACGCCCCAATTACTTGGATGAGTGGACAGAACCATCCTAATCATATTTTTCTACCCAAAAGGTTTGTTAAGAAAAGGTGAGGTGAAACAAGGTTCACGTTAATTAAATTCAATTAAGAAACCAAACATACAGTCGAGGGTCGATACTGGACTGACTACCATATGTTTGGGAGGAGGGAGAAATAGAATATTTATTTGTGAAAGTATTTTGAAAAGAAACTCGACGTTGGATCGAGGGTTAGAATTTTAATTATGAAAGCATCTTGAGATACGTGCTGGGATGAAATGTGGAATCGGGTTATGATTAATCAAGTATATGGACTTAATTAACCTCGTGAGGATAGGTGCTCCTATCCCCAACCATGAGACCCTGGTGCATGGAAAATTGGTATATGGGCCAATGTTATTTTCGGGTTATGATTAATTAAAGCAACAAGGGCTTTAATTAACCTCGTGAGGACGGCCATGCCCATCCCCGACTATGAGACCCTTTAAGAAATCGGCCTATGAGCCAATCGAAGCAGAATCAGATTAATTTTAATGTTGGTGGTGTGTGAAGTGTACAATGGTGAATAAATACCGAATGAGCGAATAAACAAACAATTATCACACAATACAATCAGAAATTTAAATAATTATTAGAAATGATTTTTTCTGTTTGATGAAAAATCAACCAATAGTTTAATCGATAAATCATCAAATAAAAACTATCAGAACCAATTATTATCTAGTACATCGCACAAAAATTAAATTATTTACGTAAAAATAAATTAATTTAAAAGATGAGGGTTTAGGAATGGGCCTGATATTGCAGTGAATCTGGGGTGTCGGAAGCGAGAAAAGCCCAAGTTGGTGAGGTTGCACATCTGATTTCGCATAACTGGTCAGCACGAGTTCACCATGTGTTGTGTTTCGGACACGTCTGATCCTCTTTTCCAAAGTATCCCAATGGCCAAATGTAGCATAGTATTTACCAAATACTTTTAAGAGAGAAAATATTTTATCTAATAAAAAAGGAAATGAAAAGAAAATAAAATAAAATAAAAAAGGTGGTGACACTTGTCACCACCAAACTAAGGCCCTAATATAACATAAAACTCTAATTAAAAATTAAAATTTAAACTAAACTAAAAAAGAAAACCAAATGGAACAAGGGAATCTGTTTCTCTCTCTCGCGATCCCTACGCGTTCTCTCATCTTCCTCTCATCTGAACCCTCGTTTCTCTCAATCCAGACAGAAACTCTCGTCGCTCTCTCGTATCTCACATGGAAACCCTCATCTTTCTTCCTCTCGTTTGCTCTCCGATGGGACATGGCCGAAGAACATGAAGGGCAACAACGTCGGAAATCGCCTCACGACGGTGACGGCGGCGGCGAGGCCCTAACGTTCCGATTTCGTACGTTTCTGACTCATTTTTTAACTCTGATGCTTGATTTATGTTGGTTTTTGCAGATGGTACCAGAAAAGGGTTTTCGAAACCCTAGAGTTCCAATGGCAGCAGTGAAGAATCTTACCCTTTGATGGTGTTTTCTGGTGAGATTGTTCTGAACTTTGTCTTTTACTCGCTTGCTTTCTCTGTTCAGAAAATGGTTTTCTGAAAATGATAATCTCTGAAGGATTTCTGGTAGGAAAGTGATGATGGAATGATTAGGGTTTGTTCTGTTGGTTTTGAAACAAATGCTATGCTTGTTTTTTTGGCTTTTTCGTTTTCTTGTTAAGGGTTTTTTGAACTGGTATATGTTTGAACAGATGCTATATTTTGGTCTTTTTTCTTTGGAACAGATGCTATGTGAACTTTGTTTTTGCTTATCCCATTGGTTCTGGTTTTCTTGTTCTGATATAAGGTTTCTGGTATTTTGGAACAAATAGTATACTTTGATTTTTGTTTTTTTGAACCGATACTGTAAAACTTGGTTTCTGATATTGGCTTCTTAGAATTATCCAAACTGTGTTTCTCATAGCCTGCTGCTATATTATATGCACACTCATACTTTTTTTCCCTGTTCTCCATCCATGTTGTGGTTACTGATGGCTTATTTTCTGGTTTACCCCTCTGAACAGATTCTGACCTTGCTCCTTTTCTGGCCATTGTCTCTTTTTTGTTGATTTAAATTATGAACAGATACTGCATTGATTATTGCTTTATGGTATATTTGGAACAATCTACCTTGGTTCTTGTTTTATGGTTTATTCCTTGGTGAAACTCAACCCTGTTTTCTCTTGGAACCAAATCTTTTCCTTTTTTTCTGATGTTGCCTGTGACTTTCTTCTATTGTTGGCCTTGCCATTCTTGGCTTTATTTCCTGCTGTTGACTCTGCTATCTGCCTGCTGCCAAACATAAAGTTCTTGGGTGAAAAGTTTTTATTCTAAATGCTGATAACCATGGTGATCTTGGTAAAAAATTCCCTCTTGTTTGCTGCCCATTGCTTGCTGCTAACTGTTGGATTTGGTTTGCTGCCTTATTTTCTGATTATAACTATGATGATAACTGAGTTTTAGCTTCTTTGGGAACCAAACTGTTTTGTGATTTGCAAATAAGCTTCTTTTGGCCGATGATTAGTCTTGAATAAGATTATGAGGCTTAATACTTCCTTAAACCTGATTCTTGCCAGAAACTCCTAATGATGAGATTGTAACACAAATTGCTTGCATTAATTCTTTTCGATTGAATTATATTGCTAACTATTTTTCTCTCTTGTTTCATGTAACATGGAGAGTTGGATGATAAGAGGGCAGCTTGGATGAGAAGAAACGGCTTGAAGGAAGACAAATAATTCATTCGAAACATCGGGACGAATTTTAGAAGCTTGTAGCATTAGATAGGATTTGACAACTTTGTAATATTTTGTAACTCACATTTATAATCAAATTAATAAAACAACTTGTGTTTCAATTCCGAGCTTGTAATTCCATATCTTTCTCGCAAAAGGCATTGTAAATTTTGTAGAAACTTGAGACAAATGAGTACAATAACTTGAATGACATCCGTATAGCATTTCATTTGAATGAATATTGCACTCAAAAAAGATGGAATTAATCTTAGCTTGAATCAATAATTCCTTTTGAATTTCGAATTATACTCAATGATAGCTTGAATCAAAAATTGAATTAATAACAAAACAATATTTCTCTTAGAAACCCAGCACATTCATTTTCATGAAAGTTTCCCTATAGAATCTCTTCTGAAGCCACAATGAATGAACATCTATGATGAAAAATGAACCACTGAGGTGAAACGAAGGGGGAAAATTTTGGGGTGCGACACATAGGAAAAGAAAGCGCTTTCCAAGGAAAAATCACAGCTATATCTTACACTAAGAAATCACTTTTCAAGGTTTTCCTTACAATCTCACGCGACCTTTCTCAGTTTTCTTAGCAACCCATTCTCATTTTTCCTCACAATCTCACGCGACCTTCCATCAAACTTGCCGCCTTCAATCTTCGTTTGTGTTGTCAAACTTGCCATTTTCCTCAGTTTCCTCAATTTTCCTCAAACTCGCTGTCAAACTCACACGACCACCAGCTTCGTCAAACTCGTCGTCTGTGTTGCCATCATCTTTGTAGAACCACCATCATCGTGTTCCTCCCTTGGTAAGTTTCCAGATTTTAAGTTTCCAGAATTTCTGAATTTATGTTTCATTTGTTTCTAGATTTAAGTTTTAAGAATTGAAGTTGTTTGAATTAGAATGTTCCAGTTGGTATAGAGTATCAACTAGTTCTTAGAAATTTCTCACTGTTATGTGTTGACTAACTCAGAAATTTCTCACTTTTATGTGTTGACTAACAGTTCTGAAATTATAAGTTGTTTACATTTTACTCACTGTTATGTGTTGACTAACTGTTATGTGTTGTAGACTCAATATAGTACATGGTTGAAATTGCTTCTTTTGTTAAAGACTCACTCTTATGACTATGCATTATAAATATTTTTGCTAAATGGCTTTGCCATATCATCTACTTGGTGAAATTGATCCTTTAGCGGATTCAATTTTCTTGGATTAAGACTTTTGTCAAAATTTAGGACATTCCATGTTGAATATTCAATATAATTGACTATATATTAGTATTATGTATATATGTCACATTGGACAGAACTCGATCAACATGTCTAATTACAATTGTGCAATTAATTACAATTAGGCCTAATTTAATTTGGGTTGCATGTGTAATATACAAGTATAATTGGTGGCCTACTAACATGCAAGAAATCTTAGTCATTTATGTTCTGTTCTATTTTCTCATCATTTCCTTATATTTAACCATTTTCTAACATTGTTTCATGGTTCATCATATTGTCTCTGCTTTTGTCTATCTTTGTCATACTCATGCATAAAGGATTTAACTTTCTAAGATGTTATAGGTTACTTATGTGTTTATTCATGTTATTTTTCATCTAATTCATCTTCATCATTAGGTTTTACTAGGTTAAACAACGTAGACTTTTCAATAATTAGAAAAATCTTAAAATTGGTTTGACTTTTCAATAGTTACAAATATGTGACACAAACTAACTTCTCCTGTCATGCTAAATTGGTTCATCATTTTCATGTATATGTCCTATTTTGAGATAAATACATTTTCTTTTTGATCTCTACTACTTCCTTATATGTTTACTAATGTTGTTTACCATCTAATTGCTTATATGCTAACTATTCATTTTGATTATGTTTTTTTAAGAGTTACATATGTCCGTGGTACTCTAAACATCTCAATTTCACTTTTAATCATTTAAAATATTTATTTCAAAGATTAGTCATCCTAAAAAGTTTCACATATTTTTGGACGTACAACGCTCATTCTCTCCGTTTCATTGAGTTCGACCTTCTCGTTTCAACTTCTCGACGTTACTATTCGATAAATTCGAGGTAAATTTCTTCCTCAAATTACTGGTACTGGTGTGAGTGAGATTCTATTTTATGAGACAGTATAATTTGTGATGAATTTGTCTGAAATTGCGTGAATATATTTGTTTTTGTGTTTTCTTGCTACGGATCCATTCCGTGTATACTTTACATTTTGACAGAAACGCATTATACCGTTTTGTGACCTAATTAGTTTTTTTTGTTTATCTTAATTAGTAAAACCATGGATAAGACAAGGATGTATTCCAATCGACTATCGAAAGAGTACGAGAATGGGGTATCAGAATTCGTTAAGTTTATTGTTGCGCACGCCAAAGACCCTAGTCAAATGACATGTCCTTGCTTGGGATGATGTTATGGGAGTCAAGTTGACAGGGTTTAGTTGGCATCACATTTAAAGAGGCATGGAATTGATAGAAGTTATACATGTTGGAATTTGCATGGTGAGAAAAGTAACGAGAATGTCGAATCAGGGGATAATACGACCTATGCTTCAAACGACAATGGCACAAATACACACATTATGATCGAGTCAAAGAGATTGCCGAAGCACTTGAATAAGATCTTAAGGATTGCCCCAAAATGTTTGAGAGGTTGGTAAGCGATGCAGAGAAACCGTTGTATAATGGTTGTACAAAATTCACAAGATTGTCTGCGGTATTAAAGTTGTACAACTTGAAGGCAGAAAATGGATGGTCATATAAAAGTTTCTCAGAGTTATTTGCCCTTATGAAAGATATGCTACCAGAGGATTATGTTCTTCCCAATCGAACGCACGAGGCCAAAATTATGTTGTTCTTTATTGTTTCGAAACGAGTATGCATCGTTAAATAGTTTCAAAAATGCGATGCCCCTCGATATAAGAAAAAGTTGTCTCTAGTAAAAGTCTTATGGTATTTTCCTATAATCCCGTGATTAAGACACAAGTATCATAGTGAAACCGATTCAAGACACTTGACTTGGCATGCAGATGAAAGAATTATTGATGGAAAGTTTCGACATCTAGAAGATTCACCACAGTGGATGAAAATTGATATTGATTATCCTGAATTTGGAAAATAAGCAAGAAACATCGCTTGACATTGTCTACTGATGGAATGAACCCACACGGTATTCAAATTATCTCGCATAGCACATGGCCTATGATTTTTATGATTTATAACCTACCTCAGTGGCTATGTATAAAGCGTAAGTACATGATGTTATCTATGTTAATTTCTAGGCCTAAACAACCAGTGAATGACATAGACGTGTACTTGACACCCTTAATCGAATATTTAAAGTTTTTGTGGGAGAACGGTGTGGAGGTTTATGATGGGTATAGGAAAGAAAGTTTCAACTTGGGGGCGATGTTCTTTGGAACAATTAATGATTTTCTAGCATACAAAATCTATCAGGGTACATCATTAAAGGTCAAAAAGCATGTCCTATTTGTGAAGATGGAACCGATACGACGCGGTTGAACCTTTGTCAGAAGAATATCTTTCTCGGTCACCGTAGATTCTTAAATTCTAATCATCACTACCGTGGGTGGAGAAAAGCATTCAATGGAGAGGCAGAACAAGGTAGAGCTTCAACAATGTTAACAGGTTATCAAATTTTTGAAAAGGTGAAAGATGTGAGTACTCAGTTTGGCAAGCCTTTTGCACATACACTTGTCAAGAGTGGGTGGAAGAAGAGGTCTTTTTTTTTAAACTGCCATATTGGAAGTCGTTGTATGCAAGACATTTCCTCGATGTTATGAATATTGAAAAAAATGTATTTGACATTGTTATTGCTACATTACTGAATATACAAGAAAAGTCTAAGGATTGCCTTAAAGTAAGGGAGGACATGGTAAACATGGGAATGAGAACCGAATTGGGACCCGTGAAGAAAGGAAGACGAACATATCTACCACCTGCTGTTTACACTCTATCTAGAAAGGAGAAAAAATATTGATAAAACAAGGCAACTATATATTCTTATTTGTTTTTCTATGTAGTGTGCTCAACAGCGAAATATATAGATTGTAGATACTTTGTTATGAGGTTTATGAAAGAAATCATTCATTTGGATCGAATAAAGATTTCAATCACAATATAGATTTATAACTTAGGATTTGTTTTAATATTTATCGGATATTTCATATAATTTATTACTTTTAACTAAATCATGCATATTATATTTTGTTATGTAGTACTTTGATGAATACAAGTGTGCACATTACACGAAAAATCAGTTGGAAGAAATCAAGGAGAAATTGTGTGAATATTTTATTGAGAAAATAATCATATAAGATATGAATACATTATTGTGTGAATAAATTATTGACTATGTTGTTCTGTTAATACCTTGCAGTACCATGACCACCCGCTCATCAAATTTTGGCGATTTCAGACTAATTTTATTAATTAGGGCTGATTTAGTTGTTGTTAGGGTTGATTTTGTTAGGGCTCATTTAGTTATTGTTAGGGATGACTATGTTATTGTTAAGGCTGACTTTGGTTCTGTTAGAAATATGTGAATTGAATTATAACGGTGTAAATATTTTGGATTACAATGGTATATAATGGTATTATAATACATTTTTTTGTATATAACCGCTTCTTTGTTGAAATAATGGGATTACAACTGTCTATATTTTGTATATTTATTTTGAATTATAATTGTATATTATAGATTTATGAGATAAGAATTGTATATTACAGGTTTATAGGTTTATGAAATAATGGTGTATATATTTTGGTTTACAAGATCCCAAAAATGCTGCCTATAGATGCAAAGAAAGCACTTTTTAGGAAAACGCTGCCTAAAATATACAATAGAAAGCGTTTTTTCCTGGAAAAGCGCTGCCTAAAGATGCCTTAAAAATGCATTTCACATCGCTTTTGAAAGCACTACCTTATGTATACTTTAAGAAGCGCTTTTCATTGAAAATCGCTTTCTAAAGTAGGCCTGTAGCATCACTTTTCCTTGAAAAAACGATGCCTAAAGATTTCTTAGAAAGCTTAAAAGGCTAGACAAAGCGCTGCTAAAGGCCTACTTTAGAAAGCGCTTTTTAAGAAAAAGCGCTTCTTAAAGTATACATAAGGCAACACTTTTGCCTAAAAAAAGCGCTATCTATACCTACAATAGCGCCACCTACGGTAGCACTTTTAAACGCTGTTAAAGGCCCAAAAAAGCGTCTTCTTTTCCCTTTTTTGGCGTAGTGATAGTTTCTTAAGGAACTATATAAATAATTTATTTTCCTATCCTTCAAGGATAGCTTGACAGGTTCTTCAAGAATTATATAAATAATTTATATTGCTATCCTTCAGGGATAGCTTGATAAGTTCTTCAGGAACTATATGAATAATTTGTTTTGCAATCCTTCGGAAATGCTTTATTCATGCAATTCTTCTGGGATACATGAAAATCATCACTGATTTTCTTTTTCATTTTCTAATCAATATTTATAAATAACTCATAGAGAATAAAAAATAGTACCTTCTAAGTGTCATAGCTTCGTGCTGATAATGTGTTATAAAATAAAGAGAAATAAGGAATAAAGAAAAGAGAGAAAGATAGAATAATTATGTATTATTTTATTAGTGTAATCGTATACAATGAGATTGGTCCTATTCATAGGACATCACATAGACAATATAATAAATACAAATTGATTAAATAATGAATGAAGTTATTGGGAGACAAATCATCCAATTATTTATAACAATTTCTTTTTATTTTTAAAAAGAAAATTTTTATTCAAAGATCCAAAAACTATACAACCAAAGGCGAACAAGGATCCAGCCACCAAGAAAACAAAAACAAAACAAGCTTAAGGCATCATTTATCTAGGTATAATATCCCTTAATCTATGTTTAATCCAACATCTATAAGTTTATAACTCACTATGTCTATGATTTTTTGGCCAACAGATTCACTATCAATGTGATGTCCAAAACAATGAAGATTTCAGAGCAACCATGTTTCGTACACAGTTTCGGTAAAGGCACACTTCACAATCTCATATGTAAAGGCACACTTCACAATCTCATATTTTTTTCTTTTCCTTTGCTAATATGCAGGATCCAATTTAATTCCTCTTCCCACTTCTCCAGATTGTGGTCAATGTGAAGCCAAGTTAGAATTTGGCACCAAACTTTTCCAAAGTATCTACAAACAAAGAAAATGTGCTGAAGTGTCTCTTGTTCTCCACAAAAGTTGCGTCAATCATTATCAATAAAGGAAAAATGGTGCAATATATCTTTGGTGGCTAGTCTATTGTGGCATGCTAACCACATATTCAACTTAGCTCTCGGCCTAGCCATATTATTGAAGAAGATATTTTTCCAATAAACTTGAGGATTTTGGATCCGGAGAGCTTGATAGACAGCCTTAGAATTGAAGATATCCTGGTGACTCGTCCCTACACATCCTTGGATATTGTCAACGTCCTCCCTACTGCGCAAGATAGTTTTGAAAATCCAGGAATGTGTGCTCCTCGTCAGCACAGTCAGAATGGAGTACTCTTTCACATAATAGTTGTAGATCCATTTTATCCACAAGCTGTCCTCTTTTTTGCATAAGTTCCACATCATTTTTAAAAGACTAATTCTGCTCCACGTATCAATGTCAATCAAGTTCAGCCCCCCTTGATTCTTGGATTTGCAGGTTTTTTCTCAAGTCGCAGTAGTTTTCCTAGATACGATGTCACCTCCAGACCATAACGATTTGCACACACACGACACCATACAGATAAGTTTCTTTGGGATAGGAATTCTTTGCGTCCAAAAATTTGAGATGAAAAAGAGGACACTGCTAATTAGTTGCATTTTATCCAATGTACTAAGCAAGTTGTTACTCCAATGACGAATTCAATTTTTATTTTGAATAATGATATGTTCTTATATGAAAAAATAAAATAAATACATTTTATATTTTTTTAATAAAAATCACTAAATGTTTTCAATTATTATCAAGTAAATTTTTATTAGCTTAATAATATTTATATATATTTTTGCCAAATTTTAATTATTTAATGAATTAGGAGTTTAAATGTCTAATTGTTATAGTAGCTTAATAAAGTTTTTTTAAATAACTATTTTGATTTTATTAAAGGGATTACATAAAGTTATATGTAAACTGATATTAGTATAATTTATTGTGAAATGGAATTGATTCAATGATATGATTTAATTACATCTAAAAAATATTTTTTATTTGATTGTTATGATTTTGGAGAAGGATCGTGAGAGATCACCTTGTATAAATTGTTTTTGAATTAATATATCCATTGGTTCAAACATATACATGTTTGTTAATTGAGAAAAATATTCGTGATTAGACTTCTCAAGAGATCTGACCTAGCTAGTCTCTCGAGGAAATCAAACAACAGTTTGAGAAAGAGTTTGTTTACAGAAAACTGCTTCTACACAAGCTGAATAGTAAACAAAATTAAGAACAAGACATAATAAAATATAAGATTTTTACAATAGTATACTATGAGTGTGTGTTTACTGCTAATTTCGACCAAGCTTAAATCAAAGTATGATAAGAATTCTAATATATTTCACTATGGTGTTTTGGGCTTCGTTCTAATGAAAGTCAGAGGGAGGCCTAGGTTTTTACTTTGATTTGAAAAGATAAGTTTTAAATTATTCGTTGGGATTCGAACTCGAACGCGTTTGGAGAATTGGTTCGCTCAAACAAAGATGTTCGAATTTCAAGCATATCATTATCCATAGAAGACAAGTGGAAGTTTGATATTTCGAAGGGCATGCAGAGCCTCGAACGTGGCTTTTCTTAAGAAAGGACCGTTAAGGTAGAATTAGTATAAATAGAGGTCTTAATGTTAGAATTTCGTGTTTTCATTTGTACAAAATAATCATATATACTCAAAGTATCAAGTGTTAAGGGAAACGAGTTGTAGATAATGTATGTATAAAAAACACCAATATTATTCTCGAAGCATTTTACTTAATCGATTCCATGTCTTTTATACATTTTCTAGTACTTTATTTCTTGTCTGAGACCGTTATTTTTCAAATTCATTTACATTTATCTTGCATTTTATTTACAAGTTCTTTTATACTCTTAATTGAAGTCTTTATTTTCTTAATCGAAGTTACTTTAATTCACATTCCTAAAAACTCAGTATTATAGGCAAGAAAGATGTTAAACATAAGTTCTAATTCAAGTTTGATATTAGAGACTTAGACACATGTCCTATGATCAATCTACTCGATCCTGTGAGTTTCCAAAGTATTCGACTTGGTGGACTAGCAGTTGTTTACCATATTTCCGTGTAAACAAATTGGCACACCCGGTGGGACGATGTCAAAGAATTTGTTTCTTAAAACTTGTATCATTTAGTATTAAGTGTCATTCTTTCTTTGTGATCTTTTGAGTCTAGATTTCGTTTTGTTATATGAACCTTAGAAGTTGTAAAATATCCAACAGTAATCAACCAATACCCAAAAGGAAACACATCAAAAATATGGTTAGTACAACTAGCCATGATGGGGAACAAAATCCCCCACAAGGGACAGGCACGACCGTTTCAAGTTCGAATGATGCATCAAAAACAATACCTGATTCACAGGACGTACCAATATCCACATGTACCATGGGCATGGGAAATTCGACTACCATGCCTACCATCGAATGCGCAAACTGGCCCCGTTTTGACTTATATATGTTGGAAATTAATCCCAATTTTTGACCCCCATACCTCCAATATTTTAAACATTTAGGCCTCGTAGAGAAAAACCACCATATGGAATGATAACTTCGTTCATGGAAGGACTACATAATAATACAACAACAACCTAATCCCCAATCCAAGAATCTGGTTTTGGGATGAATAATGTGGGTTGAAATACCCAAAATCAGAGATCTTTTACACAAATGCCTACGTTGACAATGAATAATCAGTAAGCATTTAGGCAAAGATGGATGATAGTAACCATGATATGGTAGGAGTCCTTCCCCGTGAAATGATTATTATTTTCACTCCCTTTATCCAGAACATCAATAGGACCAATCAATAAAATACCCAAACTAATCAACGAATGTCAGCCTAGATGGCGCGCATAGCAGATTTCTTTGGTGCCCCTGAGACGCCTATGAGACGTAGGCAAAACCAGTTAGCAATTCAGGATGAAGAACCAACCATTAACCAGGTTCGACCACCCAAATAGGAATCGGGTGAAAGAAGCATAGGGGCAAGGGTAGATCAACAGGGGGTACAAGAGGTCCACGAAGAACAAACTAGGAGAATGATGGTGGTAAATAGAGACCAGAATATAGATGAGGTGGTCAATAGGGTTACGCGGGATAACATGATAGAAGAAAATAATCTGACCACCGTGATCGAAAGAAATATGACACAAAATGGTCTAAATTCAGGACTTAGGAGACCAAACTATACATTCCCTCTAACAGAATATATTTTGCAAACTGAATTACCAAGGGATTGTAAAATACCCAAGTTCACAAAATTTTCAAAGGATACTAGTGAATCCAAAGTGGAACATATAGCTAGGTATCTATATGAGAAACCATAGTAGATGGAAAAATAAATCTTCAATGAGAAGCAACATTTCCAAACATTGAGCAATGGGGAGATAAGGCATGGAAATAAACAGATGAACCTATAGATCTCTTGGCTAAGAAACTTGTGCACCATTCACCTACATCACAACATCTAGAGAGAAAAATGATATACACATTATTATTAGTCAAGTATCAATTATCACACACAAGAAATAAACACATTCACAAATTTTCAAGCAAAGCCTTGGCCAAGAATGTCATACTTTCTAAAAATGTACTATAATCCTTTCAATTCAAACATGCTCTTTCACTCAAAATTTGATCTTTACCATCAAAGATGATATGAAATAGACCTCTTGAATGGAATTTTGAAAAAAGGAACCAACCAAAGAGTCAAAAAATTTAGAGTTATGGCCTTGTGAAGTTGATGAAAAATTATGAAATGACCTATAATCTTTTGACTTCCTCAAGCAAGTTCCAAACACTTTCAATCCTTGAAACATAAATGGATATAAATTTCACATCATCAAGATTGTTATGCCACAGTAATGACCTCAATGTGATAAGTGACGATCAAGATATGATCTCTTGAAGTTGATTAATCAAAAATTGAGAAATCCATCAATGACTTGCAATCTTTTAACTTCATAGGCAAATTCCCAAGCATTTTCTCTTCCTACAAATTGAAATAAGTTGTATTAGACATCCTTAGGTTCATTGTGAAATAACAATGAGCTCAAGGAAGCAAGGGATGACGTATTTTTGATCCTTTAAAGTCATACAAGATAGATGAAGTATCAATCTAGAGAGTTTGCAATCAAAGACCTCCAAAACAATCTTCTCGCGAATTAAAATCCTTGGATCACAGAATATTCATATTAGAAGTCCTTTTGAAACTAAAATGGCTTTGAAATCATCCACAAACTTCACACAAACACCAAGATATGGTCCTCAGAAACCCAAAACCCTAATTTTAAAGTAGATGGCCATGGTGTGGAGAATTTCTTCAACTTTGATGATCTTATTTACATATGGAGCACACACTCAATATGAGAGACCATAGTAGATTGAAAAAGAAATCTTCAATGAGTAGCAACATTTCAAAACATTGGGAAATTGGGTGATAGGGCTAGGAAATAAACAGATGAACCTATAGATCTCTTGGATAAGAAACTTGTGCACCATTCACCTACATCACAACATCTAGACCGAAAATGATATACAAATTATGATTAGGCAATTATCAACAATCACACACAAGAAATAAACACATTCACAAATTTTCAGGCCAAGCATGTCATACTTTTTAAAAATGACCTACAATATTTTCTCTTCAAACATGCTCTTCCTCTCAAAATTTAATCTTGACCGTCAAAGATGATATGAAATAGACCTCTTGAATGGAATTATGAAAAAATAACCAACCAAAAAGTCAAAATTTAGACATTTATCGCCTTATCATGTTGATGAAAAATCATGAAATGACCAATAATCTTATGACTTCTTCAAGCAACTTCCAAACAATTCTAATCCTTGAAACATAAATGGAGATAAAGTTCACATATTAGAGATTGTTGTGCAAAAATAATGACCTTAAGGTGAAAAATGATGATCAAGATATCATCTCTTGAAGTTGATTAATCAAAAATTGAGAAATCCAGCAATGACTTACAATCTTTTGACTTCTTAGGCAAATTCCCAAGAATTTTATCTTCCTACCAATTGAACTAAGTTGTATAAGACATCCTTAGGTTCATTGTGAAAAAATAATGAGCTCAAGGAAGCAAGGGATGATAAAGTTTTGATCCTTTGAAGTCATATAAGATAGATGAAGTATCAATCAAGAGAGTTTGTAATCTAAGACTTTCAAAACAATCTTCTCGTCAATTAAAATCCTTGGATCAAAGAATATTCATATTATGAGTCTTTTTAAGAGTCCAATGACTTTGAAATCATACACAAAATTCACACACACACCAAGATATGGTCCTCAGAAGCATAAAACCGTAATTTCAATGTAGATAACCATGGTGTAGAGAATTTCTTCAACTTTGATGATCTTGTTTATATATGGAGCACACAATCAGAATGAGAGACCATAGTATATGGAAAAAGAAATCTTCAATGAGTAGCAACATTTCCAAACATTGAGAAATGGGGAGAGAAGGCATGGAAATAAACAAATGAACCTATAGATCTCTTGGATAAGAAACTTGTGCACCATTCACCTACATCACAACATCTGGAGAGAAAATGATACACCCATCATGATTAGTCAAGTATCAATTATCACACACAAGAAATAAACACATTTACAAATTTTTAGGCCAAGCATGTCATGCTTTCTAAAAATAACCTATAATATTTTCTCTTCAAACATGCTCTACCTCTCAAAATTTGATCTTGACCATCAAAGGTGATATGAAATAGACCTATTGAATGGAATTTTGCAAAAAGAACCAACCAAAAAGTCAAAAAATCTAGAGAGTTATGTCCTTGTAAAGTTGATGAAAAATTATTAAGTGGCCTATAATCTTTTGACTTCTTCAAGCAACTTCCAAAGACTTTCAATCCTTGAAACATAAATGGAGATAAATTTCACATCTTCAAGATTGTTGTGCAAAAGTAATGACCTGAAGGTGATAAGTGATGATCAAGATATGATCTCAAGAAAGTTGATTGATAAAAAATTGAGAAATCCATCAATGACTTGCAATCTTTTGACTTCTTAGGCAAATTCCCAAGCATTTTCTCTTCCTACCAATTGAAATAAGTTGTATTAGACATCCTTAGGTTAATTGTGAAAAAATAATGAGCTCAAGGAAGCAAGGTGTGACAAAGTTTTGATCCTTTGAAGTCATACAAGATAGATGAAGTATTAATCTAGAGAGTTTGCAATCAAAGACCTCCAAAACAATCTTCTCGTCAATTACAATCCTTGGACCAAAGAATGTTCATATTAGATGTCCTTTTAAGAGTCATATGGCTTTGAAATCATCCAGAAACTTCATACAAACACCAAGATATGGTCCTCAGAAGCCCAAAACCCTAATTTCAAAGTAGATGGCCATGGTGTGGAGAATTTCTTCAACTTTGATGATTTTCTTTACATATGGAGCACACACTCAGCATGAGAGACCATAGTAGATAGAAAAATAAATCTTCAATGAGTAGCAACATTTTGACACATTGAGAAATGGGGACAGAAGGCAAGGAAATAAACAGATGCACCTATAGATCTCTTGGATAAGAATCTTGTGCACCATTCACCTACATCACAACATCTAGAAAGAAAATGATATAAACATCATGATTAGTCAAGTATCAATCATCACACATAAGAAATAAACACATTAACAAATTTTCAGGCCAAGCATGTCATACTTTCTAAAAACGATCTACAAATTTTTTTCTTAAAACATGCTCGTGCACTCAAAATTTAATCTTTACCATGAAAGATGATATGAAATAGACCTATTTAATGGAATTTTAAAAAAAGGAACCAACAAAAAAGTCGAAAAATTTAGAGAGTTATGGCCTTGTGATGTTGATAAAAAATCATGAAATGACCTATAATCTTTTGACTTCTTCAAGCAACTTCCAAACACTTTCAATCCTTGAAACATAAATGGAGATATATTTCACATCTTAAAGATTGTTATGTAAAAGTAATGACCGCAAGGTGATAACTGATGATCAAGATATGATCTCTTGAAGTTTATTGATCAAAAATTGAGAAATCCATCAATGACTTGCAATCTTTTGACTTCTTAAGAAAATTCCCAAGCATTTTCTCTTCCTACCAATTGAAATAAGTTGTATTAGACATCCTAAGGTTAATTGTGAAAAAATAATGAGCTCAAGGAAGCAAGGGATGACCATGTTTTGATCCTTTGAAGTCATACAAGATAGATGAAGTATCAATCTAGAGAGTTTGCAATCAAAGACCTCCAAAACAATCTTCTCGTCAATTAAAATCCCTAGATCAAAGAATATTCATGTTAGAAGTCCTTTTAAGAGTCAAATGGCTTTGAAATCATCCACAAACACCAAGATATGGTCCTCCGAAGCCTAAAAACCCTAATTTCAAAGTAGATGGCCATGGTGTGGAGAATTTATTCAATTTTGATGATCTTCTTTACACATGAAGCACACACACAACATGAGAGACCATAGTAGATGGAAAAAGAAATCTTCAATGAGTAGCAACATTTCCAAACATTGTGAAATGGGAAAAGAAGGCATGGAAATAAACAGATGAACCTATAGATCTCTTGGATAAGAAACTTGTGCACCATTCACCTACATCACAACATCTAGACCGAAAATGATATACACATCATGATTAGTCAATTATCAACTATCACACACAAGACATTAACAGATTCACAAATTTTCAGGCCAAGCATGTCATACTTTTTAAAAATGACCTACAATATTTTCTCTTCAAACAAGCTCTTCCACTCAAAATTTAATCTTGACCATCAAAGATGATATGAAATATACCTATTGAATGGAATTTTCCAAAAAGAACCAACCAAAAAGTCAAAAAAATCTAGAAAGTTATGTCCTTGTGAAGTTGATGAAAAATTATTAAGTGACCTATAATCTTATGACTTCTTCAAGCAACTTCCAAAGACTTTCAATCCTTGAAACATGAATGGAGATAAATTTCACATCTTCAAGATTGTTGTGCAAAAGTAATGACCTCAAGGTGATAAGTGATGATCAAGATATGATCTCTTGAAGTTGATTGATCAAAAATTGAGAAATCCATCAATGACTTACAATCTTTTGACTTCTTTGGAAAATTCCCAAGCATTTTATCTTCCTACCAATTGAAATAAGTTGAATTAGACATCCATGGGTTAATTGTGCAAAAATAATGAACTCAAGGAAGCAAGGGATGACAAAGTTTTGATCCTTTGAAGTCATACAAGATAGATGAAGTATCAATCTAGAGAGTTTGTAAACTAAGACCTCCAAAACAATCTTATCGTCAATTAAAGTCCTCGGATCAAAGAATATTCATATTATAAGTCCTTTTAAGAGTCCAATGACTTTGAAATCATACACAAAATTCACACAAACACCAAGATATGGTCCTCAGAAGCACAAAACCCTAATTTCAATGTAGATAGCCATGGTGTAGAGAATTTCTTCAACTTTGATGATCTTCTTTACATATGGAGCACACAATCAGAATGAGAGACCATAGTATATGGAAAAAGAAATCTTCAATGAGTAGCAACATTTCCAAACATTGAGAAATGGGGAGAGAAGGCGTGGAAATAAACAGATGAACCTATAGATCTCTTGGATAAGAAACTTGGGCACCATTCACCTACATCATAACATCTATAGAGAAAATGATACACCCATCATGATTAGTCAAGTATCAATTATCACACATAAGAAATAAACACATTCACAAATTTTTAGGCCAAGCATGTCATACTTTCTAAAAATGACATATAGTATTTTCTCTTCAAACATGCTCTACCACTCAAAATTTGATCTTGAAAATCAAATATGATATGAAATAGAACTATTGATTGGAATTTTGCAAAAAGAACCAACAAAAAAGTCAAAACATTTAGAGAGTTATGGCCTTGTGAAGTTGATGAAAAATTATTAAGTTACCTATAATCTTTTGACTTCTTCAAGAAACTTCCAAAGACTTTCAATCCATGAAACATAAATGGAGATAAACTCCACATCTTCAAGATTGTTGTGCAAAAGTAATTACCTCAAGGTGATAAGTGATGATCAAGATATGATCTCTTGAAGTTGATTGATCAAAAAGTGAGAAATCCATCAATGACTTGCAATATTTTGACTTCTTAGGCAAATTCCCAAGCATTTCTCTTCCTACCTATTGAAATAAGTTGTATTACACATCCTTAGGTTAATTGTGAAAAAATAATGAGCTCAAGGAAGCAAGGTATGACCAAGTTTTGATCCTTTGAAGTCATACAAGATAGATGAAGTATCAATCTAGAGAGTTTGCAATCAAAGGCCTCCAATATAATCTTCTCGTAAATTAAAATCCTTGGACCAAAGAATATAAATATTAGAAGTCTTTTTAAGAGTTAAATGGCTTTGAAATCATCCACAAACTTCACACAAACACCAAGATATGGTCGTCAGAAGCCCAAAACCCTATTTCAAAGTGGATGGCCATGGTGTGGAGAATTTCTTCATCTTTTATTATCTTCTTTACATTTGGAGCACACACTCAGCATGAGAGACCATAGTAGATGGAAAAAGAAATCTTCAATGAGTAGCAACATTTCCAAACATTTAGAAATGGGGAGAGAAAGCATGGAAATAAACAGATGGACCTATAGATCTCTTGGACAAGAAATTTGTTTACCATTCACCTACATCACAACATCTAGAGAGAAAATGATATACACATCATGATTATTCAATTATCAATTATCACACACAAGAAATAAACACATTCACAAATTTTCAGGCCAAGCCTTGGCCAACCATGTCATACTTTCTAAAAATGACCTATAGTATTTTCTCTTCAAACATGCTCTACCACTCAAAATTTGATCTTGAAAATCAAAGATAATATGAAATAGACCTATTGAATGGAATTTTGCAAAAACAACCAACCAAAAAGTCAAAAAATCTAGAGAGTTATGTCCTTGTGAAGTTGATGCAAAATTATGAAGTGACCTATAATCTTTTCACTTCTTCAAGAAACTTCCAAAGACTTTCAATCCATGAAACATAAATGGAGATAAATTCCACATCTTAAAGATTTTTGTGCAAAAGTAATGACCTCAAGATGATAAGTGATGATCAAGATATGATCTCTTGAAGGTTATTGATCAAAAAGTGAGAAATCCATTAATGACTTGCAATCTTTTGACTTCTTAGGCAAATTCCCAAGCATTTTCTCTTCCTACCAATTGAAATAAGTCGTATTACACATCCTTAGGTTAATTGTGAAAAAATAATGAGCTCAAGGAAGCAAGGTATGACCAAGATTTGATCCTTTGAAGTCATACAAGATAGATGAAGTAACAATCTAGAGAGTTTGCAATCAAAGGCCTTCAATACAATCTTCTCGTCAATTAAAATCCTTGGACCAAAGAATATTAATATTAGAAGTCTTTTTAAGAGTTAAATGGCTTTGAAATCATCCACAAACTTCACACAAACACCAAGATATGGTCCTCAATAGCCCAAAACCCTAATTTCAAAGTGCATGGCCATGGTGTGGAGAATTTCTTCATCTTTGATTATCTTCTTTACATTTGGAGCATACACTCAGCATTAGAGACTATAGTAGATGGAAAAAGAAATCTTCAATGAGAAGCAACATTTCCAAACATTGAGAAATGGGGAGATAAGGCATGGAAATGAACAGATGGACCTATAGACCTCTTGGACAAGAAACTTGTGCACCATTCAGCTACATCACAACATCTAGAGAGAAAATGATATACACATCATGATTATTCAATTATCAATTGTCACACACAAGAAATAAACACATTCACAAATTTTCAGGCCAAGCCTTGGCCAACCATATCATACTTTTTAAAAATGACCTATAGTATTTTCTCTTCTAACATGCTCTTCCACTCAAAATTTTATCTTGACAATCAAAGATAATATGAAATAGACCTCTTGAAGGGAATTTTTAAAAAATAACCAACCAAAAAGTCAAAAAATTTAGAGAGTTATGGCCTTGGGATGTTGATGAAAAATCATGAAATGAACTATAATCTTGTGAGTTCTTCAAGCAACTTCCAAAGACTTTCAATCCTTGAAACATAAATGCAGATAAATTCCACATCTTCAAGATTGTTGTCCAAAAGTAATGACGTCAAGGTGATAAGTGATGATCAAGATATGATCTCTTGAAGTTGATTGATAAAAAATTGAGAAATCCATCAATGACTTGCAATCTTTTGACTTCATAGGCAAATTCCCAAGCATTTTCTCTTCCTAAAAATTGAACTACGTTGTATTAGACATTCTTAGGTTCATTTTGAAAAAAGAATGAGCCCAAGGAAGCAAGGGATGACCAAGTTTTGATCCTTTGAAGTCATACAAGATAGATGAAGTATCAATCTAGAGATTTTGCAATCAAAGACATCCAAAACAATCTTCTCTTCAATTAAAGTCCTTGGATCAAAGAATATTCATCTTAGAAGTCCTTTTAAGAGTCAAATGGCTTTGAAATCATCCTCAAACATCACACAAACACCAAGATATGGTCCTCAGAAGCCCAAAACCCTAATTTCAAAGTAGATGGCCATGGTCTGGAGAATTTTTTCAACTTTGATGATCTTCTTTACACATGGAGCAAAAATTCAATATGAGAGACCATAGTAAATGGAAAAATAAATCTTCAATGAGAAGCAACATTTCCAAACATTGAGAAATGGGGAGAGAAAGCATGGAAATAAACAGATGAACCTATAGATCTCTTGGATAAGTAACTTGTGCACCATTCCCCTACATCAGAACATATAGAGAGAAAATGATACACACATCATGATTATTCAAGTATCAATTATCACACACAGGAAATAAACACATTCACAAATTTTTAGGCCCAGCCTTGGCCATGCATGTCATGCTTTCTAAACATAACCTATAATATTTTATCTTCAAACATGCTCTACGACACAAACTTTGATGTTGACCATCAAAGATGATTTGAAATAGACCTATTGAATGGAATTTTTCAAAAAGAACCAACCAAAAAGTCAAAAAATTTAGAGAGTTATGTCCTTTTGAAGTTGATGAAAAATTATGAAATGACCTATAATATTTTGACTTCTTCAAGCAACTTCCAAACACTTTCAATCATTGAAACATAAATGGACATATTTGCTTGGAGATTGATTTCAAGATAATCAATGCAATATCTTGATTTGAAACATTCCAAAAGCCATGATTGATTCTCAAAGAAATTTTGAATCATCTAACAAAAAGTCAACTGTTCAAATCAGTCAAACTTTGACTTTTGGTCAACTTTTTGAAATTCAAATTTTTTCAATCATCAAATCATTTCAAATTATCCATCATGATCATAAAAAATCAAAATGTGTGAAAAACTCAACAAAAAGTCAAGATTTGAAATTTTTCTAACACTTACAAAAATTTTCAAGTGTTAAAAACATGGTTTTCACCATTTTAATGGCTATTTTTCACCTAGATCCATTTTGATTCAAGAAAAACTCAAAACATGAAAGTCAAAAGAGAAAATGCTTGGGAATTTGCCTAAGAAGTCAAAAGATTGCAAGTCATTGATGGATTTCTCAATTTTTGACCAATCAACTTCAAGCGATCATATCTTGATCATCATTTATCACCTCGAGGTCATTATTTTTTCACAATAATATTTAGGATGTGAAACTTATCTCCATACAAGTTTTGAAGATTGAAAGTGTTTGGAAGTTGCTTGAAGAAGTCAAAAGATTATAGGTCATTTCATGATTTTTCACTAACTTCACAAGGCCATAACTTTCTCAATTTTTGGAGTTTTTGGTTGATTCGTTTTGCAAAATGTTCCTTGAGAGGTATACTTCATATCATCTTTGAAAGCCAAAGGCAAATTTTGAATGGAATGCCATGTTTGGATTGAAAAGAGTATGTCATTTTTTGTGAAAGACTTAGAATTTTTTATAAGTTTAGAAAATCAGATGATTTCTCACGATTTCAAAGGGACACAACTTCTAGCTCAAGATGCCAAATGATAAATTTCCAAGAAAATTGAAAATTATGCAACCACAGCTTTCCAAAGAGTCCAAGATGACACCATAAAGGTCCTTGAGTAAGGAGAACCATGGCTGCAAAGAGGGCATCATGAAATTGAATTTTTTTCTTGAAGTCAGATTTTGTTTTACATAATGTGGCTTCTAATGGGCAAATTGATGCGAAGCATGATTAACAAAGTTGCAAAGCTTGATTGATCATGGCTGAGTTTTGATCACACGAATTAACTTGGTTTGCATTTCACCATAATATCTCCTCACTTTCATCACCATTCAATCTCCTATAAATAGAGGATCATTTCTCACTCATTTCCTCAAGCTATGAGATCCATAAAATCGCTGCCAAACTCACTCCAAACCTCACATTTGTGCAACTTCATTTTCAATCTTAAAGTCATTCTAGTTCGAAATTAACCATTCATTTTTCTTCCTTGAACTTCACTGAAGCTAACAGAACAAGAATCGGGCCTTGAAACTCCCTGAATCGTGCTATCCAAGTCATGTTTCAGAGCTTTGAAAGTGAACTTCGCTCAGGTAGGATTCATGACCAAATCGTTTCAAATCAAGTTCTATTGCATTCTCCTCATTTCCCTGATCCTTGTGATGTTCACTGTTTGCATTTTCATTGTGAATTGACTGAGAAATTCTAAGAACAAGTGCTCGTTATTTTTTCTGTTTTTTCCAAATTGTTCATGGCACAAGTGAAATAAATTTTTTGCGACGGTACCATTAGAATCGTCTTGAAGAGACGAAGCGAATGGTACCGGTCTGAAGAATTTATTTCACAGTTTGAGAATCACGAATGGAGGTTGAAGACGACCTACGTGTCTATCTTTAACTAATGAGAGAGTGGCATGTAATTTTTTTTAATTGAATATGATGATGATGCTTTACCGTGCACGCGTAATCGAAGCCCTTGGATCTGATTACTTTTGTGAGTCAGTCTTGATCCAACGCGTGACATAATTTCTTATTTTATTTTTTTAATTGTAATCTGTTGTGAAAACCAAGGAGGTCCATATCATGCACAACGCGTTTGATCCATTAGATTGGCTTACTAACGTGTTTTGACTATGATCTGATGGTCCATATTTTTTTGGCTTTTATTTTATTTTCTGATTTTATATTTAAATGTTTTAAACTTCAAAAAATCATAGAAAATACATTTTTGACTCAAAAATTTTGAAAATATTCACAAAAATATTTTGAAATATTATCTTTCTAATTTTTATTTTTCATAATTTTATTTTCAAATTTGATATTTTTTATGAATTTTCTCTTTTATTTAGTGTTTTTAATTGTTTAAAAATACTTTTTGACATTTGAAAATTATGAAAAAAAAATATGGAAGAATCCAATGGTCATTTGACAAATATTGATGACCTCATTTTATTTTATTTCTGATTTTTCTATTTATTTATTTTTCATTTTTTCGATTTATTTCATCTTTTATTTTATTTTAAAAAAATAGTTTCTGACTTTCAAAATTTATGAAATTTTTTGTCAATACTTGTTGACCTTTGTTTGACTTTAGATAATTTTTTGGAATTTTCTTTTGATGTATGAACACTATTTTATTTGTTATTTTAATTGCATTGTTTCTTTTTTTTTATTGTGCTGATTTTGGGCTAATTTGGAGTCATAGGCTTCCTCAACATCAACGAAACTTGGGTGTTGATAGGCCTCTTGGCCAAATCCACCAAGATAGTTGGTTGATTTTGACGAAGTTAGACCGAATAAATTTATCTGATGCATTGTTGACTTTGAGCTTGTTTCTTCTTCTCCATCTTATTCTTTTTTTTTTATCTTTGTCCCGAATCGAAAAAGTGATCAATTGGTGGCATGAACTTTAATGTTCAGATAAAAGCCCAAAAAGATGACTTGAGCTTTGATTTTGGTTCAACATATGTGACGCTTGTCGTGTGGTCCCTTTGATTTTTTAATCAAGCTTTTGGCAAGTTGTCACTAACCTTGTCCAATTGAAATTCTCAATTTATCTTTGATCAAGTGGTGATTGTTCCAAAACCGGTGATATACTTGACAAGTTTCAAGATGGTCACGTTGCCAACCTTACTAACAATTGATTCTTTTCGGTGATATATTTGACAAAAAGCAATTGAAACTTGTCGTGTGGTCGCGTTGATTCTATCAAGCTTCTGGCAAGTTTCATGTGCAAGCTTCAAGATGGTCACTTTGCTAACGACTAATTACTAATAATTAATTTTACTTTACGCTTTTATTGTATGCCTTTATTTTTCCGCTTTTATCTTTCCGCTCTTTACTTTATGCACTTTACTTTTAGCATTTACATTTCATGCCTTTTTTTTCTTTTCTCACTTGAGAATTTATTTTCCATGTCATTTTTCCTTTGCTCACTTGACCCTTTTATTTTCTTGTCATTTTGAATTTTCTCACTTGAGCTTTATTTTCCTTTTTCAAAATACTTAATAATTCAACCTAAACATAAAAAACTTTTAATCGGACTTGGTTATTATCCCTATGCATGGGAGTTTGATCTTTGGACTTAGGATTAGGACCCCTACCTCAGCTTGGAGATTTCAGTGATCTTGGTGTTATTCTGTCTTGCTTGGTTATTATCTTTATATGCAGGTTATTTTGTTTATATTCGATTAAGAGTGGATTTCCTCCAAATACAGTCGTTACTCTGCTCGTTTTTCTTGAGACACGAATTCATCTGAGACGTTGATTTATCTGAAGCTTGGTTTTTTTGTTTGGTTATTTGTTGCTTATGTGGTAATCCAAAAGATGGAATATGGTACTGGATTTTGATGTCAAGTACTAGCTTTCTCACCCGGTTAGATTTTTCTTTACCCTTACCTTTTACTTTATGCACTTAGGTTAGCCTCTTCATCTCCTCCCATATTCTTTAATTTTCAAAATCTTCCCTCTTTCTCAAAGGATTCTTCTTTTCAAAACTCGAACTGCTTTCATAAAAAACTTGGACTTAGGTCAATGCCTTTTCAAACATCTTTTCTTAATAAATTTCCAAATCATTTTAATAAACGTTAACCATTTTCATAAGACTAAAAACACCTAACCTCATTCAAACTTTTTGAACCCTTTGTGGCTTTCCTCTAAAAAATCTTTCTTTTTTTAAAATTAACCAACACAGAATTTTAGTCTTTTTTACCCGAACTACATTGGGTTTTGATTTCAATATTGCACATTGTTGGTATGTAGGCCTGGAACTCATTAGAAGATCCATCAAATCAAAAATTATAAAAAAAATATATTTATTTTCTCCCTCCACCATCCGTTTTGTACATATACTCCTTTTCAACACACATATACAAATTTTCAAAAAAAAGGCTCCTACCAAGTATCGTAGATGCTTTGGGTGTCTAACACCTTCCCTTTGCATAACTAACCCCCGGTCCGAGATCTCTGAACTTTTTTTTAGGATTTTATTCGCTCCTTTTCCTAATCCTCTGGATAAAATAAAAGCGCGGTGGCGACTCTGTTTATTGTTTTCGCGTTGAGTCAATTCAATGGCTTACACTCGTAGTGTTTTTTGCCGCTACAGGGGGCTATTCCTACAACATTTCTGAATCTCAAGGAAATTTTATCACATTGACAAGGTTGTTTGGATTCACGACCGTTCGTGTAGGAAGTTGGTTCAATCCTTGGGCTTGCATGCCATTAATCAAAGTAGCAACCTGTCCAAGTTGTGTATTGATGGTCTGAAAGCTAGAGTCGGTTATTTGTTGGAACTGGAGATTATTGACAGACTTTTGTTTTACAAGTTCCTCTAAGAAAGGCCAGGAAGGTGCAAGGGCAACCACTTAGGGTGGGTTCTAATGTTGGCTGGATTGTGGGTTGTCATATCAAAGGTTTGGATGGTTCCTCCTATTAGGATGGTATTTGTTGGTGGATAGGTATGGAGTGTTGTACTGGTTTTGATTATTGCCTTGATTTTAAACATTTGATGCGTAGACTTGGGGTAATTCAGGGATAGAGTCATCATGCAAAATGGGACATATATCGGTGGGATGTTTAGGAGAAGTACAAATATCGCACAAGTTTGTTGCTTGAGTTTTTCCTACTATCAACTATTTTCATAAAGAAGTAAGCTTATCAATTCTGGTTTCCTAGGCTTTGTTTGAAGAAACCTGAATCCCATTCACACCCTTGGTCTGGACAGAATTTCTTCGGATGGTGAACTATTGGGAATTGAGAGACATATTTTCAATTAGGGTTTTGGCAGTAGCTGGAGTTTTGTCAACAAGTGCTCCACCACTAGTAGCATCAAGAATGTTTCTGTCCATTGGTAACAACCCTTCATAAAATATTGGATGAAAAGTTGCTCGGTAATCTGGTGTTGAGGACAACTTGAAACCTTATCTTCTTGAATCTCTCCCAGTACATAGCCAATGACTCATTATCTTGGGAGGCAGGAAAATATCTTTCTAGGAACATTTTTTCAGGGCATTCCAGCTTGTGGTATAATTCGGCTCAACATAAAAAATCCAATCTTTTGTTGTATCTTGCAATGAGAAAGGAAAGGCCCTAAGCTTGATGTAATCTTCTATAATTCCCTCTGGCTTTGATGGTGTAGAACACACAACCTAAAATTCCTTCAAATGCTTATGCGAATCCTCACCTGCAAGACCATTAAACTTGGGCAACAAGTGTATTAAACCAGATGTAAGATCAAAAGGTGCATCAGCATCAGGATATGTAACGCCCAAAATTTAATTAATTAGTTAATTAAATTATTAAAGGAATTATTTGTTGGAATTAGATGAAGTTTGAGAGTTTATCGGAGTAATTGGATTTGTCGGTATTATTATTTAAGAGGTATATTTGAATTATTAAGTCGGATTTTAGTCGGATAAATCGAAAGAATAACATTAAGGATGATATTATTGATTTAATTGGAATTATTCGGAGAAGAGCCGAATTATGGGTATTAGTTGATTAGTTGGTTTAATCGGAGAATTACTATTAGAAATATAATTATTATTATTATTATTATTATCATTATTATTACTATTATAAGTTTGATTTAATTATAAGAGATATAAAAGGAGAATTATAAGGGTTTAGTGAATTTTTTGGGAAAAAGTTGTACGTGGGAGAAAGAAAAGAGGAACAAGGGTTTGGAGGAAATTGCCGCCGAAATAGGAATTATAGACCAGAAAGCCAAATCGGAATTCGACCGGAAATTATAGAGAGACCGTAAATCCAAGGTAAGGGTGGGGTTCTAACTCTATAACCGGGTTTACGATGAATTGTATGTAGGGATTAGAGTAATGAGAAAATTATCATGAATTCGTAGTTGTTCTATTTAGTGAGAAATTGTTTGATGTTATGGTGTTGAATTTGCTCATGGATTGATTGCATAATTAATATTGGTATTGAAAATTTACGATCGATGAAATTCTGTAGATAATTATTTTGATAGAAGTATCAGAAAATTGGGCATGACGGGGTGCATTTAGCTATGGAGTGTCGAACGTCATCCTATTGTATAAGGCATGGAGTGTGTACGTGGTCCATAATGCTAGTTGATAGCATCATAAAGTAACAACTTTAATTAGAATAATGGCAGCAACTTGTTTATTGTAGATTATTGAGAACTAATACAACTTTATGATATATATATATATATATATATATATATATATATATATATATATATAATAAATAATAATAAGTTAATATTATTAGTATAATATTTTAGGAGTTTGAATTAGAGATAATTAATAGTAGTATATATTTAGTTGAATTAATTAATTGGTTAAGTTAGTATATCTATGTATGTTTAAAAAGAGTAATATATATCTAGAATTTAGTAGCATAATAGAAAATTGACAGAAACAATACCGATTAGTAGATATAAGCGGTATAATTAGTTGCTTGGAATTAACCGAAAATTATTGTGGTAGTTCGTGTTTGTTAGTAGGTAATCGTGATTGGTTTGTTTTATGAAATTATGTTGAGTACGTTGTATTGTGATTTTCTTTGTGAACTACTAGCGATGTGTATGTTGCCATATGTTGTTGTTGTTTTATGCGAAGTTGCAGAATAATTCAGTGATGATGTTTACCTCTATTTATTGGTAATAACAGTGATATAGGCGTATGCCTCGTGAAGTAATTTACGTTGTTGTTGAATGTTGTTAGCATCACATTTCATTTGCATTTGTGAAGGCCTGTATTGGCGGAATTGTGAAGAAGGCTTATGCCTTGTGCCTCTATTAATTGGCAATAGTGAAGGGAGTTGAAGCTCTGTTAGTACCACATGCATATGCATTGTTGTGTCTTATTTGAATTATGTTGTTAACTGTGAAGTGAATTATGTTGTTGTTAACTGTGAATTGAATTATGTTGTTGTTAACTGTGAATTGAATTATGTTGTTGTTAACTGTGAATTGAATTATGTTGTTGTTAACTGTGAAGTGAATTATGTTGTTGCTAACGGTGAAGTGGCTTTGTGTTGTTGTTAATTGGGAAGTTGTTGTGACGTGTTAATTACGATGTGATAATTTTGTATGATTTAATCCTAGCATATTATTTATCATACACTAGTTTATATTGTTGGATATCTCACCCCTTCTTCTGATATTTCCCCTACCATGGGAAATGGGCAGGTACTCAAGGATAGCCGTGGAAGTTCGAAGTAGCATTATGAAGTCGTTAGTTGCTGTTAGTTCGAATTGGTGTCATTGCTCTGATACGTAGCACTCGGGGGGATGAACGTTGATTAATTTGTTTTAGTTGCTTAAATTGTTGAAGTTTATGAATAATGTGAATACTTGATCATGTTGATTCTTGAAGTTGGTTTAGTTGAATAGTTATGCTAAGTGAAGTTAAATAATATTAATAATATTGTGAAATGTTTTGAGGTTGAATAAAAGATGTATTGTTATAAGTTCATCCTTGATCTAAGTGTTATGTATCTATATAGTTGTGACTAAATGCATGTTGTTTTGCGAAGAAATTGTGACATCCCTTGTATGATTATCTTTTCCGCACTCTGATTTAAATAATATTTGTTGGATAGATTTGGGGTGTTACAGGATACTTAATGCATAAACCATTATAATTTACATCAGAAGCAGCAAGATGCCTTAAGGTTCTTTGCTCATCGATATAAAAAAAATATAATCTAAATCAAATAGGTTATGAATATAATTTGACTCAGAATCATAATCAATTACGTGTGGTGAACTATTGCTATCCTGGATTGCTCTGCGTCGTGTGTGAAACGTTCTTTCTACCTCAGGATCAAAATCAAAAAGTTCAGGGCAAGAAGACATAGTAGCCAGGAGTAATACACAATAATGCAGTAATAATTATAAAAATGCTAACAATGTCCCTATAAGACAAAAACAATTAGAATGAAGGAAAATGGTTTAAATGAATTCAGAAAAATCTAAAAACACAAAAATTGACCTAATTAGAGGAAATAAGAATTTTGAGATTTTTTTCAAATTTTTTTTACTCTATGAAAACAGTAAAAAATTCATTAAAAATAGAAAAAAGAGGAATTTGGCGATTTGAATCCAAAGTCCCGTAACTTTCCAATGAGACGCAATTTTCCCAAAAACTGCATTTTTTACTATTTCGACACTAAACGCGAATTGGCTTAAATCGTAAGGAAACTAGGACCTAGGCACGAGAACACTAAACCTAAGACTCTAAAATTAGTTAATAATATCAAGAATCCCCGGAAACGATGCCAATTTGATATGTTGTCGCGCACAGATCAAAAACGAGTAATTTTCAAAATTGTAATATAGCGACAATTGGCTCGAGCATCGTATCGCAATGATTCTTGATCGTATTAACTAACGATAGTAACGATTAAGATGGTTTTTAGTTTGAGGTTTTCGATTAAGAAAAAGTGATTAACAGTTAAGCTACAAACAAACTAATCTATTGTATCGTTTTTTGACTTATCATCGGTTCTTAGAAAATTCTAATTCCCTATACGGGTCTGATCCTATTTGATTATAACGACCATTATCAAGCACAATAGAAATTATATGAACGACGTTCCTGAGTTTCAGATTAAGAAAACAGATTAAAAATTGTTGTGAATTAAGCAAACACAACTTTGATCGTTCGTAAAAATATAAAAGCTATGTTAACATGAATTGATTCAGGATCATCAATCAACAATCAAATTTAAGAAAATAATTTAAGGGAAACAAATTAAGCAAATAATTTAAATTATAGGAAGAACTCAAGGAAAACAAATTAGAATTTATAAAAACCTCAAAGTAGAATCTGATTTACAACGGACTGATTCTTGGAATTAGTTCTCCATGTAATCGTAATAGCAAATGTAATTTTTCGGAATAATGAAAAGTGACAATGAACAGTCCGTGGCTTCTTAGGTATACATGCACATAAGAGAATTCGTGTTAAGACCCAACTGGGTCAAAAACATTAAAAAAACATGGCCCAAAACAAATTGTTTTTAATACCGCAACTTCAACGAATTAATCAACCTTTCTACATTCCGAATCAGCTTTTGGACACAACTAGAAAGTTATAGGTCTTTCTCTTAGCTTTCCAACACATATTCGAACGCCTCAACCCGATTCATGTAGATCCAGTTATGAATGTTTCTGCGAAAGATGCTAAAGCTAGAAATAAAATACGAAAATCAAATTAAACCAAAAATAAACTAAACAAGAAAAAGATTATAAAATATAAAAATAAAAAAATAAAAACATAGAAATGCTTAAATACACACATAGAAGAATGTGCATTAAAATGCACTGATCAGACAACTCACATGTTTACCTAATCTAGAGTATTCTTTACATGCTCTTTGTGAAACATGTCAAAAAGGAAAATTTTCTAAAACTTCTTTTAAAGCTAAAAAGATTGTTTCTACCTCTCATTAGAATTTCTGCATGTTGACTTATTTGGACAAGTGAAAACTGCTTCTCTCAATGGAAAGAAATATGGATTAGGAATAGTTAATTATTACAGTTATTGGACATGGGTAAATTTATTAAAACACAAGGATGAGTCACATTTTGTTTTTTCTTCTTTCTTCTCCTAAATGCAAAATGAAATGAGTTGCCAAATTGTTAGAGTCAGAAGTGATCATGGTGGAGAATTTGAAAATAAATATTTTGAGAAACTTTTTGACTCACAAGGAATATCCCATGATTTCTTCTGTCCTAGAACTCCACAACAAAATGGGATTATAGAAAGGAAAAATAGGACATTGCAAGAAATGGGTCGCATCATGATCTAAGAAACTGACATGGAAAAACACTTATGGGTAGAGGCAGTAAATACAACATGCTATATTCAAAATATAATATCTATAAGACCTAATTTGGGTAAGAATTCATATGAATTGTGGAAGAACAGAAAGCCCAACATTTCTTTCTTTCAACTATTTGGTTGTATTTGTTATATGTTAAATATTAAAGATCATCTTGGTAAGTTTGATTCCAAAGCACAAAAGTTCATGTTGTTAAGATACTCTGAACGCTCAAAAGGCTACAAAATATATAACACTGAATCACATATTATGGAAGAATCAATTCATGTTAGATTTGATGATAAGCTTGACTCTGAAAAGTCAACGCTAGTTGAAAAGTTTGGAGATTTGGTAATCAACTTTTTAGAACCATAGGAAAAGGTAGAAGAAGAAAAATATTCAGAAGCTTCTACTTCTGACGCGGTTGTTGTTCCTCCTGTTCTCACTCAAGAAAAGAAGAGTTACAACTTCACACCCTGGATATTTGATTCTAGGAAACAAGGATGCTCCTATCAGAACTAGCTCAACTTTCAAACCTTCTGAAAAAACACTTATGGGTTTGGTGTCTGATAAGTGCCAAAATTTAGTTATTTTGTATATATGTTTAATGACATTTATCGGTTCTTTTGTTGATATTCTTCGAATAAATTCTCCGTTTTTGGTATAAATATGTACATAATAGAATAATTGAGTTTTTGTGTAAATATTGTATCATTTGATAGTTTTTCATCTCTTTTATAGGTATTCATTCATAATTGGAGCATTGAGTAATAAAGTGTCGAAGACACGGCTTCAAACGCGCGATTTGAGCAACTCATCAACGAATAAAGCTCAAAATCAAAGAATAAAAATCATCAATTTGATTGATATTTTGTCATGGTTAGATAGGAAATTTAATAATCTTTCCAACGCTTCAAAGCGGCGCAATTTTGAATTACGGTTCTCAAGATATGGCAAAAACAAGATGCTGGTTTTTTTTCGGAACATCACAGACCGTGCTTAGCGCAAATACCGCGCTTAGCGCGCCCTGCGATATCAGAATTCTTTAAAAGGGGCTAAAAACACATTTTTAGGTTATGGATTGGGTATTTTTGAGTCCCAACACCATCAACATCATTTTTTTGATAGATTTGCTTGGAAAACAACATTGGAGCTTGCATTTGGATGATCCGGAGTCGAATCTCTCGTCGATTGGTGTTGACAAACCAAGAAATGTTTGGTTCCTCTTCTTCTCTTCTCTTTGTAATCTCTTTTGTTGGGTTTTGTATGTATATCTACTCATAACTCATGTACATTTGTCGCCCTTGGCGTTGTATAAACCTTGTTTTATGAATCTGTGTTGGTGATTTTCTTGGGTTTTTACTCTATGTTAGGGGTTTGAGCTTTACTAGAGATAGATTGCTTAGATTCTTACCTAGGATGATTATCTGTTAGTTTCTGAATGCTATAAACGGGTTTCTGAATGCTATAAATGGGTTTAGAGTATCTGATCTTAATGCCTCTGCGTTGGTGAAGTATGCCAGAGATGGTTATGGAGGTGACGCAGTTGACTTCTTTGTTGTTGAGATAGGCCAAACATGGCTATCGAGGTGATTCGGGAGGATTCTCAATTTGGGGTTAGAAATAGCTTAGGTTGTGAGAGATATGTGATGACACGGACGAGTATCGTAGGCCGAGTATGACATGGGTGGTAGATTTAAGTCTGTGACGGGTAGTTTACATTCGTTTCAGACAAGTTGTTTATCCTTTATACTTTTTGTTCATTTACTTTTTGTCTTTTATTTTTATTTCTTTTAATCTCAAACTCATTAACCGTAGAATTGTCTAACGACGAATCAATAACCAATCTCTGTGGACACGATACGATATAACCTAACCGGTATATATCACCCGGTAAAAATAAATACCAACTCTTTGCTTGTCGCTTTACCGCAGCAACAAAATGGCGTCGTTGCCCGGGATTGGTTTTATTGTTTCTGTATTGCGATAATTCCGTTGTTTTTGAGTTTTGTAATTATTGTAAATGTTGTATAGGCTTTGAATATGAACTTGTATATTGTTACATGTACATGTTATGTGTTTACTTTCCATACTTGTACATATGTGTGTTTTTCCTTGTTTTCAAGTATTGTTGTAAGTTGTCTCGTATTCGTAACGTTTATTGTGTGGTTTTTAGGACACTTTCTTTAGGTTTACGCGGTGTGGCAATACCATGGCATGACGAGAAGAGGTTACTAGTGCTCGCACAATAAAGGTGTCGAGCTTACGACGTAAAACAAGCATGTTTGTTTATGTTATTTATGTGTGTGGGGACTTGTGTTTTGTCAAGTTGAAATAGGACTTGCTCTTAAATTCAAATTTTCACTTTTCAACTTGTTAATTCCTTTTCACCAATTGTGTGTATTGTTATTTGCTTTTGTTTTGTTTTGTTATGTCAATTTCTTATTTTCCACAAGTTTGTAGTGTTTTAGCTTGTGGAAGTGTGCATGTATTGTAAATATTGTTTAGATGTGTAAATGAGATTCTATAGGTGTGTAAGTGGAGCTTGCATAGCAGTTGCACCTATTGCTGTCATTTTTCTGCAACTGGTGTAGCGCGCTTAGTGCGCTCTGCTGGCGCTTAGCGCGCTCTGCTATGTAGGGCCAGTGAATTCTTTTAAAATTTCACTTGGTTTTCCTTTTTCCCACTTTCATCAAGGCTTTTTGTATTGAATAAAATTAGTATTGTTTTTCTAATTCTTTTGTTGTTGTTTGGACTCAAATTTTAGTTCGGTAACTTGAAGACTTTTGAGGTGATTTTCCGAGTTTGATCATTTCAACTCGCGGATGTATGGTAATGATAGTTTTCAAATTTGGTACACGTCAGGTACTCGTTTATCGCTTTCTATAGCATAACATGTTTAGGAAATTTATCATTTGTATAATTACCATGTTATTCATTCTTTTTGCATTACTTGCTCATGAATTGAATCACTTTAGTGCCATTTTTAACCATAAATATGAGGAAGCTTTCCATTGTTTACATATGTTGAGAGTCCACATTCTTGTTTTAACTAGATTTTATTATGCTTAATCTTTAGTTTTGTATTGATTGTATGATTGCAAGAAAATGATCAAGGCATTTTGTTGATTTTGAGCATAACTACGTTGGCCAAATATTCAATTCACCTTGTGAGTGTGTGATCCTTTGTTAGCCCCTTTGAACTTTTATCAACATCCATATTTATTTGAACTTGATGTTTGTCTATGAGTGTCAATTCACTTTTTTTGTATGGATGTTGATTTCTTTTTTTCTTGAACCCTCAACTATATGTTGTTGTATGGATTTTTACCTTGCCTTAGAAAGTAGGGAGCATTCACATAATGATGTTGGTTGAATTCAAGTTGGGGAGAGGAATGTTTATGTACTTATATTTTGGTTGGTATGTGGTTAAGAGAAAAGAAAGAAAAAAAATGTGAAAAAGAAAGATTAGAAAAAGAAAGAAAAAAGAGAAAAGCTTTGAAAAAGAAAAAAAAAAGAGTAGGAATAATGTTATGTTAATAAGTGAGGTGTGTTTGGTGTGAAATTTGTGATGAAGAATAAGTTTGATTGAAATTATATTGTTTGGAACTTTGTGAGTTGATCACTCCCTTAGGTTTTGGCAAGTTTTTGTTTCGATTAGCTTTAGGACTTATCACTTGTTTGTTAACCAAGCCACATTACAACCTTGAGAAGCCCTTGTGATTCTTGCATTTGTATTTTCAATACGTTTTTGGATGAATGTATAATTTAGTCTATTGTTTGCAAGATTGTGGAGGAGTGTTTTTTATCCCTCACCTTTGTGTGTTCTTCATCTACCGATGACTTTTTGTTAGGTGTGATTCATGATTGAGCTTGTTTTGTTTTAGAATCTTTTGCATGATTTTTGTACTTAGGATTTATTTCGTTTATATGTTCTCATTGTAGGATAGTGGTAAGTATGTGTTTGTCGTGTACGTTTTGTTTGAACCATACATTTGTCTTCCGTTTTAAAAACTTGTTGATTCGTGATTCTTTGATTATCATCTTTTGTTTCTTTAGGTTTACTTGACTTTGTTTGAGGACAAACAATGTGTCAAGTTGGGGAGAGTTGATAAGTGCCAAAATTTAGTTATTTTGTATATATGTTTAATGGCATTTATCGGTTTTTTTGTTGATATTCTTCGAATAAATTCCCCGGTTTTGGTATAAATGTGTACATAATAGAATAATTGAGTTTTGTGTAAATATTGTATCATTTGATAGTTTTCATCTCTTTTATAGGTATTCATTCATAATTAGAGCATTGAGTAATAAAGTGTGAAGACACGACTTCAAATCTTGATTTGAGCAACTCATCAACGAATAAAGCTCAAAATCAAAGAATAAAATCATCAATTTGATTGATATTTTATCATGGTTAGATAGGAAATTTAATAAGCTTTCCAACGCTTCAAACCGGGCGCAATTCTGAGTTACGGTTCTCAAGATATGGCAAAAACAAGATGCTGATTTTTTTTTCGGAACATCACAGACCGTGCTTAGCGCGAATACCGCGCTTAGCGCACCCTGCGATATCAGAATTCTTTAAAAGGGGATAAAAACACATTTTTAGGTTATGGGTTGGGTATTTTTGAGTCCCAACACCATCAACATCATTTTTTTGATAGATTTGCTTGGAAAACAACATTGGAGCTTGCATTTAGATGATCCGGAGTCGAATCTCTCGTCGATTGGTATTGACAAACCAAGAAATGTTTGGTTCGTCTTCTTCTCTTCTCTTTGTAATCTCTTTTGTTGAGTTTTGTATGTATATCTACTCATAACTCATGTATATTTGTTGCTCTTGGCGTTGTATAAAGCTTGTTTTATGAATCTGTGTTGGTGATTTTCTTGGGTTTTTACTCTATCTTAGGGGTTTGAGCTTTACTAGAGATATTGAGCTTTACTAGAGATAGATTGCTTAGATTCTTACCTAGGATGATTATCTGTTAGTTTCTGAATGCTATAAACGGGTTTAGAGCTGACATTCACTATAGAGTATCTGATCTTAATGACTCTGCGTTGGTGAAGTATGCCAGAGATTGTTATGGAGGTGACGCAGTTGACTTCTTTGTTGTTGAGATAGGCCAAACATGGCTATCAAGGTGATTCGGGAGGATTCTCAATTTGGGGTTAGAAATAACTTAGGTTGTGAGAGATATGTGATGACACGGACGAGTATCGTAGGCCGAGTATGACATGGGTGGTAGATTTAAGTCTGTGACGGGTAGTTTACATTCGTTCCAGACAAGTTGTTTATCCTTTATACTTTTTGTTCATTTACTTTTTGTCTTTTATTTTTATTTCTTTTAATCTCAAACTCATTAACCGTAGAATTGTCTAACGACGAATCAATAACCAATCTCTGTGGACACGATACGATATAACCTAACCGGTATATATCACCCGGTAAAAATAAATACCAACTCTTTGCTTGTCGCTTTACCGCAGCAACAGTGTCTCTGGTCGAGGCAACATTAATTGAAGAGGCTCTTCTAGAAAAATATTAGATTCTAGCTTTAGAAGAAGAACTCAAGCAGTTTTCAATGAAATGGTGTTTGGGATCTTCTTCAGAAACCTAAAGGTGTCCACATTATCGGAACCAGATGGGTGTTCAGAAACAAGCTCAACGAGAAGGGTAAGGTTGTATGGATCAAGGCACGAATGGTTGCACAAGGATATAGTTAACAAGAAGGAATAAACTATGCAGAAACCTTTTCCCTCAGTCACCAGGATAAAAGTTATACATTTATTAATTTCTTTTTGTGTTAATCATAATATCATCCTTTATAAGATGGATGTTAAAAGTGCATTTTTGAATGGATATATTTCAGAACAAGTTTAGGTCAATCTGAAACTACCGGCTGAACATCATCAGACAAAATATCAATGAAGTCGCCATCAAACATTTTTATCTCGCCAGATGAGAAAGGAAAACATCAAGTAAACCTAAGAGGGAGAAGTCTGGTCTTACGACCAAGAGATCGGGTAAGGGAGTCTTTTACGCGAGGGGAAGGTATTAGAACCCCACACGCCTGTAGTACTCTATGGTATCCACTTCTACTTTCTATCTAATGGGTGTGTTATATTTATCTATCGCTTAATCGCTATAATGCATGTGAAAGAAAGAAAATTAAGAAAACATGGGGAAAAGAAGGAAGTATTTACAAAGTTTGCTCGGTCGAGCTCTGTGACAAGATGCCTACGTATTCCCTCGTGCAATGGGAAAGTCAGAGCGTCGTGGTTCGGCTCACATGTTTTGGTGGGTTGCAATGTTTTTTATGGGAAGACAAAAATTTTTGAAGTGAGGTTGGTTGCTTTTGCCTTTGAAAATGAGTTTTGAACCATTATTAAGTGTTTTTATTTTCAAAAGAAAAGAAAACAAGTTTTAGTTTTATTACATGCAAGGATGCAAAAGAAACAAGCAAACATGCAAACATGCTAAGTGATGGCATAGGAAAAAGTAAATGCAAATGGATTGATTCCAAAAACATGCATGCTCATTTTGTTGAAATTACTTAATCAAAAATTACAATTTAAGAAACAAAGAATGCTTAGCAACAACAAAATTACATATGGAAATGATAAAGCCTAATGTTCATATGGATAAGCTTCCATGTTAATCCACTGACTTTTAAGAGATGCTTCTTCATTTGGTCATACCTATTCTTTTGACAAGGTTGTTGGTGTTGCTAACACTGCTGTTATTGATGTGGGGGAATCACACATGATTATGGTTAGAGTGGGAATAGTCTAGGCTGGTCTACAGGGGCCTATAGCCTAGCCTATTTAAGGCAAGGTGATGCCATGTCAATTTAATAAAAAAGTTAGGCTTAGGACTTTTTTAAAGTTTATTTAATTAAATACGTCAGGATTAGACTATTAAAAAAAGCCTATGAAGACTAGTGTGTGTGTGTGTGTGTGTGTGTGTATATATATATATATATTAGAACAAAGGCTAAATAGGTCGGTCTATATATGCATATATAAGCCGACCTATAAGGCTTCGTAAGTAAATGGACTGATTGAAAACCTAATGAGAAACAGACTATTAAATAGACTTTTAGGCCAGTCCATACTTTTAAAAAGGCCATGACAGGCCAAATAGGAGAGCGTATAATAGGCCATACACTAGACTCGAACCTTTTAAGTTTATCAAAGGTCAGGCTCAGGTCTCCTAAAGGCTAGCCTAGCCTAACCTATTTTCACCCCAAAGTTAGGGTATCTGAGGCGCTGCATAGGCTTATAGTTGGTATGACAAAGTGTTGCCTTCTCTCCTAAGTTCATTCGAATTTACGGTAAGTTAACTTCCTCCTTCAACAGTTCTCGGCCTCTCTTGAGTTCCTCCATGGCTTCTTGAGACATGCTTTGAGTTTGTTTATGAGTATCGAGAAATCTGTTAGGTGGATGAAGGTTTGATGAGCGAAAAGGTGGAAAAGATATGAATTTTATGCAAATGTAAGTGTATGTATGTAGATGCATGGGTATGCATAAGATTTTTTTCTTCATTTTTTTAGGGTATATGCTAAAAGATATTTTTAGGTAGATACAATATACGTGTGGGTTTAGGGAAAGTTACAAATATAAAAGAAACCAAATGGGTTTAGGGATAAGAACACCTTATTTACGAAGGTTCCCTATGATAGGTCAGTTCTAAATCTCTTACTACCAAAATCCTTCTCATGTATGCTCTAGGGTTTTTAAATAAAAGATCAAAGAGTCATGGACTATACCAGTGGCAGAGCCAGTGCCCGGCCAAGTAGGGCATCTGCGTAGGCCCATCCTTCCTCTATCTATGTGGAAGAAGCAATTTGGTGGCAGCTGTTATGGCGGTTGATGGTGCGAAACTAGACGAATCTGAACAAAATCACTTATGATAACTTTAATGGCAAGACTCTCAGTACTGATCTGCTCCTTTTTTCCTCTTATTTTGTTTCAGGTATTTTCATTTTTTCATCTATTTTCTGTTCAAAATCTGGAATTGTTGTGTTGACGCAGTTATGAGGTTTTGAGGTTCTTGCTCGGTTCTAATAATGTTGAATGAAACTTAGAGATTTCATATTTGTATTTGATGCTTGTTGTTGATGATTCAATTTCAAGGTATTGAAGATTATTGAAGATTGCTTTGGAATGGAAATGGATTGTTTCGGTGTTGATATGCAAGTTGATGAATCAATTTTGCACACTAAGTGTTCGGTAAATTGCCTCAGCCAATTTTTTTCCTTTTTCGCATGTGTTTCTTACTAATTATGGTGCTGAATTGTTTCACTTCCTCGTTTCACTTGCTTGTTTCGCTTGTTTTTATTGATTGTTTCACTTGCTTGTGAAATAAAGAAAGAAGTATTGTTGGGTAAGTTGCCTCAAACATTTTTCTTCTATTAATCATTTTCTGCCTGACTAGGCTTAGAAATTAGTAATATGCATATGGTGAAAAATATAATGCTATATGTTTCTTGAATTTGTATGATGACCAGGATTGCAAAAGGTTGCAAGCTAGCTATGATTTTTCTACTAAATAGAATACTAGAGGTTAATAATAATTGACATTGAAATCTATGTTAAAGTATAAGTTCAATGAAGTTCACAAATCTTGCTCTTCAATCTTTCAAATTTTATATTGATTTCTGGTTTGTTTGTATGATGACCTGAAGGGCACATGGATATTATAGAAATCTAACGCCAAAGTCTCATATCTGGCATGCAAAAACTCATTAACATGTATAACTATGAAGTACATGCTATGATATGCTCTATTTAATTTCAAAGTTAAAAATCCTTAAACATGCTACATGATGGTGATGTTATATATTGATGGAATAGTGGTTGATTAATATTGTTTTGTTATATTGGTTGATTAATATTTTTTGGTTTATAATATCGTCCGGATGGAAATTTAGATGGTAAATATCAATGTAGTTTAGAATAGTAGAAGAGCTTGATTTATTATGTCAAATATTGTCTTGGTAGAAAACTATTATGTCAATATTATCTTGGTATAAAATTATGAAGTCATTGAAAAATTTCCGTGCTTCATAATTTTTCGACTTTACACTAGACTATACCCAAACTTTCACCATAATTAGGGGTTTGCCCTACCATGGTGACATTTCGGGATAAGTATCATCTAGGTGGGACCTTAGTACCGACCATTGCAGATTGATAAAATAAGGTCACCATAGGTTAAATGGGTTCTAGATAAAGTTTCCCAAAGTCATGGATCGTATCCAAATTATCAACACAATGAGGGGATAACCCTTCCGTGAAGACGAATTTGAACAAATATATTTTTGAGTAAATTCTACATACCAATCGGTGAGATGGATATTGTAATTCCCCATACTACTTCCAAGATTACCGGCTAATCCAACAAACTAACATAGGTCTTCTCATCATGCTTGGTCCTCACTCACACACTTTCAAAGAAACTTCTTAGAAGGTCACCCATACAAATACTACTCCAAGTCAAGCACACTTAGCTAGTTCCTATTTGTTAGGTTACCGAAAAGAAGATACAACTTGTTGGTATGAGCATACTAATAAATCCTTATAACTCTTCTTTCAACCATGCGATCACATACCTGCACAGCCCCAAGATCCCTCTTACTTCGATGTGAATTCAATTTTAGCCTAGAAGCTTCTAGGAGCCACTCATTGTCATGTCTCGTGCACCAACAATCACTTCTTGTCCTCGTCGGCCTTGGGTGTTATGCCTCACTTCTTGTCCTTGTCGGCCTTGGGTGTTATGCCCACCTGTTTCCACTTGGTCCGTTCCTGAACGACATTGTACTAGGAGACATATGCTATAGTATCATTTATATCGCCCATACTGCTTTCAAGATTACCAACTGACCCCACAAACCAACATGGATCTTCTTAGTGGGCTTGATCTTCATTCACAAGCTTTCCAGTAAACTTCCCATAAGGCCACCATCCAAAAGATACTTCAAGTCAAGCACATTTAACTACGGAGGTCTTATTTGTTAGGCAACCAAAAACAAGATATATCTTCTTTTCAGTATCCTAACAAATAAGAACTCCATAGTTAAGGAGGGTTGATTTGAAGTAGTATTTGAATGGGTGAACTTCTGGAATGTTTTCCAAAAAGCATTTGAGTGAGGACAAAATATGTTAAAAATACTTGTATTAGTTTTAGGGGCCAGTCGATAATTCTAGGAAAAAAAAATCTGGAGCATTACATTTATTTCCCCTATTGATATGGCAAGTCTACCATTTTACGCCTATGCTTTTTCTGAAACTCGGGTGTAGAGCTTCACAAAATGCAATAATAATATAAAAAATCTACGATAATATATGAACAATAAATATAAAAAGAAATATAAAAAACAAAAAAAACACAACAAGACAATAAAACAAAAGCAAGAAAGCAAAAAAGGAACTAAGAAAACAGACGAACCATACAAAACACTAAAACTAAAGGGTATGCGTGATTCTCTTTAGGGTAGGCTTGAAATTTGATGATGATTGTAAATGGGTGTTGATGGTTCATGAATGAAAAGGTTTGCATGGAGGAGATTGCAGATTGATTATTTTAAAAAGAGTGTGGTTTATGGTTTTATTGATAAAACTACACATGAGTAGTTATGGAAATTTGGGAATCAGTGAATTATGTACAAAATGACTAGAGAGTAGTATAAGAGTTTTTTTGAGAGTGGATGTGAGAATGGGAGGATTAGGATGTGTGAATTGTGTAGTTAGTAGTGGGTTTCTAGTTTACAACTCAACTGTAAGAATTAGACTCTATCTATACAAAAAAAATTAGGTTAAAAAATAGAAATAAACAAAATATTAATTAATATAATCAAAACTCTAAATCAAATGTGGTTTGATCTTAATTTTTCCGATATTTCATCAATCATGTTGGTTCTTTCCTAAAATGTAAATATTATCCAAAAAGTGGAGTAATTTAAAATTAGAAAACAAATCATTCAAAATCTTTTGTATTTTAAATTTTTACTATTTTTAATTTAAAAGTGCATAAAATGAAAAACTCAATTTAAAAATGCATAATTAAAAATACGAAATAATAATAAAATACTAAAAAATCGATTTTGACCATTTAATAATATATAACAAAAACAAGCACACAAAAAGATTCAAATCCAACCTTGTACACTTAAACTCCTTAAACACTCTATTCACTACCAAATGCACTATTTCATTCATTCAATATAAAATGCGACTAAAACACATATAATAGTAAAAATTCCCAAATTAAATTGGGGTATGATAGCAATAGCTCAAGTTCTATGCAAGTAGTATGATGCTGAACCTTCAATTGTGACATCTTGGTCTTTTACCTATCTGAGAGACTCTATAAATCTTCTCTTCTTAAATTTTGAGATTAGGAAGATCAATAATGGCATTTTCTAAGGCAATTTCCTCATATTTCTAAGATTTAAATGACCTTGTTTTATATGCCACAATTTTGTTTCATCAACCTTGGAGATCATAAAATCTAGAATTTGATTCTTTGATTGATAACTTGATATATATAGAGATTATATGACGACCTGGTACCCTTAATTATTTATTCCAGATGTTTATTAATGATTTTACATTCTGAATGGTTGACATTGACGCATAACTCTTGATCACATAGTTGGCTAATTCTGATGAGTTTTGCAGTGAGACCTTCAACAAGGAGAACATCATCCAAACTAGGAAGCTTGGGTAATATAACTTTCATTTTCCATCAATATTTCCTTTACCTCAAACATTGAAAGTAATATAGCAATTGGAGTAGAATTTAGATCTTTCACGTAATTATTTTCTTCGGTCATGTGTTTGGAGTAACAATAATCAAAATGTCAATCTTCATTAGAGGAAGCTCTTAAGGAAGTGTAGGAAATGTGACATATAGTTACTTCTTTGGCTTTACATATTTGTTAAGGGAGAACATCTTTTGGAGTCTTCCTGATGGGACGATGTTGATAATGGTAGTACAATCTCCAACTCTTTCTCAGCTTTTTCGCTCATTTCCTAGTCGACATCCTACATCATGAGCGCCATTAGCAAAATATTATCCTTCATGTTCATAATAACCAAGGTCGATTTAGAACGAAGAACCTGGTAATCAACATGAAATTCCTTGGAGAAATGGAGGTGGAAACTCTAGGACCATAGGGTATTGTAATCGACATCAGTCCACAAAATCATAGTAGTTAGGGAGCCTCATTGATAAGGTTCATGTGTACTCGCCTTCCCAACACCAGGAGAATGACGTTCCTATAGTATTTGAGCCTTCACATTGAGTCCTTCGCTTTCCTTTTCTTTCCCTTGATATTGAAACCCTCGGGTGACTATGGGAATTATTGTTACTAGGGGTGTTCAAAACTATGTAGATACTATCTAGAAATGCATACAAAGGTAAAGCAGCATGCAACTTACCTAAGTAGGCGACAATATGTTTTCCGCCTCCCACTCAACTTTAATCTCTCTACAAAAGTCCATACTCTTGAACTACCATAAAAGGTGGACAATCATCCTTTCCTTAAATGTAACAAACACCTAATTATATTTTGTGATCACCACAGGATCTTCCGTCCAAGATAAGGGAAAGAGGGAGACACCACCAACTCCTAACACATAGAGAAAGTCATCTCCACCCTGGTGAATTCGTACTTCCAATATTTGTAGTAGTTATAATGGGACATAAAATGATATTTCTCCATCTGAATACTCAAGGACATCCAACTACCCTTCGACGGGTTGGTTGTGTAAAATGAGAAAAAGACTCGTACGATCAAAGTAACAACTAGGTCTTCACAAACCAACTAGAAAGCCTTGATATAACCCCAACTGTTAGGAAATAACTGGAAAGGTGCAACATTGAGAATCCTTGTCCATTGAAAAGGAGGGGAGAGGGAAGATAATTCTTATATCCTTGATAAAAGAAATGTAAAAGTAGAAGTATGTGGATGGAGGATCTGAGGAGATAGATGTGGTCGTTGTCCTATTCGACAACGAGCAAACACCTAATATAACTCAATCTTCATCATCTGTAGAAGAAACCTCCACACTCCTTGTAAAAAAAGGAGGATATGTTCATCATGAGTATAACAAGATTCAATTACTCCAACGTCTAATAGAGAAGATAAACATTATCCCTTTTGTTCCTAAGAAAATAGTAGAACAAAAATATCGCCACTATCGTCGCAATTGTCAAAATAGTAGAACAAAAAATATCGCCATATCGTCGCAATTGTCAAAATAGTAGAACAAATAATACCACATACAAGAGGCGGAGGAAAAGGAGAAAAAGATGAAGAATTATTGTTTCCTCATTCTCTGATCTAGAAGGTCGAAGATTAGTATTTGGACTAACCTCCTCAAACTATGACACAGACTTGAATGCACTCAAAGAAAAGTATTTTTAACAGGTTTTTTTATAACAAATTTATGAAGGCTAAGACCTCCATTACCTAATTTTTTCAAGAATTCATTGAAACTTTATGTCAAGCGTGGAAACAATACAAGGCTACACAACGAATAAAGATGATACACTATAAACTCACACGCTTCTTGAAGTGTCATTTTTATATTAACAAAACACTATAAGAGCTAATGGAAAAAATATATAAACTTGTGGTAGAACCTTAATCAAACAACTTGTCGGAAGAATAGTTATGAATCAACTCTACTTTGCAAAAGAGAGCCTAGTCCAACAAATATTTATCATGTAGTGGAATTTGTTTTCTACTAATGTCTATATCTATTTGCATATTTTCTTTTCACAATTTTACAGTTTTATAACTTTGCAAAAGAGGAACACTATCAATAATTGGTGATTCCTGACAACCAAAACCATCCTCCTTTTCCTCAGTTGCTTTGCCCCACATTACAGCATAAAATCCAATTGATATTACTATGGCTCCAATTATACTACACAATGCAATGACAATAACAATAACAATGTTAAGCATATGAAAATTTCAACATACATAATATTATTGAATAGCAATATATACTCACCTTCCAATATGAAGAGTATCACCAAGGAACACAATTCCCATGGCAACAGCAATAACAATTGAAAGGGGCTTGAACATTGTTGCATATACAGGACCCTTTAAATGTATTGCCCAAGCACACACTGCACTACTCAAGAATTTTCCAAATATTCCCTAACATTAAGTACATCATAAAACATCATCAAAAAATAGCAGTTATCTTACGTTTCATAAAAAATCAGACAAATATGTTTTTAGTTTCTATAAAATTACGACTTTTTAATTTAAGAGATAAGTTATCTTACTTTGCAGATAATAGAGATCAGTGATATGTCAAGTCTTAATTTCCAAAGACTTTTATTGGTCTCAGCTAATAAACCTACACTTAAAGCTAAGATAGTTGCAAATAAATTGTGAACAAAGACCAAAGTCAGTTCATCTTGAATCTCCTTCATGATTTCCACCTTCAAAATGAACATAAATATCAAATTTTAAGATTAATTAGAAAGCATTTTCTTATTCTATGAAGTTAGCCTGATGCATATCAGACACCAGCCATGTTTTCAATGTGAAGTATCAATTATATATTTCAATATTTTGCGACAAAAAAAATATACCTGCGCAACGAACCATATTGTGAGTAGTATACAGGATAGTGTCAAAAGAAGGCCACCAATAGCCCAATTTTTATCAATGGAAGTGAGAATGTGATTTGATTGCTCAAGGTGAAAGGAAGATGAATTATGAGCAATGGTGATTGATTTTCCTTTATAGAATGTTACTATTAATGCACCTGATATTGATGTAATGCTTCCCCAAATCTTAGCTTGTGTTGTTCTACTTTTCATTGCTATCTTTTCCAGCCTTAAATTATGGTTATAATAGCATAAGAAAAATGGAACAAAATAAAAGATTTTGTAAACTAAAAGACAATGGTGAAAACCTGCAAATGACAGCTAAGATGAAGGTGAAAGCAGGAATCAAGTTTCCAATTGCAGATGAAAGTGTTGGAGAGCTATAACTAATGCCAGCATACCCCAAGATTTGTGCTGAACATCTTCAATTCATAGCCACCAAAACTTAACTTTGTTTGAATAAACAGCTTAATTAAGCTCTTGTAATATAAGTACTTTTAGTTTAAGTTATTACTTTACCCTATGACTCCAAGAAGAGCAATTTTAAGTAAGATGCAGAAACTGAGTTTTGGAATCACTCTTGATCTGATAACAGACCTGAAACAAAAAGCCATTAATCTAAGTTAGATATATGTATTTTTACCATGCCGTCTTTACAGACGTACAAGAGATATTATTGCACAAAACTCAAAATTTGTGGTTGTTACACTTCACTAAAATAAGATATTAAAAAATATGGTTAACTACTAAACTGTAATTAAAAACAACATCTAATTGTTTAATCATGAATGATTCGAGACTAATTTACACAGAGTCTCTGAAATCTTTAATGTTTTGCAATTACTAACCTTGTATAGAAAAAATAGAGAGGAAGGAGGAGAATGGTTGAAAGAGTATAAGAATAAGCAACAAAGACATATTTACTCATTCCTTGAAGAGTAGCTGCTTTGAACAAAGTGTATAAACTAGTGATGATGCATTCATTGCCAACAAGAACTATAAAAGGTAATAAATCTTTGTAACAATTACAGCACCTTCTATCCATTCCTCAAGTTTTATAAACCTTGATGGAGTTCAGAATATTTGTGAGATGTTTTTGTTGATGTGGTTTTGATTTTGACTATATTTTTGACAGAACAAAAATAGAAGATAAAGCTATTACTCTTAAAATGATATCAAATAAAAAATGTGGTTATAATTTTTTTTTCCAATCATATCTGTATAAAAATAATTTCTGACAATGGTTTTGTCATGTTTTCAAATATTTTACAATATCTTGTGAAAAATTGGGACCAAAATGGTTCCATGATTGCAAAATACAGATAATGATAAAAATGCCTACTAGGCTGATAAGATAATTTAGAATTAACAACTTAAGGGTGTGCTTAGTTGAAATGATTTCAAGGAGAGAGAAATATGAAATAGAGAAAGTGAAGAGAGATATGAAAACTCAGATTGCATGGTTAAGTGATTTAATATGGTGAAACCCACTGCTTTTTCTTGCTTTACAAAGTTGACAAGAAAGTGTAGAGAAAGTCTGTTGTATTTTTTTCCATTAACTAACCTTTATAAAATGTGTGCTTTCTCTAATTATTTAATTTTATTTGAAGGCTATTGTTGTCTTTTAGAAATTAATAACTTTTATTTTTGTTTTATTTCTTCTATTTATCTCTTTTACCAAACTATCACTCAAATCTATTTTATGTATCATCTATTTCTTTTATCTCTTACTCTTTTTCTCTTAAATTTTGATTTCTTCTCACAATGAAATACACCTTAAATGAATAAGTTTGGCCAATGATTCATTACCATACAATTTATATAGCTTTTTGTTTTTTAACTATCTTATTTGTTTAACCAACTAGGAAGATATTCGTGTCTCGGGTAAATTCATTTCGATAATATATAAAATATATTTAGATATTTATTCAACTTTAAAATGAGTTTTTTAATTATAAAATGAATTATAATTATATAAATTAAATTGATTAAAATAAAATATATATTATATTGAAAGTGGCACGTGAATTTAAAAAATTTATTATTAAAAAATTTGATATTAATATATAGTATTCAAAATTTTCTATTTGATGTTAATGAATAGTAATTAAAATATATTTAAAGTATAATATAATAGAATGCATACTTTTTGGATTGGTAACATTATTATTTGTCTATAATAAAAAAGAGATTTTGCTTCTCAAATAAGAATAATTTTTAATTAAAATAAATTAGATAATATAAAATACTAGCCCGTGAGATGGAAAACAAATTTGGTGATAAAATAAATTATTAATATATTAAAATTATAAAAATACTAAATAACATTATTATTGATAATAAATAAATAAAATTGATTAAATACGTCGTAAAAACTAAAATAAAAATTTTCCCACTCATATTTATATAAATGACGACTTAAAAATATATAATTAAAAATAATATTTACAATAATATTTTATTAAAATACTTAAGTAATAATTTAAGAGTGTGATAAAATAAAATATTTGAATTTCAAAAGTGTGATAAAAATTTGAAAAAGTTTGAATTTTAAATTTTGAATATGATTGACTAAAATAACATAAATAAATAAGGTGGCAAATGAAAAAATAATGGAGAAAAAGCGTAAGATATTTCTTTAATTAAAAATAAAATATTTTTGATCGTGTAAATTATATTTAGATAAAATGTAACTTTGCTTATATGTTATACTCATAAATGACTTCCACAACTGATATAATATGCTTAGGCATTTGGACCTAGAAGATATACTAAAAGAAAAGAATCATGGTAGTTGATCACATTTTTGCTTTAGCTCCAAGATTAACTTTCTTATCTCTCATGTTGAATTACCTTTGACACACTTATTTTTTTATCAACTGAATTTGCAAGCTCGTAGAAGGCATTCATACCTCTGTAGTCAAATTCAGTAATTACTAAATTAAAATAATTTACAAAGAAAACGGTCAAAATGCAAATAAAAGATATTTTGCATGCACAACAAAAGTTGCATTTTCCGATGATAATGTAGTAAAAATATATCAGACATCCAACATTATCAAAATATTAATTTATAAATAAACAATATAGACAAAGACATGACATTTAAAAATCCTTGAAAGTGAAAGTAGGTGTAATTTTTCTTAATTAGTCAAAATTCTCTAGTTTAAGTTAGAATTGCATTTTTAATAAAGAAAAAAACGTCTCAAAAACATAATTGGTTTGTAGTTTTTTGAGTCTAGTATTGCATGAATAAATCAACAAAAATAAACATAGGAGAAAAAGAAGTTAGTTCGATTAACACACAAATATGAGTTTGAAAGAAATTTAATTGTGTAGTAGTTAAATATTACAATTATAAGCAATTCTATTAATCAATGATATAAAGATATAATCTTTTTTATTTGTTTTCTATAATGAAATTTTGGTATTTTTGACTAAAAATGATGTTCAAATTGGTAAATAATTATTAAATTTCCTTTCTTTTTTGATATTATTAAATTTATTTGAAGTAAACATGGTAGTTAGTCTAAATTTACTTCATAAAGAAATATGTGGAATAATCGTATATAAATAAATACATTAAATATCATATATTCATGATAAAATTGAGATTTTCAAAATATAAAATAAGGTAGATGGTCTAAATTTACTTCAAATAGAAACACAAGAAATATTCGTACCCATTAATAATTGCATTAATACCTATTCAAAATATACATGGAATATGAGTAATGATTAACCTATAAATATATACATAAACTAGTAAGAGACTCGTGTCCCATAGGCATAGCAGCAGGCGGGCGGAGGCAGTTTTATATTCCCAACCTCAAACCCAATTCGATAAATCCTTCTCACTTGATCCCGTCGAGATGAATAATTGAACCCCAAACCCGTCTCAAATGGGTTCGGGGATCCCCGACCCAAACCCAAACCCAAAACTTACCTTAACTCAAAATCGCACCGAACCCAAAACCCGCCCCAATTCTAACAAATATGAATTTATATTACAAAAGTAAAATACAATCTTAAAGAATTTCAAACATATATTTCAAATAATAAAAAATACAAACGAAAGTATTAATTCAGTAACCATACAATTAATATTTCAAATTAACAAAACCAAATAATCCAAAATATAAAAACTAAATAAAAAAAATACAAATTCATATTCCAAACTACCATCCAAACAAACACATAGTAAAAAGTATTCTACATTCCAAAATAATAATAATAATAATAATAACAATAAAAATAATAATAATAATAATAATAATAATAATAATAATAATAATAATAATAAACGGGGCGGGTCCGGGTTCGGGGTGGGTACTACATTCTCTATTACCTGCCCCATCCCCATATTTTAAAATCGGGGAAAACCCAAACCCAAACCCAAACCCAGTCAAAGCGGGTTTTCCCCGTCAAATTCGGGGCGGGTACCCGCGGGTATGGGTTATATTGCCATGTCTAGTCCCGCACGAGTGAATTTTATTTGATACGATATAACATATATTTTGAAAAACGTAAGTTTGAAATGAAATATGTAATTGTAAAATAAATAATTATATCCCACACCGGTGAATTTTACATAATATGATATAAAATATATTTTGAAAAACGTAAGTTTGAAATGAGATATGTCATTGTAAAATAAATAATTATCATAAAATGTAATTTTATTAAATAATCGTATAAAATGAAAAGAAAAAAGGAAATTAATGAGATAGAGAAAGAAAAAAAGTAAAATTTGATTTAAAAAATTAGTTTTTTAAATAAAAGTAATTGTTGATTCAAAAAGGACATTAAATAAAAGTGACTCATCAGATTAAATATTTTATTATCGTATTCATGTTTTTTTTTGTCATAATAAATATGATCAATTGAATAATAATAGTTTGATAGTAGGTGATCATAAAAATTCAATGTATTAAATTATCATATAAGTTGAAGGAAAAAAAATAAAATTTTAACAAATGCAAATGTAAAATTTAAAATAAAATGAAAAATATAATATAATTTATTTAATAATAAATTGAACAATAATCATATGTATTTAAGTGTATTAAATAATCATTAAAAAAAAGAAGAAAATAGAATTATGAATTGGAGAAATAAATAATATTTAAAAATTAATATTTTATCTCTTAAATTAAAATAATGGTTGATTAAATAAAAATAGATAGTGTGTTAATAGTGACCCGTGAAAAAAATAATATTAAATGATATGATTAAAAATAGATATAAATATTTTCTTGAAATTTTCAAAATAACTTATAATAATTGAAATTTTAATTTTAAAAATCTTATAATATTAATTGATATTTCTAACATCACTTGAAACATCAAAAATCCAAAAAAAATATAAATTGATTTCTTAATGCTATGAATTTCTATGTTATTTCATGAAAGCTAGATGACCTATTTGCAACTATATCAATTTTATACAATTTCACAAAACCTGTAATCAATACTATAATGATATTCTATATTAGCCATAACAATAATATTGTTTGCAGCCAGCTATCCTTAGATAAATAAATATAACAACTATTGTTTTATCTTACTATGTATTATATGAATATATTTAATTTACTATGTATTATCTTACTATGTTTTATCTTACTCAGATTGGTGAAGGCTCACCGATTTCCAACTGAGATCCATAGTAGATCGAGAAATATGAAGATGAACAGAGTTCCGATCAAGAGAGATGAAGACAGCGAGAAAGATGAAGTTCCGAGAACATGCAAGCAGCGACGTAGACAAAGAACATGCAAGAATGATGATGGTGAGAAGAAGATATAGCACGCCGGCGAGAGCAAGGCGAAGAGAGAACTAGAGTCACAACGACGAAAGTTTGGGAAGGTTCACCGAGAGAAGCGGGTTTTAAGTCAGAAAGTATATGATAGACAAGAACCTTATTCGGGTTATCAGGTTGAAAGATGAGCATGAGAATAAAGTAAATGTTGTTTATGGTCCTCCTAGAGAAATCCAAATTCGTGATGTGAACGAGACTAATGTTGATCTAGTCAACATGCATGTTGCATTATGTTTCTTGGAAGGTCAGGAAACACATAATTATGGTGATTGTCCCATAAGTAACAAAGATCATCGTGGTTGTGAACTTGTTAGAAGAGTTTAGCGCCTGATTGATGAAAGCACCATCCAGATTGTAGTAAGCATAGTTGGTTTTAACAATGGTGTCAATATGATTGAGGAATTATTTGGAGAATCTAATGATGAATATACTTCTGCTGATGAATATTTTTCTGCTGATGAGTTTGAGTTGGGAGAAGAAGCAAATGTAAATGTCATTATGCCACACTTTGATATTACCACTCATGTGGAGGTAACTTACTACAACAAGCCTCCAGTTACTTCTTTGGTTATTAGCTTGCTTGGACCTGTCCCGTATAGTTCCAACAAATTCGTACCATACAAGTACAATTCCACCATTCTGGAAGAAGGTGTTGAGGTCCCTATTCAACCGTTGTCTCATGTGGATAATATTGTTGAAGCTAGTCGAGTGACCTAGAGTGGTCGTGTGTTTGCTACTGTATTTTCGAAGATGACTGATGATGGTAAGAAGGTTGTGGAAACTAGTGTCGAACCCAATAATGTTGAAGGGAAAACTAGTGGGATAGTTCAAGAGAAAGAGATGGATGAGTTGTTGAAGATTATCAAGATGAGTGACTATATAATCGTTGAGCAAAGATCTTAATCCTGGCTTTGCTAATGAATTCTTCAGCTCACAAAGAGTCACTAATGTAGGTCTTGGATCAGGCTTTTGTTGATTATGATGTGCCTCTGGAAACCTTCAATAGTGTAGTCGGGAATATCACGGCTTGCAACAATCTGAGTTTCAACAATGAGGAATTGCCCGCTAAAGAAAAGAATCACAATAGGGCTTTACAACTTTCTATGAAGTTCAATAATGATGCATTGTCCAACATGCTTATTGACAAATGTTCCACACTAAATATTATTCCCAAAAGTACCCTTTCAAAGATCAAATATCAAGGTCCGCCGATGCGTCCCAGTGGTATCATTGTGAAGGCATTTGATGGTTCTCAGAAATCATTTAATTGGGAAGTTCAGCCAAGTGATTATGAATTGTTTTGATTATTCGATGCATATTCTTGTGCTAGAAGATATTTGGCAAGTAAGAGGAATAACTCTTAGAAGATGAAGCTCAGGTGGTTGGAATGTTGTAACACTTCCGGTTGATCGTGAAGTTGTCGGTGTTGAGTTACCTCTTTGTGTTCTTGAAAAGATTGATTGTGTCAGTGTCAATGGTTGCTACAAATATGCAACTGTTTGAATTGGTTATTAGAATTCTAACTTGACGCAATTAATCATGGTGAATGGTGTGTGTTGTGGTATGTTGAAGCTAGGATCTCAGAATTGTGTTGGATTTGTTAAAATACAAGAAGCATTATGCGAAGTTGTCTAAGTATGAATTCTGGTTGAGTGAAGTAAGCTTTCTTGTTCATGTGATTTCCAAGAATGGTATTGTTGTTGACCCTACAAAGGTAGAAGTGGTATCTCAGTGGGGAGCACCGAAGAATGCTTTTGAAATCCGTAGGTTTCTTGGTCTTGCAGGTTACTTAGAAAGTTCATTGAGGGATTTTCGAAGTTAGCATTGCTATTGACTAAGTTAACAAGAAAAGGACAATTGTTTGCATGGGATGCAGAATGTGAGAAAGGTTTTCAAGAGTTGAAATGGAGGTTCACTAGTGCTCCGATCTTAATTATGCCGAATTTGGAGGAATCTTTTATTGTGTACTGTGATGCTTCACTGATGGGTTTAGGTGGTGTTTTGATGCAGAATAAGCAGGTAGTAGCTTATGCTTCAAGATAGTTGAAGATTCATGAAAGGAATTATCCGACTCATGATTTGGAGTTGGCGGCTGTAGTAATTATTTTGAAATTGTGGAGACATTATTTGTATGATTCTCGATTTGAAGTATTTAGCGATCATAAGAGTCTGAAATATCTCTTCGATCAGAGAGAACTCAATATGAGGCAGAGAAGATGTCATAGAATTGTCTTTCTATCTTAAGGGTGCATAAAGTGATGAATATGAATGAAAATTGGTTGAAGCTTGTGGACCGTATAAGTTGACTGAGACTCTAATAAAGACAATGAATTAAGATGGATGATCAGAGTTGCGCAGCTGTAAATGATGGTGTGGTATTGTTTATGTTGTGTTCTTCGATGGAAGTGAAGGGAAAGACTAAGAGTAATGAGTTACCCGTTGCAAATGAATTTCCCAAAGTTTTTCCAGAAGATGTTGGTGAGTTTCCACCTGAGAGGGAAGTAGAATTTGCTATAGATTTGATTCCTGAAACTAATCTGGTGTCGATGGCGCCTTATCGCATGTCGGAATCCGAGTTAGATGAATTGAAGAAGCTATTGGAAGATTCGCGGAGAAATAGATTGTAAAACCAAGTGTATTATTTTGGGAGCTCTACTTTCATTAGTCAAGGAGAAAGAAAGTAGTACGAATTACGTGTGGATTTCCGATAATTGATTAAAGTGGTGATTGAGATTAAATATCCATTTCAAATGATTGGTGATTTGATGGATCAATTGGTAGGAGACTATGTCTTCAGTAAAGTTGAATTGAGGTTAACTTACCTTCGTAGTTACGTTAAGCATGAAGATAGTTAGAGAGAAGTTTCTATAACTCGGTATAGGCATGTTGGATGTTGCGATGTGAATTTCAGCTCTAAAAAAGAGTAGAGTATTGTTAAGTTTCAAGGTGTAGATTACAGTATGAGGATATGAGTTTTCCTTATCATGTTATTTCAAGTGACGGTATTGCGGTATACCCATCTAAGATTGATGCAGTGTTGCAGTGGGAAAATCCAAAATTAGTTACGGGTATTAGAAGATTTTTTTTTTGGGATATAACTAGCAATAGTCGCAGTTTATTTGAGACGAGGTCAAGAATGATATATTGTTAATGAATGAGATGTTAGTATTAGTAAGAATGTGAAAGTATTAGAGATGCAACTCATGTCGATTAAGGATGAATAGAGTGACATTAGCTTTTGAGGAAAAGATAAGTAATGCTAGAGGAAAAATAAATTCGAGAGGAAATGGAATCATGTTTAAGTCGTCAAAATATTGACATGTGTCAAGAAAATTTTGGGAGTTCCTTTTACCAATCATATGATGTGATGTATTGTTGAGATTGAGTTTGGAATAAGATTCAAATTTAAAATATATGGATCCTCGATGTTATGAGATTTAAAGGAAGACTAAGAATTGTGAATGTTGTGAAAGTTCTCTGCATGGATAAGGACTTCAAATGGAAACAAAATGAGTTATGGTGTATTTGGTATGTTAGCATTTCATGAGTGGGAAAATACTTAACATTTGTGTGATTCTAAGTGAGTGTGAAGAAAATTATAAAATTTGTTCGATCGATGGTATTTCATCGCTGAGATCAAATGAGAAAGAATTGTGGAAGAAGTTGTAAACCTTAAAGAAGGTTATTGGACCATGGTGCTTGGGTGACTTCGAGCACGAGTTCTAAAGGAACGCTATTATAGTTTGGTAACGATGGTTTATAATCCATTGTGATTGTCGGTTATCTATTGACAAATTAAGGAACTGGTCACCCTTAATCTCTTGTTGATGATAGACGAGATCGTGTTGGATTGAATTAACTTATCTTGCAAGCTTGATAGTGTGTGAAGTCATTGACATTCTATCGAGGGGATAGTAGCTCATCAGTTTGCGTGAACCTAAGAGGAAAGTGGTTATGAAAAAGACTTGGAAATTATTTCAGCAGGTCAGAGACTTGAGTGTGTATGCGAGCTAATGTCGTAGAGTGGAAGGTTGAGAATGTCAAAAGGTGAACAAAGATTTTCTGGTGGATAATAAAGAGAGTCTGGAGATAGATGTGAAACTTGTAGAGATGATAGTTGATGGGAATCAAATGAAGATAGTGACTTAGGGTAGACGATCAGAGACGCGTAGCGGAAGTGTAATGTGATGAACTTTGTTATGTGAGTATGATTTTTGAAGTCGCAAATTAAACGTTAGAAGTTGTGGAGTTTATGCAACTATTAGAAATTCCAAAATGGAATTATTAGGTGAAGTGTTATATGTATTATTGGTGTTACATCCATTTCAATAGATGTATTAATTTGCAAGCTCGATTGTCGGATGTAGCCTTGTGGTACTAGCATTGTGTATAAATGTTGTTGATATTGCGGTTATGTGAAGGTTCTTATAACTGTGTTGCGGTGTAATGAAGTGATAGATTATGTATCCTAATGTTATAGGGCAAGAAATGAGATGAAATGGTGCATTCTTAACTCGATAGAAATGAATCGTGTGTGATTATGGTGGTTGACTAGGAAGGATATTGGTTAGTGGTATTTGAAATGATGCCAACCATGACGTGATAGTTACATTGGAAGGAAGGATGCAAGAGTCGTATCAACAGTTATTAGTATCAAGTGAATTTTCGAGGACGAAAATATTCTAAGTGGGGGAGAGTTGTAACACCCCATATTTTCAATTATTACTAAATTGGAGTTTTAACTATTTAATTAATTAAAATTTAATTTATGGGAATTATTGGAATATTAGAATTATTGGAAAATAAATAAAGGAAAATAATTTGGGCTTATGTGGTGATTAGTAGAGGAGAGGGGTGTGAGGAGTAAAAGCCTCCAATTATTTTGTTATTATTATTATAATAGAATAATAAGAAAGAAAAAGGAATTGGAAACCAAATTGGGAGAAACAAAGGAATCGTACGAGAAGTGAGAAGAGAAAAGGAAGAGGAAAACCTAAAGCTTGAGGAATTCAATAAATTGGCTAAGGTAAGGGGTGATTACTCTAATTATAATGTATTATGAGCTTTGAGAATGGTAGAATAGAGTAAGACATTCGGAATCCCAATTTAGGATTTATAGGTTTATGAGTTTTGACCCTAAATGCATGATTTTTGATATTCTTGATGCAATTGGTGTTATAGAGTTGTTGTATGATGTTGTGGTGTGTTGTTATGGCATTGGAATCATGTATTGGGATGTGCTTTGGTGTTAATTGTGTATGGGTTCATAATTGGAACTATTGGATGGATTGAGAATGAAGAATGCTGTCAAAATAGTGATTTTCTACTACAGGGATCGTGGAACTCGGTTACCCTATGGGGGGAACCGGTTACCACTGTATATTTTACGTAAAAATGAGATTTTTGGATCTGGGAACCGGTTCCCCTATAGGAGAACCCGGGTTCCCAGTACATTTTCCAGCACCGTGTTTTCATAACTTCCAAACCGTAAGTCCGTTTTAGTCGCTGTTTTGGACGTTGTTTCTTAAATTAAATACTCTATTTTATAAAATGAATAAAATAACAATAACTTGATTTTATTTTGAAAAGTATTGATTTTCTGACTTGTGATTATTCGTATTTTGTACACTTGATGGGTAGGCAATGCTATGTTGTTTTGTGATGATGTATGTGTGCATATCGATGGTTGTATGCTTATGTTGGTGATATCATTCTTAATTGATGAGTAATTGTTTTGCATGTTATGCTATTGGTGGCGTACATGACTAATGATTGCATTATGTTGGTTGATGATGTTGCATGCTTGATGATGTGCATGTTTATGTGATTGGATGTGTTCATGATAAATGATTGTATCATATTTTTAGTTGATGAGTTTGGTGTTGTAATAAATACATGAGATGATTGTATTTGTATAATGATGATAGTGATTATGGATTGATTATGGAATCGCCTGTGCATATTGTATGCTTGGTGATGCTTTATGATGGTTGTTGATATCATGTGTTGTTGTTGATGTTGTATATTCATGATGGTTGTTGATATCATGTGTTGTTGTTGAATGTTGCATGCTATTGATGTGCATGCATATACATTTGGTGGTAGCTAATTCCCATTGTGTGGAATTAGTGAGTTGGCCAATATCCGTTGTCGAGTTGGAATGGGCGGTGAGGTTTTATCTGTGTCCGAGTTGGAATGGAACAGATGTTAATGTTGTGTTCAAGTTGGAATGGAACAGTATGTGAATTTAGTTCACTGTCGGTATCACATGCATAGAATCTTGCATTGCATTTTGTATGGATTATAACATGATAGGATGGTTTCCAATGTTATAATTTGGTTGTTGTGTTGATGCATGTTCATGACTTGTGCTTTTGTGGAATGAAGGATTTAATCTATTATGCTAAATAGGGTGAAGTAATAGCTTATGAAGTTCTATTTATTTTATGAATTTATAATTCATGTTAATTATGATGTAGTCTCACCCTTACTTTGATGATTTTAGATTGAAGCTTTTAGCGGCTTAGGCGTTGGTGAGGATGGCTCGTAGAGCTATGCTATTTATTTTGTCACATGTCGGTGTCATGCTCTGGTAACACTGGGGAACGTTTGTCTTTAGAGTTACTATTAAACTCTTAAATTGTTTAATTGTTTTAGTTGAACAATTATTTTGATGGATTAAGGTGTTGACCTTTTGGTGGTTTTTGATATCTTGAATTATCCGAGTTTTGAATAAATAATTCCGCTGTGTTAAAAAATGCAGTTCTTTTTAAATGGAATTATGTTTCCCATGAAAGCATGACGTTGTATTGGAATTTTATTTTAAAATCAATTGTGACGCCCTTGATGACATGTTAACTCTGAGTTATTTGTATTATATTTGGAAAATTTAGAAGGGTGTTACATTTTACCTATCTGACAGACTCTATAAATCTTCTCTTCTTAAATTTTGAGATTAGGAAGACCAATAATGGCATTTTCTGAGGCAATTTCCTCATATTTCTACGATTTAAATGACCTAGTTTTATATGCCAAAATTTTGTTTCATCAACCTTGGAGATCATAAAATCTAGAATTTGATTCTTTGATTGATAACTTGATATATATAGAGATTATATGACGGCTTGGTACCCTTAATTATTTGTTCCGGATGTTTATTAGTGATTTTACATTGTGAATGGTTGAAATTGGCGCATAACTCTTGATCACATAGTTGGCTAATTCTGATGAGTTTTGCAGTGAGACCTTCAACAAGGAGAACATCATCCAAACTAGGAAGCTTGGGTAATATAACTTTCATTTTCTGTCAATATTTCCTTTACCTCAAACATTGAAAGTAATATAGCAATTGGAGTAGAATTTAGATCTTTCAGGTAATTCTTTTCTCCGGTCATGTGTTTGGAGTAACAATAATCAAAATGCCAATCTTCATTAGAGGAAACTCTTATGGAAGTGTAGGAAATGTGACATATAGTTACTTCTTTGGCTTTACATATTTGTTGAGGAAGAACATCTTTTGGAGTCTTCCTAGTCGACATCCAACATCATATGCGCCCTTAGCAAAATGTTATCCTTCATGTTCATAATAACCAAGGCCGATTTAGAACGAAGGACCTGGCAATCAACATGAAATTCCTTGAAGAAATGGAGGTGGAAACTCTAGGACCATAAGGTATTGTAATCGATATCACTCCACAAAATCGTAGTAGTTAGGGAGCCTCATTGATAGGGGTTCATGTGTACTCGCCTTCCCAACACCAGGAGAATGACGTTCCTATACTATTTGAGCCTTCACATCGAGTCCTTCGCTTTCCTTTTCTTTCCCTTGATATTGAAACCTTCGGGTGACTATGGGAGTTATTGGTCCAAGGGGTGTTTAAAACTATGTAGATACTATCTAGAAATGCATACAAAGGTAAAGAAGCATGCAACTTACCTAAGTAGGCGAAGATATGTTTTCCGCCTCCCACACAACTTTAATCTCTCTACAAAAGTCTATACTCTTGAACTACCATATTATATTTTGTGATCACCACAGGATCATCCGTTCAACATAGGGGAAAGAGGGAGACACCATCATCTCCTAACACACAGAGCAAGTCATCTCGCCCCCTTACACTGGTGAATTCGTACTTCCAATATTTGTAGTGGTTATAATGGGACATAAAAAGATATTTCTCCATCTGAATACTCAAGGACATCCAACTACCCTTCGACGGGTTGGTTGTGTAGAATGAGAAAAAGACTCGTACGATCAAAGTAACAACTAGGTCTTCACAAACCAACTCGAAAGCCTTAATATAACCCCAATTGTTAGGAAATAACTAGAAAGGTGCAACATTGAGAATCCTTGTCCATTGAAAAGGAGTGGAGAGGGAAAATAATTCTCATATCCTTGATAAAATAAATGTAGAAGTAGAAGTATGTGGATGGAGGATCCGATGAGACAGATGTGGTCGTCGTCCTATTCGACAACGAGCAAACACCTAATGTAACTCCATTTTCATCATTTGTAGAAGAAACCTTCACTCCTTGTCAAAAAAGGAGGATATGTTCATCATAAGTATAACAAGATTCAATTACTCCAACATCCTTGGACATAATGGAGAAGATAAACATTATCCATTTTGTTCCTAAGAAAATAGCAGAACAAAAAATATCGCCTCTATCGTCGCAATTGTCAAAATAGTAGAACAAAAAAATATCGCCACTATCGTTGCAATTGTCAAAATAGTAGAACAAAAAAATATCGTCACCATCATCGCAATTGTCAAAATAGTAGAACAAAAAATGTCACATACACGAGAAGGAGGAAGAGGCGGAGGAAAAGGAGAAAAAGATGAAGAAATATTGTTTCCTCATTCTCTAATCTAGAAGGACGAAGATTAGTATTTGGACTAACCTCCTCAAACTATAACACAGCCTTGAATGCACTCAAAGAAAAGTATTTTTAACAGGTTTTTTTATAACAAATTTATGGAGGCTAAGACCTCCATTACCTAATTTTTTCAAGAACTCATTGAAACTTTATGTCAAGCGTGGAAACGATACAAGGCTACACAACGAATAAAGATGATACACTATAAACTCACACGCAACTTGAAGTGTCATTTTTATATTTTAAAAACACTATAAGAGCTAATGGAAAAAATATATAAACTTGTGGTAGAACCTTAATCAAACAACTTGTCGGAAGAATAGTTATCAATCAACTCTACTTTGCAAAAGAAAGCCTAGTCCAACAAATATTTATCATGTAGTGGAATTTGTTTTCTACTAATGTCTATATCTACTTGCATATTTTCTTTTCACAATTTTACAGTTTTATAACTTTGCAAAAGAGGAACACTATCAATAATTGGTGATTCCTCACAACCAAGACCATCCTCCTTTTCCTCAGTTGCTTTGCCCCACATTACAGCATAAAATCCAATTGATATTACTATGGCTCCAATTATACTACACAATGCAATGACAATAACAATAACAATGTTAAGCGTATGAAAATTTCAACATACATAATATTATTGAATAGCAATATATACTCACCTTCCAATATGAAGAGTATCACCAAGGAACACAATTCCCATGGCAACAGCAATAACAATTGAAAGGGGCTTGAACATTGTTGCATATACAGGACCCTTTAAATGTATTGCCCAAGCATACACTGCACTACTCAAGAATTTTCCAAATATTCCCTAACAATAAGTACATCATAAAACATCATCAAAACATCGCAGTTATCTTACGTTTCATAATAAATCAGACAAATATGTTTTTAGTCTCTATAAAATTACGACCTTTAAGTTGACCTTTAAGTTAAAAGACAACTTATCTTACTGTGCAGATAATAGAGATCAGTGATATGTCAAGTCTTAATTTCCAAAGACTTTTATTGGTCTCAGCTAATAAACCTACACTTAAAGCTAAGATAGTTGCAAATAAGTTGTGAACAAAGACCAAAGTCAGTTCATCTTGAATCTCCTTCATGATTTCCACCTTCAAAATGAACATAAATATCAAATTTTAAGATTAATTAGAAAGCATATTCTTATTCTATGAAGTTGTAACATAGAAACAGACACCAAATACGATACTGACAATAATTTAAGAAATAGTATGTATTGTATCGATGCATATCAGACACCAGCCATGTTTTCACTGTGAAGTATCAATTATATATTTCAATATTTTGCGACAAAAAATATATACCTGAGCAACAAACCATATTGTGAGTAGTATATTGGATAGTGTCAAAAGAAGGCCACCAATAGCCCAATTTGTATCAATGGAACTGAGAATGGGATTTGATTGTTGAAGGTGAAAGAAAGATGAATCATGTGCAATGATGATTGATTTTCCTTTATAGAATGTTACTATAAATGCACCTGATATTGATATAATGCTTCCCCAAATCTTAGCTTGTGTTGTTCTACTTTTCATTGCTATCTTTTCCAGCCTTAAATTATGGTTATAATAGCATAAGAAAAATGGAACAATAAAAGATTTTGTAAACTAAAAGACAATGGTGAAAACCTGCAAATGACAGCTAAGATGAAGGTGAAAGCAGGAATCAAGTTTCCAATTGCAGATGAAAGTGTTGGAGAGCTATAACTAATGCCAGCATACCCCAAGATCTGTGCTGAACATCTTCAATTCATAGTCACCAAAACTTAACTTTGTTTGAATAAACAGCTTAATTAAGCTCTTGTAATATAAGTACTTTTAGTTTAAGTTATTACTTACCCTATGACTCCAAGAAGAGCAATTTTAAGTAAGATGCAGAAACTGAGCTTAGGAATCACTCTTGATCTGAAAACAGACCTGAAAAAAAAAAACCATTAATCTAAGTTAGATATATGTATTTTTACCATGCCGTCTTTACAGACGTACAAGAGATATTATTGCACAAAACTCAAAATTTGTGATTGTTATACTTTACTAAAATAAGATATTAAAAAATATTGTTAACTATTAAACTGTAATTAAAAAGAACATCTAATTGTTTTATCATGAAAGATTCGTGACTAATTTACACAGAGTCTCTGAAATCTTTAATGTTTTGCAATTACTAACCTTGTATAGAAAAAATAGAGAGGAAGGAGGAGAATGGTTGAAACAGTATAAGAATAAGCAACAAAGACATATTTACTCATTCCTTGAAGAGTAGCTGCTTTGAACAAAGTGTATACACTAGTGATGATGCATTCATTGCCAACAAGAACTATAAAAGGTAATAAATCTTTGTAACAATTACAGCACCTTCTATCCATTCCTCAAGTTTTATAAACCTTGATGGAGTTCAGAATATTTGTGAGATGTTTTTGTTGATGTGGTTTTGATTTTGACAGAACAAAAATAGAAGATAAAGCTATTACTCTTAAAATGATATCAAATAAAAAATGTGGTTATAATTTTTTTTTTTCAATCATATTTGTATAAAAATAATTTCTGACAATGGTTTTGTCATGTTTTCAAACATTTTAAATATCTTGTGAAAAATTGGGACCAAAATGGGTCCATGATTGCAAAATACAGATAATGATGAAAATGCCAACTAGGCTGATAAGATAATTTAGAATTAACAACTTAAGGGTGTGCTTAGTTGAAATGATTTCAAGGAGAGAGAAATATGAAATAGAGAAAGTGAAAAGAGATATGAAAACTCAGTTTGCTTGGTTAACAAAAGAGATTTAATATGGTGGAACCCACTGCTTTTTCTTGCTTTACAAAGTTGACAAGAAAGTGTAGAGAAAGTCTGCAGTATTTTTTTCCATTAACCACCCTTTATAAAATGTGTGCTTTCTCTAATTATTTAATTTTATTTGAAGGCTATTGTTGTCTTTTAGAAATTAATAACTTTTATTTTTGTTTTATTTCTTTTATTTATCTCTTTTACCAAACTATCACTCATATCTATTTTATTTATCATCTATTGCTTTCTTCTCTTACTCTTTTTCTCTTAAATTTGGATTTCTTCTCACAATGAAATACACCTTAAAAGAATAAGTTTGGCCAATGATTCATTACCATACACTTTATATAGCTTTTTGTTTTTTAACTATCTTATTTGTCAATCCGGATAAATTCATTTCGAGATATTTATTCAATTTTAAAATGAGTTTTTTAATTATAAATTAAATTATAATTATATAAATTAAATTGATTACAATAAAATATATATTATATCGAAAGTGGCATGTGAATTCAAAAAATTTATTATTAAAAAATTTGATATTAATATACAATATTCAAAATTTTCTATTTGATGTTAATGAATAGTAATTAAAATATATTTAAAATATAATATAAAAGAATGTATACTTTTTGGATTGGTAATATTATTCTTTGTCTATAATAAAAATAGAGATTTTACTTCTCAAATAAAAATAATTTTTAATTAAAATAAATTAGATAATATAAAATACTAACCCGTGAGATGGAAAACAAATTTTGTGATAAAATAAATTATTAACATATTAAAATTATAAAATATACTAAATAATATTATTATTGATAATAAATAAATAAAATTGATTAAATATGTCATAAAAATTAAAATAAAATTTTCAAACTCATATTTATATAAATGACGACTTAAAAGTATATAATTAAAAATAATCTTTACAATAATATTTTATTAAAATACTTAAGTAATAATTTAAGAGTGTGATTTTGAATATGATTGACTAAAATAATATAAATAAATAAGGTGGCAAATGAAAAAATAATGGAGAAAAAGCGTACGGTATTTCTTTAATTTAAAATAAAATATTTTTGATCGTGTAAATTATATTTAGATAAAAGGTAACATTGATAGTTTGCTTCTATGTTATACATATAAATGACTTCCAAAACTGATATAAAACTGATATAATATGCTCAGGCATTTGGACATAGCAGCTATACTAAAGAAAAGAATCATGGTAGTGCATTACATTTTTGCTTTAGCTCCAACTTTAACTTTCTTATCTCTCATGTTGAATTGCCTTTGACACACTCATTTTTTTATCAATTGAATTTGCAAGCTCGTAGAAGGCATTCATATATCTATAATCAATTCAATAATTACTAAATTAAAAATATTTACAAAGAAAATGGTCAAAAGGAATGGCATGCAAATAAAAAATATTTTGCATCCACAACAAAAGTTACACTTTCTGCTGATAATGTAGTAAAAATATATGAGACATGCAACATTATCAAGATATTAATTTATAAATAAACAATATAGACAAAGACATGACATTTAAAAATCCTTAAAATTGAAGGTAAGTGTAATTTTTCTTAATTAGTCAAAATTCCTTGGTTTAAGTCAAAATTGCATTTTAAATTTAATAAGTTGTGAAGGAGCTATAGATAAAGAAAAAAACATCTCAAGAAAAATAATTGGTTTGTAGTTTTATGAGTATAGTGTTACATGAATAAATCAACAAAAAACATAGCAGGAAAAAAAGTTAGTTCGATTAGCACAAAAATATGAGTTTGAAAGAAATTTAATTGTGTAGTAGGTAAAGATTACAATTATAAGCAATTCTATTAAGCACTGATATAAAGATATAATCTTTTTTATTTGTTTTCTATAATGAAATTTTGATATTTTTGACTAAGAATGATGTTTAAATTGGTAAATAATTATTAAATTTCCTTTCTTTTCTGATATTATTAAATTTATTTGAAGTAAATATGGTAGTTAGTCTAAATTTACTTCATAAAGAAATATATGGAATAATTGCATATATTCATGGTAAAATTGAGATTTTCAAAATATAAAATAAGGTAAATGGTCTAAATTTACTTCAAATAGAAACACATGAAATATTCTAATCCATTAATAATTGCATCAATACTTATTCAAAATATACATGGAATATGACTAATGATTAACCTATAAATATATACATAAACTAGTAAGAGATTCGTGCTCCCACACGGATGAATTTTATTTGATACGATATAAAATATATTTTAAAAAAGTAAGTTTGAAATGAAATATGTAATTGTTAAATAAATAATTGTCCTACACGGGTGAATTTTATTTAATATGATATAAAATACCTTTTGAAAAACGTAAGTTTGAAATGAGATATGTAATTGTAAAATAAATAATTATCATAAAATATAAGTTGAAGAAAAAATAAAATTGTTTGATAGTGTAATAATAATAAAAATATTACGTTGAAAGTGACCCATCAGATTAAATATTTTATTATCATATTTATGTTTTTTTGTGTAATAATCAATATGATCATTTGAATAATAATTGTTTGATAGTAGGTGATCATAAAAATTAAATGTATTAAATAATCATATAAGTTGAAGAAAAAAATAAAATTTTAACAAATGCAAATGTAAAATTTAAAATAAAATGGAAAATATTAAATAATTTATTTATTTATAAATTGAACAATAATCATATGCATTTAAGTGTATTAAATAATCATACAAAAGAAGAAGAAAAAATAATCATAAATTGGAGAATAAATAATATTTAAAAATTAATATTTTATCTCTCAAATTAAGATAATGGTTGATTAAATAAAAATAGATATTGTGTTGATAGTGACCCGTGAAAAAAATAATAGGAAATGATATGATTAAAAATAGATATAAATATTTTCTTGAAATTTTCAAAATAACTTATAATTCTTAATTGAAATTTTGATTTTTAAAATCTTATAGTATTCATTGATATTTCTAACATAACTTTCCTGTTGAACTTGAAATATCAAAAAACATTAAAATCCAAAAAAAAAGTATAAATTGATTTCTTAATGCTATGAATTTCTATGTAATGTCATGAAAGCTAGATGACCTATTTGCAAATATATCAATTTTATACAATTTCACAAAACCTGTAATCAATACTATAATGATATTCTATATTAGCCATAACACATAATATTGTTTGCAGCCAGTTAAGTTATCCTTAGATAAATAAATATGACAGCTATTGTTTTATCTTACTATGTATTATATGAATATATTTAATTTGTATTTTGAATTTGGTTTTATTAGTTTGAAGGCTCAACTAAATTGAGTTGGCTGGAACGATTTCACAAAGTTAGTGTGTTTACAATCTTCATGTGGATTTCACAAAGTTGTGTGTTTACAAGGAATGTTTTACTAAAATGTCACATTATAAAATCTTAAATACCAAAATATCACGGTTTAAAAAAAAAATTTCAAAATGCCACATATTTACTACTGGTTCGTGTCTCCCTTGGATAAATGAGACCCATAGATTTGGACTTTTAAGAGTTCGTCACTCCCTTGAACAACTCACTATTCTTTTCTTTTTTCATTTGTTTTCCTGCAAAATTTTAGTAGTGGGTCCTTCAAGGGAGGAATGAACCCTTGAAGGCCCATATTCTTAGGTCTCGTTCGTCCAAAAGAGGGACGAATCAATGATAAATGTGTGGTATTTTTGATTTTTTTTTTCAAAGAGTGACATTTTAGTATTTAAGATTTCATTGGGACATTATAGTAAAAAATTCTGTTTACAATCTTCTTGTAGTTTTTGGTATTTAGCTTATAGTATTGATGCAAGTAGTAGAGTAATATAGGAACACCAGAAATAAAAACAGTCTGATATACTTACCTTTTATCTATCAGATTAACAAATATTTTATTTGAAATATGTTTTTTTCAGCATTGAAAAAGCCTCTGTACCGTTCAGATGGGTTTAGTAGTATGTTGACTATGTTCATTCCTAAAGCTACATCAACATGAATAGATAATAAGGTACAAATGCATTTAAGGTTGAATTGACATCATGATTGACTTTAGAGAAAATATTAGAAAAGTTAGTCATATCATAATAACTCTGTAATACCACAGATGAATTTTTCACTCTACAACCACCTTTTTACCTCAAATATACTCTCTCTGTTCCTTTTTAAGTGTCGTTTTAGCATAAAGCTCTTCAACCAAGATAGTGGATTATTAGAGTTATATTTTCTATTATACTCTTATTTATTTTCTCTTTCCTAATAAATTCATTTATGCACTCTCTCTTATTTATTGAGAAAGTAAGGGTATAATTAATAAATAATGACATTAAACTCTAAAACGACACTTAAATAGAAATAAAAAAATTCTTCTAAAACGACACTTAAAAAGGAACGGAGGGAGTACCATTATATTATCATATCAATAACAATATATCAACATATCATCCGTTCAAACAAATTTTTATTTAAACAAGGCTGCCGTCCATTGAATGGGAGGGTGTGTGTTAATTTAAAATACAGTCGCCCATTGCATAGGAGGTAGTGTGTAAAAGTATTTCTTTTTTTACGTTTTAGTTTTAATTTTAATTGAATAGTATATAATTATAATTTAATAAGTTATTTATATTATAATTAATAATAAATATATTTATTTTAATAATTATATTATAATTTATTTTAATAAATTATTTATATTATAAATAAATAATAATTATATTATAATTAAATAATAGTTATATTATAATTAATTTATTTAAGTCATTATATTGTAAATTATTGTAATAATTTATTGATGTTATAATTAAATAATAATTCTATTATAATTTATTTTAATAATTTATTTAATTTAGTAAATATTTTAGTAAAATAATAAAAATGTACTAAAAATAATAATATATAAATTCATTAAATGAAACTAATATTTAGAATATATAAAATAAAACACTACATGAAAAATTATTTATTTCTAGTGGGGGTTTTGACCGGGTCGTGTGAAGCGTTGGTGAGTTCCACAAAAAGAAGCTTGTCTGTTGGTTCGTCGAACCATACGATGAGGTTCTTGTGCAGGTTGCTCTTCTGCTGGTTGTGGTTGAGATGAAGGTCCGGCGTCATTGTCATTCATTAATGCTATCATTTCTTCATTGGTAAATGGCATCTCAGTTGCACTTCCAATTTCTTATGTTACTGGCTGTCATTTGGCTATATACTGGGGGTTGGTAATATTCGGGTGTGGTAAAATATTGGGGTTGGGAAAATGGCATTTGTTCTTGGGGTGTTTGGTAGGTGGGGTCTTGTGGGATTTGTAGATTTATTGAAGTAGGTGGTGGGTTATGTGATGTTGACGGGAAAAAATTGAAAATTGTTGTTGGGTTCCCCATTGGGATAGATTAGGTGAGTGTGTATATTGATGAGGCCGTTGATTTGGGGTAAAAGGTGATTGTGTTGGGAAGAAAGGTAGTTGGGTGTTATGGAATTGTTGTTGGTTGGTCATGAATGGATGTTGGGCGTAAGTGTTTGTTGATTTTCTGGTGTGTTGGACTAGTCTGGTGTGTCGGACGTTTGAAGATGTCGGTTGGTTTCGAGGGTCAAATAAAAAGTTATGTGGTGAAAAATACAAAGAGGAAACAGACCTATACCAATTCATGTAATCCGTGCTCGGTTTACATTCATTTGGCATGATATTTCCTTGTAAGACATTATCTTCGCGGTTATCCCATTGACGACGCTCTTCCTTCAAATGATTTGAATAAGGAGTATGAGACCATTGGTCGTTCACGGTAATTCCGTGATACTCGTCCATGCAGATCGGAGCATCGGGTATGCCTTGAAGAATTCCAAATTGGAGTTTTACCCTATCTGTGTGATGCATTTCCACAGTTGTAAAACAGATAAGGAATGTTTTGAACTCCACACATGAGCATCAGTTGGATCCAAATCTTCAAGGTCTAGGTAGGGTCTCCACGTAAATTGTTATAAAATATAAACAAATATATTAATTTAACAAAGTAGATAAAGTAAAAGTAAATACTAATAATCTATGGTTGATAAAATTACATCATCTTCTTCGAAATGATCGATGAAGGCGCGATAACCCGGTGCACAGTGATGAGGAGTCTTCTCATAATCCATCCCATATGCCGACCACCTAAGTAAATAATGAAATAAGTTTAAGACGTAAAGAAGTAAAAAATATTTTGAAAATATAAAAGTTTCAACTTACTTGGTTGCGTATGGAAAGTGAAATGGATTTGGATTCCTAGGCGCAAGACTCGGCATCCTTGACCACCCCCAAGCTTGTAGTAGTGTTGAACAAGCGGCAAAATTATTAGCATCCTTTAAAGCGCATCTACACAAATTTTTGTATAAATGCGCTAAAACTGCAGATCTCCAACTGTACTTATGTATTCTACTAAAATCAGATAATAATGGTAAATACATGAGATGTATTGAATTACCATTAGTGTCAGGAAATAAAAAACAAGCAAAAAGTAATAATAAATAGATTCTAGTTTTCTGACACCCTCACATGCAATGGGCGGTAGTGTTACTTTTAGCTTTAAAAAAATTAAGGTACCCGCCCATCAAATGGGAGGTTGTTTATTATGGGCATTGACTGTATGGAAGACCACGAAATAGTGATACTATAGTGTGAATAATTCAAAGTTTGGATCATTTATATAGAGCTCTCGTTGCATGCATTATTCACCACTCATACAAACACAATTCCACACAATTATCTCAAACACAAGCACAAACAAATTAACAATGTCTCAAATACCTCACTATGTGATTGATGCTCATTACAATGGAGAAATTCTTGTCTCCGATGACGTAGGCATCATATTCCAAAATACCGATGTTTGTCGGTTTGTACTACGTAGAAATTTGAAGTTTTAATATCTAAAGAAGATGATTCAAACAAGGATGCAATTTGGAGATGTCTTACAAATTATATATCGAAATGTTGTTCATTTTGGTGATAATAATGTGAAATATGTTCCGTTGAAAGTCCGAGACGATGATGATGTGGAAATAATGTTTTACAACCATGAATTGTTCGGGTTATATGTGATTGATTTATACATTAAATTCCAAATCAACAATCCTAGTGTAGCTGAACCAGTCTCCATAATTCCAAATGAAGAAGTTGGTGACAATGACGAAGAAGAAGAAGAATCTGAGGCGCAAATTAATGAAATGTTTGCGACCTTATTTGAAGAAGATGGTGTCGAGGCAGATGCGGGAAACATAAATGAACAACAAATTCTAGTTGATAATGTGTATTGTCCACCCCCCACCACTTTGGGAACTAGTGGTGACGATTCTTCATTTGAATGGCCTCAGAATCCTCGTCTTCCTCTAGAGGATGACATAGTTGTTGGTAACCAGTTCAGAACCAAATTTGACTGTATGCTTGCTATATCCAATTTTCACATGAAGCACACTGTAGATTTCAAGGTATCTGTTTCTGACACGAAGAGATATCAAATCCGTTGTAAGCGAAGTGGTTGTGAATTTTGTCTGGTGGCATCGTATAGGAAACAGAGCGACCTATGGGAGATAGGAATCATGGAGCCCCCACATACTTGTTCAGCAACTATCTTTAATCTAGACCATAGACAACTCATCTCTCGTTTGATGAGTGATCGATTAATGCCTCTTGTTGAACAAGATCCCTCTATCAAGGTGAGCGTATGTGTTAATGAAATTGTTTCTATATTTAGATACACTCCCACTTACAGGAAAGCATGGATAGCAAGGTGTAAGGCAATCGAACAAGTTTTTGGAAATTGGGAAAAGTCTTACAACGATCTTCCGAATTACTTAGCACTTCAAGCTTTTGTTCCAGGTACTGTGATAGATATGCAAACATCTCCGATGTATACAGATGACAGAACTCTTGTTGTAGGAAAACAAATATTCCATCGACTATTTTGGGCATTTCAGCCATGCATACGAGGTTTTGCATATTGCAAGCCTATCTGCATTGATGGTACATGGTTATATGGTAAATACAAAGTACGCTACTAATGGTGGTAGCACAAGATGGAAATAGTAATATTGTCCCTGTTGCCTTTGCCATTGTGGAAAGTGAGGCGGCGGATGGTTGGGGGTTCTTTCTAAAGAACTTGAGACTTCATGTAGCTCCCCAACCTGATTTTTGTTTGATTTTCGACAGACACGCATCTATCGAAAGCGCATACAATAATCCTGATAATGGTTGGCATGATCCTTCATCTGTCCATGTTTATTGTATCCGACATATCGCGCAAAATTTTGTTAAGGAAATCAAGGACCGAAGCCTCCGGAGAACAATGACCAACATGGGTAAGTCTATTTTATACTTTTTTTATGTAACATTATTAGTACACTAAAATATTAACACATTTTTTATTAAACCATATAGGGTACGCGTTAAACCAACCAACATTTAAGTATTATTGTCAAAAGATTGGCATGGCTAACCCCGATGCTTTGGCGTGGATAGACAAAATTCCAGTGGAAAAATGGACTAGGGAATTTGATGAGGGTCGTCGTTGGGGGCACATGACAACGAACCTTGTCGAGTCAGTTAATTATGTATTCAAAGGTACTCGTAATCTTCCCATCACAGCAATGGTTCAAGAAACGTACTATAGAATGGGAACACTCTTTGCTGAAAGGGGTGCAAAGTGGAGTGCAGTTTTGAATTATGGCCAGTCACTTATCGAGCAATGCGTGAAGGTCATGAAACAGGAAACATCAAAATCCTCCACGCATCGAGTTAGCGTTTTTGACTATAATAATAACACTTTCAATGTGAAGGAAACCATTGACCACGGTGAGGGAAAGCCTATGAGACGTTACAAGGTCAACTTGAGCAATCGTTGGTGTGACTGCGGAATGTTTCAAGCATACCGCCTCCATTGTTCACATGTTATCGCTGCATGTTCGGTGGTGCATACTGACGCATATCCTCTATTGACTGACGTTTACAAGGTGCCTAACCTATTTGGGGTTTACAGCACAAGTTTTCCAGTTCTACCATTAGATGCGTATTGGCCAACTTATGAGGGAGACCAGATTTGCCATAACCCAATCATGAGGCGCAATAATAAAGGTCGTCCAGTAAGCACCCGTATTACAAGAGAAATGGACAACTTTAATAAATTGGAGAGAAAATGTGCATTGTGTCGTCTCCCAGGACACAACCGAACGCGATGCCCTAATGTAGGAACTAGTAACAATTAGTTTTTTTTTCATGCCTCAAAGTTCTATTACAAAATGATATCAAGAAATTAGGTGTTTCATCCACTAGTACTTTTGCATTTAATTTAAATGACACCTCCATAAGACAGCAACTAAATTAGATACTTGAACAAACTTTAAAACATTATTTTTAATTATTTAAATTAAAATATTTGTAATATATATATATATATATATATATATTAATTATTTAAATTTTAAATATATTTTACCATTATTTGTAAAATATTTATAAATTGCTTAGCTCACTTTATAAATTGCTTTTTGTGTGTGTGTTTGAAAAGATGTTTTTGAAATGGCATTTCACTTTGACTTCGTAATGATTATCGCTGGAATGTATACGAAGTGTTTGGAAATGTTTTATTTTGGAAAGACTTTGTAATGATTCACGCTGGAATGTATACAAAGTGTTTGAAAATATTTTTGAAAGTGTGAGGTTTGAAAAGTGTTTTGATAGAGCAAGCAATTAAGAGTCTATTACCTACTCAGAATGGTCGTTTCTATGTTATTTTGCTTTCCTTTAGGGTAGCGCTATCCATACCATTAGTTGGTAGGTAACTCTATCCGTTGGATGTAAAGGGACATTCGAAGGGTCATCGTATGGTCATAGAAGGTAACATATAGGGATACCTTAGCATATTCGTAGGGACGATCATCACTTTTCGTAGGCAACAATCGAGGGACGAGATCATGTATTTGTAGGCAACAATCGAGGGTCATCGATGGACTATGATCTTTGTATCGAAGGGATTATGATGATATGTTTGTAAGCGTCTTAGCTAAGATATCCCTATGTTCGAAGGACATGACCATGTATTCGTAAGGAAACAAGAAAGGGTACCCTAAGGTGTGTGCATGTGTGAAGAGTGTGTTGTATTCAGATATTTTATCTTGAGATTTAGAAGTGATCTATGTTGTTTTTAATCTTGCCATACATGCCTAGTTACTAGCAGTTAATATATGTACAGAAATTAAAGTGCGAAAACATAAATCCTACGCTATTACATGACTTTGGGGCAGATACATAATAGGAGGTGCGGAAAGTACAAGCATAAATGTAAATCTACGCTATTACATGGAAAAAGACCTTGCAACCTATACATCTTTTCTAGAATTTAAATGCAGAAAAAATAATAGAAAAATATATTTTTGGTTTTTTTGGAGGTTGATTTTAGTGAAAAGCCTAATTCTAATTTATTAGTTTTAATTAAAAAAATTAGAAATTTTATGTTTTTTGTCAGAACTTCTGAGGGATTTGACCTAGAACTTCTGGCTCACTCTTTTCCAGAACTTCTAGAAATTGGGTCATCGTTCCTTGCCAGAACTTCTAGGGACCGCGCTAACGTACCTTTCTAGAACTTCTAGAAATCGTTTCTTCCAGAACATCTGTGTTACCATTCCTTCCCTGTGTTATAGTTCCTTTCAGAACTTCTGGAACCTGTGTTAACAGAAAAAATGTTAGAAAATCTTGGCAAAAGGCAGGGTTCGAACCCGTGCCTTTGAGAAAGAGTAACTTAGTGCGCACATGGTGAACCCCTGGGGCGGTGATACGTCCATATATTATAGTACACTCATAAATATATAAGTGAGTCCATGTTCCAGATCTTCTGATCTCTCTTTGCTTGAGACATCACCAGAGCTAGGGCTCCGATCATCTTCTCCGACTTGCAATCATGTTAAAATCTGCAAAAGCACATCATTCAAAGAAAAATAAAAGCCCAGATCGTATATTTGGGATCCTACGAACACTCTGGTAGTGTTCTTTTGTCCTGAAAATCCCTATATCATGAGCTTTGAAGCTCTCAAACATTTTTGCCCTAACAATGGAAAATCCTTGTTCCTGCGTGTAAACTCACAACCAATGCATCAAAACATTTTAAAACAACCTAATGGTCATGAATGAATGTAAGACAACAATTTATATCATGTAAATCGAAGGTTAGGAATTTCAAACTTTACCAAAACTGGTGTAACCTCGTGAGGGTGGTTCTGGGTGCTTTGAACTCGTGTGAGTGCTTGGATCGACTCCTAGAAGCTTCAGGAGCATGAATGGATGGCTGGAATGGCTTGAAAATGGCTGAAAAAGTGAACTCGAATTTGCAAGTTTGTATGAATTTTTAGAGAGTTAGGGTTCTTTGTGGAGGAAAGGATCCGTCCTTGTAGCATCTGGGATCAGTGTGTATATATACTAGAGTGAATTAGGTCAAGAATCATGAAGGAATTATATGTCAATCAATGAGAAAATATTTGATTTGTAATGAAACCAAATATTGCCTTTTTTGAATCAATTTCAATAAATTCTCTTTCCAATCTCTTGGACCTCAAGAATGAGAGAAAATCACCTCACTTTGATTTTATATCTTTTATTTTAATTAAATTGGTTTTAAATGAATAAAAATACAAAATAAATAAAAATAAAAGATAAAAGGCGTGGCCTTGGGCTTGGAGGTTCTAATTCATATAAGAAACAAGTTTGAACCAAGAAAAGTTAGGCCCATTTAGAAAAAATTTGATTTTCTCAAGTATTTCTCTTCATGCACCTCCTAGAAAATGTCTAACTTGCACAACTTGTATCTTGCTCAATTTTCAACATTTTTGGGTGTTATTGGACTTTTTAGAAAGCTAAATATGTCCTATAAACACTCCTTTTGGTTTCATCTTCATTGAACTTTCCATTTTCATGAACACTTCTTTGCAAAAAGATGACTTTTGTTGACTTTAAAAGGACCTGTAATGTTTTGATCCATAACTTCCAAATGAAACATTTTTGGCCAAAGCTTGTGATAAATGAAGTTGTAGAGAATTTAATTCCCTTCAAAATGAGCTTTTGTGGAAAAAAATTTGATAAAGTATGTGAAAGTTATGCCTAGTCAAAGTTCTGTTGACTTTTGTCTAAAAAACCCTAATTTAGAAACTTTGACTTTTGATCAAATCTTGACTTTTCTTGAGGAATCATGGTCAAACCTTGATCAAATGATGAATGTTACTTCAAAATATTGGTGTTGATCAAATATTATGAAGTTTGACTATATATTGACCATAGTTGACTTTTTGTCCAATACAACTGATTTTTAACCATCTAAGCAATTGGATGAGAAATTTTGACTTGTAAGGCTTGAAACTTAACATGGTATTCCCTTGAAACATATGATGAGGTATTATGACCACCTGGAACACTGGAAATCTATTTTGGCTTGAGAGGAGCAAAACCCTAGTTTGGATTGATTGCTTAGGAGAGGGTTTGTCTGGTCAGCCCTTGTGAAATCCTTAAGTATGGAGATGTGAATTGTCTTAAGAAGTAGGAGGGAAAATTTTGGGGTATGACACACATGCTGCGATATCATGGGAGAAGGGAAAGTGAAATGCTTGAAATTTTCCACAATCACATAATCGTTTCCTAAGATTAACATAGAAAGTACCTAATGTTCGACCATCGCGCCGGTTAATTCTTTCGGCCACCATGAAATAGAATCTTTCACGGTCGAATTGCATGACATTATGATTGTTTTCTTTAATCACTTCTTGTGTCAATCCCTTGATGCAGGTAGTTGTATGGATTTGACCAGAAGTCAACAATTGTATCCATTGATGACCTAGTTTTCCCAAACAAAGATCCCATTCGAAAGTATGTTGCCTTAACCAAAGCTGTGATTGGAATACTACGAGTATCCTTAAGTACCGAGTTCAATGATTCTTCAAGATTATTTGTCACATGTCTCCATCGTTGTCCACCATCATATGTCCTTGCCCATTTCTCTCGGGGAATGTTGCCTATCCACCTTATGACATCCTTATTTGCCCTACGAGTTTGACCTCCGTAGTAATTATATGATTCCTCCATCAACACATATCCTGTTTTAACAATGTTCAGAATTTTTTCCAAAATATTGAACTATAAGTAGTAAGTTTAAATGCAGATTCTTACCCATGTTGATAAATTTTTTGCGAAGTGAGTTGTGCTTAATCTCACGCATAAAGTTTTGCGCTACGTGTGTTATGCAGTACATATTGTTGATTCTCTATTTTTAGGATTGACTTTATGTTTAGTAAAACTAATTTAGCAGCAATAGATTAAATAGGATTTATAACTTGTAAGGAGAAAACAGGTTGAAGTTCTATCTAATGGAGAAAAATATTGTGTTGAAATGTTTCAACATCTGGAACAACATGTCGAAGAAGATGTCATGACATCGTGTTTGTGCTGACAGATTAGATTCTGTTATGAAGCAGAATATTCCTGAAGAGAATCTTTTGCAGAATTGTAACAACTTACTTGTTGTTACTTGGAGTCCAAAATTATGGAGATATATTAGGGAGACTTTATAGGAGAATCTGTTGTAGATTTGTTGATTCTCTAATTGTTGTTATAATAATATGAAAATATTTGTGGAGAATATCTTGAAGCAGTTTTAGAAGTAGTTTGTTATGTTTTGAAGGCTTAATTCCAGTTGAGTAATAGGTTATAAATAGAAGCTTTGTAACCTAAGTTGTTGTACCAGCCGAATTTAGTAATGATGTAGTTTTTAGGGCTGAGTCTGTAACAACTCTCTAGGAGAGTTGGTTTGTAGGTGAACCCCCCGGATTGTGGGATGGTCACTGATTTGTTCCTCGAAGCCTGTAGGCAAGAGGTTTATCTTACTCACTCAGAAGCTGTGAAAAAATGAGTGTAGTTATGTCATTGGAAGAAGCTGTGAAGCAATTCCAAGTTTGGTTTGTATCACATGTGTGACTATTTTGTATTATGTTTCATGTATGGTATCTTCAAACTGTTTTAGTTGTGTTTGGAGTGAGGTATCTCCAAGCTGATTGTGTGAGGAGCCAAGAAGTTGATGTAGTTGGTGGTGTGATAGTAGCTGATAGGCATCACTGAGGTGATTGGAAGTGAGTGTAGGTTCTCATATCTAAGTGTGGTATCTTAAGTAGAAGGGTCATGGATAGTCTGATTAAGTGAGGAGTGTAAACAAGGCGGTTCACTGATAAGTGCCAAAATGTAGTTATTTTGTATATACATTTTGTGGCACTTATCCGTTCTTTTGTTGATATTCTTCGAATAAATCCCCCGCTTTTAGTATATTTGTGTATATAATAGAATAATTGAGTTTTTGTGTAAATATTGTATCATTTGAAAGTTTTTCATCTCTTTTATAGGTATTCATTCATAATTGGAGCATTGAGTAAAAAAGGCCAAAGGCTAAGCTTCAAGAGTGCGATTTTGCACAATACGTCATCGAATAAAGCTCAAATTCAACACAATAAAAATCATAAATTTGGTTTATATTTCTTCATGGTTGGATAGAGCATTGAATAAGCTTTCCAACGCTCCAAACCGGGCGCAATTCTGAGTTACGGTTCTCAAGATACGACAAAAATAAAATGCTGAAAATAGCGGACCGCTTAGCCCATGCATCGAATTCTTTAAAAGGGCTCAAAACACATTTTTAGGTTATGGGTTGGGTATTTTTGAGTCCCAACACCATCACCTTCATATTTTTGATAGATTTGCTTGGAAAACAACATTGGAGCTTGCATTTTGATGATTGGAGGTGGATTGCTCTTCGATTGGCTTGACAACCAAAGTAAATTTGTGGTTTATCTCTTCTCCTCTTTGTGTATTTCTCTTTTGTTGGGTTTGTAAGTATATCTACTCATAACTCCTGTATATTTTTCGCCCTTGGCGTTGTATAAAGTTTGCTTTACGAATTTGTGTCGGTGGTTATCTTAGGTTTTTACTTTATGTTAGGGATTTGAGCTTTGCTAGGGATAGATTGCTTAGATTCTTACCTAGGATGATTATCTGTTAGTTTCTGAATACTAGAGATAGGTTTAGAGCTAACATTCACTATAGAGTATCCGAACTTAATGCCTCTGCGTCGGTGAAGTATGCCAGGAATGGGTATGGAGGTGACGCAATTGACTTCTTTGTTGTCGAGGTATGCCAGGGATGGATATTGAGATGATTTAGGAGGATTCTCAATTTGGGTTAGAAATAGCTTAGATTGTGAGAGGTATGTGATGACACAAACGAGTATCGTAGGCCGAGTATAACATGGGTGGTAGATTTAAGTCTGTGACTGGTAGTTTACATTCGTTCCGGATAAGCAGTCTATCCTTTATACTTTTTGTTCATTTACTTTTTGTCTTTTATTTTCATTTCTTTTAATCTCAAACTCATTAACGGTAGAATTGTCGAACGACGAATCAATAACCAATCTCTGTGGACACGATACGATATAACCTTACCGGTATATATCACCCGGTAAAAATAATACCAACACTTTGCTTGCCGCTATACCGCCGCAACAAAATGGCGCCGTTGCCGGGGATTGGTTTTATTGGTTTTGTATTGCGATAATTTCGTTGTTTTTGAGTTTTGTAATTAATGTATATGTTGTATAGACTTTGTATATGAACTTGTATATTATTACTTGTACATGTTGTGTTTACTTTCCATACTTGTACATATTTTTGATTTTCTTAGTTTTCACGTGATGTTGTCAATTGTCTCGTACTCGTAACGTTTGTTGTGTGGTTGTTAGGACACTTTCTTTAGGTTTGCGCGGTGTGGCAATACCATGGCATGACGAGAGGAGGTTACTAGTGCTCGCACAATAAAGGCGTCGAGCTTACGACGTAAAACAAGCACGTTTTTGTTTGTTTATGTTAATGTTGTTTGGTGGATTATGTTTTAACAAGTTGAAATAGGACTTGCTCTTAATTTCAAATTTTCACTTTTCAACTTGTTAATTCGTTTTCACCAAGTTTATGTATTGTTATTTGCTTTAGTTTTGTTATGTCAATTTGTTATTTTCCACAAGTTTGTAGTGTTTTAGCTTGTGGAAGTGTGTATGTATTGTAAATATTATTTAGATGTGTAAATGAGATTGTATAGGTGTGTAAGTGGAGCTTGCATAGCAGTTGTACCTGTTGTGTCATTTTTCTGCAACTGGTGTAGCGCGCGCTCTGCTGGCGCTTAGCGCACTCTGCTATGCAGGGCCAGTGAATTCTTTTAAAATCTCACTTGGTTTTCCCTTTTCCCACTTTCACCAAGGCTTTTTGTATTGAATAAAATTAGTATTATTTTTCTAATTCTTTTGTTGTTGTTTGGACTCAAATTTGGGTTCCCTAAAAATTCAAGATATATAAGCATTGAGTGACACAGAAACCAAGGCAGCCATGACAGTTCACGAAAACTCAGAAAACGGCCAAATGAAAAACCCAGAGCCATAGTTCATAAGCTATCAAAATAGACACATCAAACAGTCACGACAACAACATCAAAAGAAAATCATTCAAGCCCTAAAGCAAAATCGCAGCAAAACATTCATAACCACAAAAACCCTAAAATGTAATCATCATTTTTGAATTCGAAAAATCCTTCAGAAATTAAGAAAAATAAAGAGGAAAAGATAGTAAATCAGAACAATCTCACCCGAAAATCCCAAGAGAGGCCAAATCAGAACCCTAGGGTTTCGTTCAACCCTTCAAGATCTACTCTAATTCATGCGACATCTGCAAAATCAAACACCAAATCAAGCCTCAAAAGATCAAGACGAAACCAAACATGTAACGAGATCGAAGATTGGAGCATTGCTGCCATCGGCTACCGACGGAGCCGCCATGGGCGATTTCCAGCCACCGTTTGGTTCATTAGAGAACGAGAGAGATCGAGACAAAGAACGTTCCAGCCAGAAAAGAGAGAACGAGAGCAACATGTGAGAGTTTCGAAACTCAGATCAAACGAACAGTAAGGCGGCTCGAAGAAAGCTTCAACGAACAGAACCGGAGTTCCCAGATCGAGACACGGCGGCGCCACTATAGAGAATGGAAAGATAACAGAGAAACATGTTCTGAGAGAGAGAGAGAGAGAGAGAGAGAGAGAAAAGGCGTGAGAGAGAGACAATTTCTCTCTTTTTTTCTTCTTTTTTTTTAGTTATAAGTTTTTATTTCTTAAAAAAAAAAGGTATTATGCTTCAAATATCATGTTTTTATTTACGTTGACAATAATAATAATAATAATAATAATAATAATAATAATAATAATAATAATAATAATAATAATAATAATAATAATAATAATAATAAGGTGAGTGTTGGTGGTTCCGGTGCTGACAAGTGTGCCTTCTATGCCACTTGTCTCCACCAGAAGAGATAAAGATTCTTATGGTTTCGTGCACGCCTCACCATCGACCTTACGATGTGCCTTCCATCATCACCATCAGGTTGTATTGGATCCAGATCCAACGTCCCATAATGCCAGTCTATGGGGCACCCTCTAGAGCCTCCCACACTGGATCCAGCGGACCATATCATTGGGCCTGGACTCCGTCCTTCTTCCATTTCCAGCACCTCCCAGATGGACTCCAATCAGGCCCATTTCTAAACCCTTAACTCAATTTATATATATATGGTCTATTTTATTTATTTATTTATTTATTTTATTCATTATAGATTAATCTCAAACTTTATAGGTATGATCTATATGATGATATGTTTCAATTCAACGGTTGATTCTAAAAAATATTAATCTGAAGTGACGTTTTTGAACGAGTGTAACTCATGATGTAACCCTTCAAGTGTAATTTGATCTTATATATATATATATATATATATATATATATATATATATATATATATATATATATATATATTAAACTAATGTTGTTGTTTTTAGTTAATTGTAACTATTAGATTAAATCTAATTTAAAGGTTAAAATTGTAGAGTAAATTAAAAACACTTTCACCTGATAAATTTACATGGCTAATTGCATGATTTCTTGTAGCGGTTGTTTGCACGTTTTATAGTTGTAGTTAAAAATATTATGACTCTATATAATTGATAAATGACATACTTGCCATAAAACTCCTTTAACTTTATTCTATTTAATAGTTGTCCTTTTTTTTTTCTTCTGGGTACGATTCATGCTTTGATGTTAGGGATTTTAGTTCACAATTAGATTCTAATATAAGTACTTTTAGATGGATAAAAGTTCAAATAAACTTCTTATACCATCTAGATTCCTGCTTTGATATGTTAAGGGTTTTAGTTTAAAATTATATTAAAATTTAAGTAATTTTACATAAGAGTGACCAAATGGACGAATTGGATTAGATGATTATATGGATTGAATTGTTAATGGATGAATCAAAATAATCTATTAATCCATTAAAAAACCACTAAAACTTTCTTAAATATATCCAATTCAATCCATCCATTAAAAATAAAATTCATTCAATCTATCCATTAACAACATTTTAATGGATGAATATCCCTCCATCGAAAAAATTTTGTTTTTATTTTTCAGTTTTTTTTAATTTTTTAATTTTTTTGGTTTTATTTTCTTAAATAAATTTATTTCTGTTTTTTTTCGGTCCTTGCTTGTTGCACTACCAGTCTATCCCTGGTACAACACCTTTTGGTCAGGCTATTCTTGTACCTCTCTTTGAAAGCAAGCCTGACACTTGTTTTCTCCCTTAGGATATAACATTTATTCTGAGAAAATTTCCTTTGCACAAGAGTTGAGTCGCTACTAATTCTTGAACAGGTTCGAGTATTACGCTCCTTCCTATACACCATAGTGTAGGCTATCCCTATTCTATGTATGGAGTCTGATTAGCTTATCCAGTCTTCGTTTTTGTTGCACTACCAGTCCTTCCCCTGGTATAACATCCCTAGGGCAGGTCCTTCACCCTGTGCCTTTTGAGAACAAGTTTCGCCCTTGTTTCTCTCCTCAGAGTAAAGCGTTCTGAGTTCGTAAAGTCTAATCGGTGTTTTCTAGTCTTTACTCCGCTAACTCGCTCATTCGTTCCCTGGCGTAAAGTGCTTAGTCTAGTCAGTGTATCTAGTCTTTACTCTCACTACAAAAAAAATAATTTTTGGCAGCGCCTCTACGAAAGCGCTTTTAAGAGAAAGCGCTTTTGTAGGCATTAAAAAAATTTCGCTTAAAAAAGCGCTTTTCAGAAAGCGCTGCTAAAGGCATTAGAAATATCTAACCTACGAAAGCGCTTTTGAAAAGCGCTCTTATAGGTGGCCTTATGAAAGCTCTTTTAAAAAACGCTCTTATAGGTGGCCTTAAGAAAGCGCTGCTATAGGCCTATGATACGAAAGCGCTTTTGAAGGAAAAAACGCTCTTATATATGGGCTTTAGAAAGCGCTTTTAAAGCGCTTTCGTAGATTATTTTATAATTAAAATTGAAAACCCTAAATACGATTTTTGGCCCTCATTCTGTTCTGTTCATCTTCTTCTTCGTATTCTATTCTTGGATTCTCAACCTCCAGCGTGAATATTCCGTTCCTAGCATTTTGTTCCTCCGCACTCGCCGCCGTTCTCTTCAGCTTTCGCCTTCGTTCTTCGCGTGTTCGCCGTCTAACAAGGTAAGTTTCAATCTGTTCACCGTCTGCGTTGGTGTTTCTGTTTTTGTTATTGTTCTTCGCATCTATGTCTCGATTCTATGCATGTCTGCCATGGCTAGGTTACAATGGAGCTTCTGTTTGTTTAACTTTCTGACAGTTTTGTGTAAATGTAGCTTCTATTTGTTTAACTTTGTTGTGATGCTTCTGTTACGGGTCTGATTAATTAGTGTTATGCTTGTCTGCCATGGCTAGGTGTAAATGCAACTTCTGTTTGTGATAGTTATGTAAATGGAGCTTCTGTTTGTGACACAATCATGACCGTTTGTTAAACCCTTCAACCTACTAATGAATCAAATATTTGAAAATGTAATTAAGAGATGATTGTGCTATCATATTTAGTGTCTTTTATTTTTCTCAAATGCAAGAGTTTGATTGAGTATATATAACAGGAAATTCATATAGACATATCTTGGACTATTCAATTGTTCTATTTTGCTGCCGTTGTTCCATTTTTCTAATATTGTTCTAAATAATGCAAGAGTTTGCTGTTGTTGCTCCATTTAGTGGCTAAGTTGTTGATCTTGATCCATTTTTGTCTCCAACTACGAGCTATAGTGTTTGTGTTCACGGGTTCTTCATTTGTGTTTACCATTGATATTACACATGATTGAAACGATATTATCATGCTCTAGTTCATGTGCATAGTTGCTGCCCGAAATTTTATTTGAAGGTTCGAAGCCTATTTAGAACTTCATTTTCATGTTGTAATACTATTTCTCGTCTTTAGTTTCATTTGTGGTTGAAAAACCATGTTAACCGTTGTGTTTATTATATTTTGAATATGTTATGAACAATAATAATATGTTGACTTTTGCTTAAGAAAAAGGTCATCCATTCCGTTTAGTTAAATGTTCATGTACATTCATACTAAGTTTGTTCATGGCTGCCCGAATTTTGTTACGGTTGATTTATATATCTTGTATTGAATTTGGTTTATCATGTTAGTTTCACTTACATTCATTCATGTACATTCATACTATTTTTTATAATATAGGTTTTCTTTTCTTTGAATTAGCAGCGTTTCTCGGCCTAGTTCGACGTACGACGCTCATTCTCCGCGTTTCTTTGAGTTCGATAAATCTGGGGTAAATTTCTTCCTCAAATTACTGGTATTGTGATGAATTTGTCTTAAATTTCCTTTCGTATGTTGCATTTTCTTGATACGGATCCATTCCGTGTATACTTTGCATTTTGACAGAAACGCATTATACTGTTTTGTGCACTAATTAGTTGATATGGATAAGAAATGGATGTATTCCAATCGATTGTCGAAAGACTACGAGAATGAGGTTTCGGAGTTTGTTAAGTTTGTTGTTGTGCACGCCAAAGACCCCAGTCGAATGACATGTCCTTGTTTGTATTGTTGTTATGGGAACCGGGTTGACGCAGTTCAGTTGGCATCGCATTTAATACGGTATGGAATTGATAGAAGCTATACATGTTGGAATATGCATGGTGAGAAAAGTAAGGGAATGTTGAATCAGGGGATAAGAGGACCTATGCTTCAAAAGACAATTGCACAGATACATACGATTCTGATCGAGTCGAAGAGATTGTAGAAGCGCTTGAAGAAGATCTTAATGATTGTCCCAAAATGTTCGTGAGGTTGGTAAGCGATGCAGAGAAACCGTTGTATAATGGTTGTACAAAATTCACAAGATTATGCGTGGTGTTAAAGTTGTACAACTTAAAGGCCGACAATGGATGGTCGGATAAAAGTTTCACGAGTTATTAGCCCTTATGAAAGATATGCTACCAGAGGATAATGTTCTTCCCAATCGAACGTATGAGGCAAAAAAGATGTTGTACTCTATTGGCATGAGCTATGATAAGATACATGCATGTCCAAAAGATTGCGTTTTGTTTCAAAACGAGTATTCATCGTTAAATGAGTGTCCTAAATGCGGTGCCCCTCGATATAAGAAAAAGTTGTCTCTGGCAAAAGTCTTATGGTATTTTCCTATAATTCCGAGATTTAGACGGATGTATCGTAGTGAAACCGATTCAAGACACTTGACTTGGCATTCAGATGAAAGAATTATTGATGGAAAATTTCGACAACCGGAAGATTCTCCACAGTGGATCAAAATTGATAATGATTATTCTGAATTTGGAAAAGAAGCAAGAAACCTTCGCTTGGCATTGTCTACTGATGGAATGAACCCACACGGTATTCAAAGTATCTCGCATAGCACATGGCATGTGATTCTTATGATTTATAACCTACCTCCGTGGCTATGTTTGAAGCATAAGTACTTGATGTTATCTATGTTAATTTCTGGGCCTAAACAACCAGGAAATGACATAGACGTATACTTGGAACCATTAATCGAAGATTTGAAGATTTTGTGGGAGAACGGTGTTGAGGTTTATGATGATTATAGGAAATAAAGTTTCAACTTGAGGGCGATGTTGTTTGGAACAATTAACGATTTTCCAACATACGGAAATCTATCCGGATATAGCATTAAAGGTGAAAAAGTGTGTCCTGTCTGTGAAGATGAAACCGATACGATGCGATTGAAACTTCGTTAGAAGAATGTCTTTCTCGGTCATCGTAGATTCTTAACTTCTAAACATCATGTATGGAATGTCTCGCTTGGATTGTGATCAAATTTTTGAAAAGGTGAAAGATGTGAGTATTCAGTTTGGCAAGCCTTTTGCACATAAAGTTGTCACAGGTGGGTGGAAGAAGAGGACGATTTTTTTTAATTGTCATATTGGATATCTTTGTACGTAAGACATTTTCTTGGTTTTCCATGTATCGAAACAATTGGACAAGAGGACATGGAACAAATCTTTCTTCATGGAGAGTTAGATGTCAGTGTTATGCACTCGTACATCAGGTAACCCAATCAATATATTATTTAATTGGTTGAACATTTTTTTAAACATTTAATTGAAATAGTCTAATATTAATTATGTTTTTATTTAAGGATGTTATTTGACAAATTGATGCGCGGGAATCAATTGTCAAACAGATTCCATTTCGTGTCTTCCTCCGTGTCGGTGAGCAACAATTGCTAGGAAACCAGATTCAGTAAGAGAGCACTTGGTCGATAGATTCATGGCAATTGGCAGTACAAAAAGCTTGTATCTTTTGGCGATAATTCAGGGTTAGATTTTCATTCTAAGTTCATTTTAATATTTGTATTTTTTACATTAAAATTTTCATCTAAATTGTTGCTTTAATTTATAGATATCATTTGGTTGTTGCTTGCTATCGATCCCATAAAAGAAGTGGTCTATTACGAATTTGGTTGACGGTGATTGGACAAATTATTCAGAAATGAAGCTAATGATTGATACGTAAGTGACATTATTCTAAATATTCGTTTGTGTTTATATATTTAACTATTTCTATATCATTGTTCTAAATAAATATCCAAAAAATTTGTCAGTTCAATACAAGTATTCCGATGTCAAAGAAAAGCACGGGTACCAAGGTCTAAATCAAACAACATTAATTGGATCAAAGTACAGGTATATTAATGCTACTTGATAAAACAATACATCTATATATTCTTATTTGTTTTTCTATGTAGTGTCCTCAACAACAAAACAACATAGATTGCGGATACTTTGTTTTGAAGTTTATCAAAGAAATCATTCAAATGAATGAAATAGAGATTCCAATCACGATACGGATTTATAACTTATTATGGATTTATACTTTATTTTATTATTTATCGGATATTTCATACAATTTATTACTTTAACTAAATCATGAATATTTTTTGTTTTGTTATGTAGTATTTTGATGAATACAAGTGTGGATATTACACGAAACTTCAATTGGAAGAACTCAAAGAGGAGTTGTGTCAATATTTTATTGAGCAAACAATCTTATAAGGTATAAATACATTATTGTGTGAAAATGGTTATGAATACATTGTTTTGTGTATACAATACTGATCGTGTTATTATGTTCATATCTTGCAGGATCAGGACCTTGAATATATATGTACATTAGGACTGATTTACTTAGTGTTATATAGATGATTTTGTTAGGGTTGATTTTGGTACATTTAAAAATATGTTAATTGAATTACAATGGTGTATATATATTTTGGATATGAATGGTATATAATGGTATTTGTATATAATATTTAAATTTGGTATTTGGATAACAATGGTATATAATGGTATTTGTATATAAGATTGTAAATTACCGGTTTATGAATTACAGGTTTATGAAATAATGCTGCAAAAAATGCAGGTTTAAATTTATTTTAAATTTTTGATTTTTCAGTAGAAAACCTATGAAAGCGCTTTTAACCAAAAAGCGCTGCCATAAGCCACCTATGAGAGCGCTTTTTGAGTAAAAGCGCTGCCATAGGCCACTTATGAAAGCGCTTTTAAAAGCGCTTTCGTAGGCCAACCTATGAAAGCGCTTTTCACCAGTCTGTAATCCTCGGCAATGGATACCGATTCTTGATCGTAACTTTATTCCACTGTCTGTAATCAACACACAGTCTCATTGAACCTTCTTTCTTCTTATCCAACAACACAGGAGCACCCCACGGCGAAACACTCAGACAAATAAACTTCCTCTCAAGTAACTCTTCTAGCTGCTTCTTCAATTCAGACAATTCGGATGCCGACAAGCGATACGGCGCCATTGACACCGGACTAGTTCCAGGAATCAAATCTATAGCAAATTCCATTTCTCTTTCAGGTGGCAATTCACTAACATCTTCCGGAGAAACTTTTGGAAATTCATTCACCACGGGTAATTTATTACTCTTAGCTTTTCCTTTCGTTTCCGTCGAAGAATACAACATAAACACTACCGCACCATCATTAACCGCTAAATTCATCTGCTTAACGGACATAGTCAAATCTTCAACACTAGCTACTTCAAGAAAAATAATTGTCTTCTCAAAACAGTTGATATGAACCTGGTTGAATTCCAACCAGTTCATTCCAAGGATGATATCAAGTTGTTCTAACGGTAGGCACACTAAATCCAAACCAAAACCTCTACCAAAAACCACAATAAGAAAATTCCTACAAACAAATGAAGTAGTCACTGAACCCGACGCAGGAGTGTCAATAACCATACTTCCATCCATATTAGATATATACAAATTCAATCCTTTAGCACAATCCAAAGCAATGAACGAATGAGTCGCTCCAGTATCAATAATCGCAATCAAAGGTGTGCCATTAATAAAACACGTACCTTTAATCAATTGATCATCTGGATTAGTCTCTGACTCAGATAAAGCAAACACCTTACCACCAGACTGCTTCTTCTTTGGTTTAGTGCATTGCGGACGAGTATGACCCTCTTCACCACAGTTATAACAAGTCACCTTCCTTGCCCTACAGTCATTAGCCACATGTTCAGGTTTTCCATTATTGTAACACTTCTTCGCGTCACTCTTGCATTCCTGAAATCAATGTCCAAACTCATCACACTTATAGCACCTAATAGGAGCATTAGAATCTCCCCCACTAGGCCTCTTCCAACCACCAGACTTTTGGTTATTCCTGTCATATGGTTTGCCACGATCCATCTGTTGCTTTCCTTTTCTATAAGAAAACCCACGAGAATTAGACCTAGTGTTAGCAAGATCCTCTTCCAGAATCCTACTACAATCCACGAAATTAAAAAACCTGCGAATGCGCTGATATCTGATACCCTGCTTAATCTCATCACGGAGACCATTCTCAAACTTGATACATTTGGAAAATTCTCCCTCTTCATCATTGTTGTAGTGAGCATAATACTTAGCTAATTCAGTGAATTTGGAAGCATATTCACTTACACTCTTGTTGCCTTGCTTGAGCTCTAGAAATTCAATCTCTTTCTTTCCCCGAATGTCTTCAAGAAAATACCTCCTTAGAAAAGCCCTTCTGAATACATCCCAAGTCAGCACAACACCATCTTGCTCCATCTCAGTCCTGGTAGCAACCCACCAGTCATCAGCTTCCTCTGTCAGCATATAGGTACCATACCTCACCTTCAGCTCTTCAGCACAATCAATCACTCTGAAGATCCTTTCAATCTCCTTCAACCACTTCTGGGAGGGTTATGCGTGCCTTTGAACAACGGAGGATTGTTCCTCTGAAAATTCCCCAATTGCCTGTCAGCACCAATACCAGCTCCCAGCTGATTTCCTCCAAGCACACCAGCAAGCATTCCCAAAGCCTCAGCAATTGCAGCATCGTCTCTTCCGTTACCTCTTCTGACCATTGTTCTGTGAATCACAAAACAATCTCATTAGAACACAAGTATCAACAGTGTTACCTTGCAATAGTCGTATACAAAAGGGATAACGACACTAAGACACTGGTCACAACGACCAACTATGCTCTGATACCACTATTGTAACATCCTTCTAAAACACCCCGCGATTATATTACATTCAGAGTTTAACATGTGTAAAATGGCATTACAATTATTTAAAATAAAATTCCATTAAAATGTCATGCTTTACTGAAGAACATTATTAAAATAATAATCCAAGAAACATGTTCTACACAGCGAAAGTATTCATCAAACCGGATAAATTCAAATCAACAATTATCCCAAAATAAATCTAAATGAAAAACAGAGTTTAATTATAATTCTAAACCATACGTTCCCCAGTGTTACAAATCAGAGCATGACACCGACACATAAATAGTAAATGCAAAGCTCAATGAGCCATCCTCACCAGCTCCTAAGCCGCTAAACTTCAATCTGAAATCATCAAAGTAAGGGTGAGACTTCATCATAATTAAAATGCATTATAAATTCATCAAATCAACAGAATTTCATAAGTTGTCATTCCACCCTCCTTAGCATAATCAGATTCAATACACAACACAAGTCATAAAGGCATATCATGCACAACGATAACAACAACAAGATTATAACACTGGAAACCATCCTATCATGTTGTAATCCATACACAATGCAATGCAAGACTCTATGCATGTGGTACCGACAGTGAACTAAATTCACATACTGTTCCATTCCAACTCGGACACAACATTAACATCTATTCCATTCCAACTCGGACATAGATAAAACCTCACCGCCCATTCCAACTCGGCAACGGATGTTGGTCAACTCACTAATTCCACACAATGGGAATTAGCTACCACCAATGTATATGCATGCACAATTAATAGCATGCAACATCAACAACGGAACATGATATCAACAACAACCTAACATGAATAAATAACACCGACAACAAATCATGATATCAATACAATCATGAATAAACAACAGGAAAATAGCATACAAGCTTCATAAAAAAATTGTTTTGTTTTGATATTTATGTATTTAAAATATATGTCCGCTACGAAAGGAAGGACATTTAGATATCGATTATATGCTAAAAGAGTATAATCGATGTCCAAATTAAAAATTTAACCAATTGATTTTAAGGCAAGAAAATGTCTCAGAAGCAATGGAGAAAAACTTAATTTTAAAATAGTTGGACTTCTACTGGTTTTTAAACAAACGAGATATGCTACGAAAGAATGTAGATTGTTGGTTTAAAACATGGTAATACGCCGAAGAAAATGGGCATCACTACTGAATAGATTGTCTTAAATAAAGACTAAATACAGACTAAAATGGGCATCACTATTAAGAAAAAACAAATTTTTAAATTTTCCAAAACAATCACCAAAATAGATTGTCTTAAATAAAGACTAAATAAATTTTTGTTTGTAGTTCAAATCATTTTTTTTTAGTGAAATAGATTCTAATAATAATCCTTTTAACACTCAAATTTCTAATAAAATATAAAATTAAAAAAATAAAATTAAAATAAGTTATAAATTAAAAAACATTAAACACTACAAAAAAGAAGCTTATTTGCCACGTGAAAATAACGTGGCAAACATAAAAATCACGTCACAAAACAAAAATAGCGACGTGGTGATTTATGTCGCTGGGGGACAAGTGGCAATGTAGTAGCGACGTGAATCCCATGTCACAAAGTTGTGACGTGATATTCACGTCGCAACAGCTTTGTATAGGGAACATGAAGGCTGACATGTAGCAACTTTATTAGCGACGTGATTTTCATGTCACTAATTAGTGACATGAAAATCACGTCGCTACATGTGACGTTTTTATTTTTTAAAAAATTGTTTAGTAATTATTTTTTATATTAATTAATTTATCTAATAAAATTTATATAATAAAATTTATATAATAAAATTTAAATAATAAAATTTATATAATAAAATTATATAATAAAATTTATATAATAAAATTTAAATAATAAAATTTATATAATGAAATTTAAATAATAAAATTATATAATAAAATTTATATATTAAAATTATTAGAATAATAGTATTTTATTATATATTCGAATAATAGAATTTTATAAAATAAAGTCATATAATAAAATTTTATATAATTTAATATTTTAAAATGATAAAAATAAATATCTTACATAAATGCAAATTTAAAAACAAAAGAAATAAAATGTTTTCACGGGACATCTTCACCCGGATAATTATCGAGATCGAAGTCATCAAGTCCGTCATCATCCGGCTGTGTATCAGGAACATTCTGATTTCCACCACCTTGCATAAACCTTCTCATCTGCTCCTCCATATCAAATTGCCTCTTCCGCATGATCTCCAACTGCTGCCCATGCTCCTGCCTCATTGTCGTCATTTGGGCCTCTATTTCGCGTCTGACTTCAGTTGCCTCCAATTGTCTTACTGTTTCAAGTTGATCCTGTGTCAGATTCGGTTGACGTGACCCTCCCTCTCCATCTCTAAGTCGTTGAAACAGATTACGATCACCAACTCTCAATCCGCCGGCCAAATTTCCTCCCGCAAAAAAGCAACCATTAGGCCCTTTTCCATTAACTACTTCATTCCAAATGTAGAAATCAACATCACCATTAAGCGGCTCCCCCTCTGCTGACCTATATTGAGGATTGTGTTCCAGAAAATTTGCAAGCAATGTCTGATAATGATCCTACACATACATTAAATAATTAAATTAATTTTTTTTTACATATATATATATATATATATATATATATATATATATATATATTGAATTATACTAAATTAATACATGTATATATTAAATTATACTAAATTCAAATATATTAAAAAATTGTCACGTGATTTTCACAAATCAACTTATGAATTGCCACGTGATTTTCACGTGGCAATTTATCAGTTGCCACATGATACGCACGCCACAATTTATAGGTTGCCACGTGAAAATAACGTCACAACTTTTGTTATTGACTTAAAAAAAACATAAATTAAATAACTTACAAAAGCTTTTTGTGTGCGCTCGTCGACAAAACCTCCAGATTTCTTTGTCCGAGTCCTCGTAATCAACTCAATGATTAATGGTGGTCTCCCCAACTCCTTAGTTTAAACAATAAAATTAAAAATAATTAGTAAAAAATATTATGAATAAAAATATAACTTAAAAAATTAGTAATTTTACCATCCATGAGACATGCTCCATGATGCCAAACTCATTGTCATAAAATACATGCAACCGTTAATGCAATCGATCTTTCTTACTTTTAAACCCAACTTGACACCCACTTCTTTGCATCATAATAACTTGTAGGCAAGTTGTCTTTCGTAGCGGTGGAGTCCAACATCATTTTTGCAAAATGTTCCAGACATTGATCAGAAACATTCCAATTTGACTTGGCGACCAATAATCTCACACACATTTATAGCTTTGAGTCTGACGACCCCTCAAACAACGGCGTATTCATCTCATTCAAAAATTGATAAAATCTTTGCGCTTCCTCATTCGGCAACTCTTCCGCGTCAAAATCTTCAAGTTCATCATATGTCACGTTCACACCAAAAGCATCCTCAACCATGTCACCGATCAAATTAAAGTTCTCCTCATACTCCATAACTGGTCGACTACTTGAAGCATGCGTGTTGCTAGTCTCTGGTACATTACCTGGTAGTTCTTCACCATTATACGTCCAAATCCAATAATTTTCAATTAATCCCCTTCTATGCAGATGACGTGTTACTTCCTCTGGGTCACTAATTATTGGTCTACATTCACATTTAAGACAGGGACACCTAACCCCTCCTTCGCTTCGACAACAGCCCTGAGCAAACGCCCACTTAATAAACCCATCAAATCCTACTATAAAATTGGGTTTAAGTCCACTTCTTCCTCAATATGTTCTATCGTACATCCAACTACGATAATACCGATAATATTCCATACTACACATTTATACAATCATTGTCTTTTTCATTAGAGATATTAATCAACTTAATAATATTATTCTTAAACGTATATTATTAATTACTATTCTTAAAAATATTAATTTTGTTTAATTAACTATTAACTTTAACTTTAACTACTATAAATAAATATTCAAATGTAAAATATATAATTTTTTATTATATAACAATAATATCAAAAAATAATAATATAACATATTTACTTTTTATTATATATACAATAATAATATTAAAAAACAATAATGTAACATATATACTCTTTTTAAAATTATGTATTTTATAAATTATTATTTTAATATATACATTTTTTTCATATTTTTAACATATAAATAAAAAACTAAAACTACTATAATATAAAAAAAAATTATATTTGTTTTTAAATTTATGTGTTAACGTATATATTATAATTTTTATAAATGTATATACTAACAAATTTATGGTTTAAATTAGAAACAAAAATTTATATATTGTTAGTTTTTATATTATATTTTTAACATATATTGTTTTAAACTAGAGAGTATGGAATATCTCTAATAAAATTTTTGTTATTAGAAAAAAAATTATAATATTGTTTTCTGTTTTCTAAAAATTTTAATTTTAATATATATTCAAATTTTTATTATTTTATATGTATATACTAACAAATTTTTTTTATATATATAACATAATATTAAAAAATCTTATATGTATATAACAATAATATTAACAGAATTTTTTATATTTATATAACAATAATATTAACAAATTTTTTTATATTTTTAATTTCTGTTTTTAAAAAAATATTATTTTACTAAACCTAAAACAAAATTTAACCTATAATACTAACTTATAATTTTAAATTCATTTTAACTATTAACCTATAATACTAACCTAAAATTAAAATTAACTAAAATGTATTTTTAATTCAAATAAAGATATATAATACATACAATACTAACCTATATATAATACATATAAAATAAATAAAAAAAATGCAAAAATACCTCTATATTCTTCAATTTAATTTTCTTCTTCTTCTATGAATCTTCCTTAATCTTCTTCTTCTAACTTCTACAACAAAAATAAAAACAAATATTCTTCAATTTTTTACTACAATAATAAACACCAAATAAATAAAATTCAACTCAAACAACATATAACTACCTTTCTTCTACAACGATTGCTTGCCTCAGTGTAATTTGGGTTGGAAGAAATTTTTTATAATTTGGGTTGGAAGCAATTTTTAAGAATGGAGTTGGGTTTGGGGGAAGGAAAGTGAAACGAAGAAGATGAAGAAAACAATCTGTTTTGCCTGCTGCGTGTGTAGTCTAACCGGTGTGTAACTTGAAAGTTTAAATGCCAAGTAGCGACGTGACTGTCACGTTGCAACCTTGCCACGTGACACTCACGTCGCTACACACTCAACGGATATAAACAATTACTCCTCACTCTGCCACACTGTCATCAGTCAAGTCATACTTATTTATATTTTTCCCCCTCAAAAGTAGCGACGTGATTCTAACGTCTCTACCAAATTTCAAAAAAAAAATTCATCTCCCTCCAATTAAATGTGTCAGAATTCATTTAATTTTTTTTATATAATGTGTAGCGACGTGTTAGTCATGTCGCAGCCTATTTTTTCATAAAAATCCCACTGACTTCCCTGTGGTTTCATTTTTTTATTAATAAAATATTTTGTGACGTGGTTATCACGTCGCAACTAGTCTTTTTGACTCACGTGATAACCACGTCGCTAGTATATGTCGCTGGAGGATGTTTTTCTTGTAGTGAAAATAATTATTTAACTCTTAATTATTTTAATTTAATCTCAATCGATAATTATTCTTAATTATTTTAATTGTAATTGAAATTTCTTAATATCATAGCTTGCATGAAGACATTTGATTGTACAGTAGTAGACCGGTGCTTAAAGCATAGTAGGAGGAAAGATGATACATGTTGAAAAAGTTGGTACAATATTACAACCCTTTATCCTATTTTGCGGGGTAGTGGAGAGGATATATGATTTTGTACTATTATAATATTTTTTCACTATCTCCTTTCAGAGTTAACTTCTTGAATTAGAGGCTTCGAATAAGATATGATGAAGCTTCATCAGAGTTTGTTAAGATTAGCTATTTTGTAATCTAGATTAGTTCTTAATAACATTAGCTATTTTTAGTTTGTTAGTTGCTATTGATTGGATGTTAAGTGATAGCATTATACTATATATGGATAAGGCTATCACACGTGTAAACCAACTAAACCATTATCCATTCCTCCACTGTTTTTCTCTCTTCTTCCTTTCTGTTATTCTTCTTCCTCTTTCTGTCATGCTTTATTCTTTCTTTCTTGATTCTTCAATGGTGAAATAGCTTCACCACAATATGGTATCATTCGCCAATTCGATCCTCTTTCCGCTGCTTTTCAATTGAAGCTTTCCTTTTCACCTGTTTTCTTTCCCCTGCATCCATGGCTCCTCCTCGAAACTCACCTCTTGACCCAGCCTTGGATCAAACTTCACCTTACTTTGTTCATCCAAGTGATGGCCCCGGTTCAGTTACTGTTCTTCCAAAGCTCACTGGCTCTAATTATCATTCCTGGGCTCGAAGCATGAAGAGGGCACTCGGTGGAAAAATGAAGATTGAGTTCATTGATGGTTCTATTCCCGTTCCCGTTGATTCTTTCGATCCATCTTTGCGTGCGTGGAATCGCTGCAACATGTTAGTTCATTCTTGGATTATGAATTCGGTTTCCGATTCAATTTCACAATCCATCGTTTTTATGGAAAATGCGCTTGATGTATGGAACGACTTAAAAGAAAGATTTTCTCAGGGTGATCTCATTCGTATCTCCGAGTTGCAACAAGAAATTTACAATCTCAAGCAAGAAACCAAATCGGTAACTGATTTCTTTTCTGAACTTAAGATTCTTTGGGAAGAGCTAGATTTGTATTTGCCTTTACCTACTTGCACCTGTCACATCAAATGTTGTTGTGAGGCTATGCGCAGTGCAAGATCTAATCACCAATTGATGCAAGTTATCAGGTTCTTGACTGGTTTGAATGACCAATTTGCTGTAGTCAAATCTCAAATCTTGTTAATGGATCCTTTGCCAAATATGAACAAGATATTTTCCATGGTCATTCAACATGAGCGCCAATTCCAGCTTCCTACTCCTCCTGTTCCTAATGATGAGTCCCAAATCTTGATCAATGCTGCTGACTCTAAGAAGTTTGGTGCAAGAAACAATTCTTTTAAGCATGGAGCTCGTGTATGCACCTTTTGTGGCAAGACCAATCACACTGTTGAAAATTGCTTCAAGAAACATGGTGTACCACCCCATATGCAGAGACAGTTTCAGAATTCAATCAACAATGTTGCATCAGAAGGCACTGATGATGGATCTCCTTCTAATGGTGCTGACATCAAAAGTGATATTTCACCTATAACTCAAGGACAGTTCAATACCCTAATGGAGCTACTACAGAAATCCAACATTGGCCAATCCTCAGGACATGTTTCATCCAATCAAGTTGCTTTTGGTCATCTATCAACAGGTAACACATCACATTGCATGCATAGTAGTAGTCTTAGTTCTTGGATCATTGATTCAGGAGCTTCTGACCATATTTGTAGTTCTGTTAAATGGTTTCATTCATATAAGAAAATTATTCCAATCAATGTCAGATTACCAAATGGCCACTGTATTGTTGCTAATCATGCCGGTACCATTCAGTTTTCCCCTGAATTCATTGTACATGATGTCCTTTTGGTTCCTGAATTTTCTTTAAATCTTTTATCTGTTTCAAAACTATGTGAATCATCTAATTGCACTGTCAGTTTTCTCAATTCACACTGTGTTATACAGGACAAAGTCACCTTGAAGATGACTGGTTCTGCTGAGCAAAAAGATGGATTGTACTACTTAACACTAAGAGATAATGCTTCACCTCTTACATACTCACCTGCTGCTTTCACATCTGCATTAGCAGCCACAGTCACTTTACCTGAAAAGGCCCTATGGCATTTTAGATTAGGACACTTATCACACAATAGACTCTTGTACTTACATTCCAAATTTCCTTTTATCACAGTTAATCATCAAGATGTTTGTGATGTTTGTTGTTATGCTAGACAAAGGAAACTTTCTTATACTGTTAGTAATAATAGAGCTGCTCATCCTTATGACTTGATTCATTTTGATATTTGGGGACCTCTTGCTGTGTTCAATCTTTGCATGGTCACTCTTATTTTTTAACTGCTGTTGATGATTGTAGTAGATTCACCTGGATAACCCTAATGAAAACTAAGTCTGAAGCTAGACAGCATGTCATAAATTTTGTGAGTCTCATAGAAAACCAACATAAGTTGTCTGTCAAAATAATCAGAACTGATAATGGTGCTGAGTTTAATATTCCTGAATTTTATGCTTCAAAAGGAATTATCCACCAAACCAGTTGTGTTGAATCTCCACAGCAAAATGGTAGAGTGGAGAGGAAACATCAACATTTATTAAATGTTGGAAGAGCTCTCCTTTTTCAGTCAAAACTCCCCAAAATGTTTTGGTCATATGCTATTTTACATGCTACTTTTATTATCAATAAACTTCCTTCCCAAGTTTTAAATAATCTTTCTCCTCATTTCATACTGTATAATGAAAATCCAGATATGCATAGTCTTAAAGTTTTTGGTTCTTTAGTTTTTGCATCCACATTAAATGTCCATAGAACCAAACTTGAGTCAAGAGCTAGAAAATGTGTTTTCCTTGGATACAAGACTGGAATGAAGGGTGTGATACTTTATGATATTAACAGTCATACCATTCTTGTCTCTAGAAATGTCATACACCATGAACACATATTTCCTTATTCAAATGACAATTCTATTAATTGGGATTATCACTTGCACAAAGAATCAACTGAGTCATCACAAAACACTGACTCTGCCATACCAGTACCTGCACAAAATATTGAGCCTGCTGTTGAAGACCATGACACATTATATCATCCCAACACTGACTCTGATATTGTAGAAAATACTGATGAGAATCATGGTATTCAACCAGTCCCTAATACATCAGATCCTGCAGATTGTAACACTCAATCCAGACCTGTTAGAACCAAACAGACACCTCATTATCTCTCAGATTATGTGTGCAATTCATCTGATGCTTCTGCAGCCAAGTCATCATCAGGTACATCAAAAGCTATTTATCCCATTTCAAATTATGATTCATTGCATTTTCTGTCTGCATCTGATCGTGCTTTTGCTTCCAATATCACTCTCACTCATGAACCAAAGTCTTATAAAGAAGCATGTATGTCTGAGCATTAGATCAAAGCTATGAAATCTGAATTAGATGCATTAGAAAAGAATAGGACTTGGAATATAGTTGATCTTCCACCACATGTCAAGCCAATTGGTAATAGATGGGTGTTCAAGGTAAAACATAGAGCAGATGGCTCGATAGAGAGGTATAAAGCCAGACTTGTGGCCAAAGGCTACAATCAAATCGAAGGGCTTGATTTCTTTGACACATTCTCACCAGTAGCAAAGCTCACAACTGTCAGAACTCTTCTAGCAACTGCCGCTATCAACAATTGGTTCCTACACCAACTGGATGTTAATAACGCTTTTCTACACGGAGACTTGAAAGAAGATGTGTACATGACCATACCTGAAGGTGTTTCATGTCACAAACCTAATCAAGTGTGTAAACTCCAGAAAAGTTTATATGGTCTGAAGCAAGCGAGTCGCAAATGGTATGAAAAGTTGACTGCTCTCCTACTGCACCAAGGTTACACTCAATCTACTTCAGATTATTCTCTCTTTACCTTAAAATCTGATGCACATTTTACAGCTATCTTAGTTTATGTTGATGACATAATCTTGGCTGGCACTTCTATGATTGAATTTAATCGCATTAAGCTCATTCTAGATAACACTTTTAGCATCAAGGACCTGGGAGTATTGAAGTATTTCCTTGGCCTCGAGGTTGCTCACTCAAAGGCAGGAATTTCTTTGTCACAACGAAAATACTGTCTAGATCTCTTGCAGGAATCTGGATTGCTTGGATCCAAACCAGCTCCTACACCTCTTGATCCATCTGTTAAACTACATGCTGATAATGGTAAGGCATTTGAAGATATTGGAGCTTACAGACGTTTGATTGGTCGCCTGCTGTACCTTAATACAACACGTCCAGACATTACGTATGCCACTCAACAACTCAGTCAGTTTCTTCACAATCCAACAATGGCGCATTATCATGCTGCTTGCAGAGTAATTCGCTACTTGAAGAATAGTCCTGGTAGAGGAATTATGTTTCGAAGGAATGCTGAATTACAACTCCTTGGCTTCTCAGATTCTGATTGGGCAGGGTGTATTGATTCAAGAAAGTCCATTTCAGGATACTGTTTTTTTCTTGGAACCTCTCTTATTTCATGGCGTGCGAAGAAACAAGATACCATTTCCAGATCTTCTTCAGAGGCAGAGTATCAGACATTATCTTTTGCTACATGTGAATTGCTTTGGTTGATAGCTCTCATGAAGGAATTGCACATCACTTGTAGCAAGCTTCCAGTTCTGTACTGTGACAGCCAAAGTGCGATGCACATTGCGCTCAATCCGGTATTTCACGAACGTACCAAGCACCTTGAGATCGATTGCCATCTTGTCCGTGAAAAACTTCAGCAAGGTTTACTGCGACTTCTACCAATTTCCACACATGACCAACTGGCTGATTTTCTCACCAAAGCTCTATCTACCTCAACTTTCAACAAATTCATTTCCAAGCTTGGCATGATTAATATTCACCATGCTTAGCTTGAGAGGGGCTGTTAAGATTAGCTATTTTGTAATCTAGATTAGTTCTTAATAACATTAGCTATTTTTAGTTTGTTAGTTGCTATTGATTGGATGTTAAGTGATAGCATTATACTATATATGGATAAGGCTATCACACGTGTAAACCAACTAAACCATTATCCATTCCTCCACTGTTTTTCTCTCTTCTTCCTTTCTGTTATTCTTCTTCCTCTTTCTGTCATGCTTTATTCTTTCTTTCTTGATTCTTCAATGGTGAAATAGCTTCACCACAATAGAGTTCATAGTCAGTCTTCAAAGCTTTGAGAACGTTGAGTCTTCAAAGTCTTGAAAGTCTTGAATTTATAGTCATTTTGGATAAGATTCTTTCAAGACTTGACTTGATGCTTACAGAAACATATTTTTCTTGTAAACAGATATTTGTATTCTTCTATGATTTAAACATTGTTTGATGTCTGGAGTTCATAGTTTCTTGTTCCGAGTCTAGAACTTCCTTGGTCTAGAGTTCAGAACTTGCTAGTTTAGAGTTCATAGTTTGCTTATCAAAATCTACACACTTCACAAACCATAGAGTACAACATTATTCTCTATACAATATATATTTTTTTATCATCAAAACTCAAGAATTAGTTGCAAAATTCCAACAATCTTCCATTTTTTTATGATGACAAAATCATGCATTTTTATGAACAATTTTTACTTTGATACACAAAAAAATAGTTTAATACAACTGAGTTAGGTTTGCAAGCATAAGTCTCCATAAGTTTCAGACTTAAATAAAATTTTCAACTTCATCAGAATGAGGTTTGTAAGTTCTCCCTGAGAATAAGATTATCAAAATTTTCATGACTTCTTTAGAGTGATGTTTGGAAGCTCCCTTTAGAGTAAGACTTAGAAGATTTTGACTATCCAAAATTTTTTAATCAGAGTAATGGTGTCTGATTAATCATAAATTAATATTATCATATTATTAGAGTTGGCACAAATCTCTGTCAGCACAAATAGATATTACAATCATATTTCCTAAATGATAAGTTTTCCACAAGATATATCATATGTTTGAGTTATATTTCTGTAAACTGAATTAACCAGCAATATTTCATTTATCATTAAAAAAGGATTAGAAAAAGGAGTAAAAATAAGAGAAAATTACATATGTGTAAGATGAAATTATACACTTATCATATTTTTCTAAAAAATAGTAAAAATCATACTTAAATAATTGTATCTAAGTTTTCTCCTTACAAAAATGGTTGAGAAAGACAACAACAACCAACAATAAATAACAAACAAAAAATAGGAATCATACTTAAACACTTGACAAACTTATTCCACAAGAGTCTCAACTGACCTTGATCCTCTTATCCTTCTAACTATCCATTGCCTAGAGAAAAATCAGCGAGAACTCTTCTATACGGTATAAGGAAAGTGCTATAATGTGTTTATAATGTGTTACAAGAGAAGGACTTAGAAGATGACATGAATTTGGCAGCAATATCTGCGTTTAAGAGAATTTAGAAGACCAACATTCCTTCAAAATTGAAGGATTTTGGTTCGAGGGTGATGTTAAATAGATTACCAACAAAGATCATTTAGTGTAAAGAGGAATCATTTGAATCGTGCACGATAAGGTTTGTGTTTTTGTTTCGAAGAAGAAGAATATATCAATCACTTATTTTTCAACTACAAATTTAGTCAAAAGTGTGGATATATATACTCACTTGGTTAGATAGTAAGGACAAAATTAGCTACGTTGGTGTTTCTCATTTTAAACGGGTTACTCATGCTCTTCAAAGGAAGGCCAAGAAAAGAAATTAAGCTTAGTTTGGTTGGCAACAGTCTGCTCTATAAGGAATTTGAGAAATGCCAAATTGTTTAAAGGAGAGTTCTATGTACTTGATGATTTAGTCATGAATATTAAAGTGGTTTCTTGGCTTTAGCATACCATTAGCAACAAATTCATTAGATGTACAATATTGTATAATTTGTTACATTCCTTTAAACTTTTGAATCTGAGTTTGTATATATATATATATATATATATATATATATATATATATATATATATATATATATATATATATATATATATATATATATATATTTTTTTCTTATTGAATTATCTAAGTCACTTAATTTCGGAACAGAGGAATATAATTTTCTTAATAAATTTTCAACTTTCAATCACTAATTTGAAAAAACAAAACTATATAATAAGTATCGTATTAGTTTGTCATATTCAACATTAGGTGCAGTATATTGCTATCATGGACCCATCTTGGCCTTACTTTTTAAGGTTAAATGTCTACCACTACTTCTTAGAAATGATATCCTAAGAAAACTTTTAGATTTTTTTGTCAATCATTGCCAAGAAATTATTATACTCCCTCTGTCCTATATTCAAACAAATTTTATTTTTAAATTAATTGAATAATCAATTTATATACAAACTAAATATATTAATTATTTAATAAACTAAAATTTGAAATCAATATAGAATAAAGAGTATTATATAATATCAAAAGTATGATTTTAAAGTCATAGCTTTATCTTTCTTTTTGGTTTTTCCTAAAAGATAGTAAAAATCATTTAAAAAAACACATCTTACATAAGAAGTTGAAAATAATTGTGATTGTTGTGAGAGAAAAGATGAGAAGAAGATGGTCTTTTTATATGGATTTTCTTCCGGTTATTGTGATTATAAGTTATGAATGTTCTCAAATGGATTTATCCACTTTGTTGAAAGAAGGAATGAATAATCATGTCCTTATTGCACATACCTATGCACTTGAAGGACAATATTAGCTATTATGATGTTTCTCATTTTAAATAGCACTAATATAAATAACACTTTTAACGTTGAACGTAAAATATATTTTATCTCGAGTATAGATACAACATGAATAAGATTGTTATAAAAAGTAAAGATTAGTCACTTTGATGTTTAAAACATCGAGATAAAATTTTATTAACACAAGAGTTTGTATCCCAAGAGCGGCAACTTTTATTATTTTCAAAATTAATATATATTTTATCTCGATTTATCAAAATAACCTATGGGTTATTAGTTTTTTTAATAAAATTTGTTATATTATTTATCCAGAATATTGCGTTTTTTACACAGAAAAAATTAATTCTCCATGAAGATCATGTGTTGGATTTTCAATTCCTTTATATTTTGGGCAAGATTAAATGTTGGGAAACTCTTTTCTACCAACAAAAAAATGGGTTAGGTAAATTAATTTCCACGATATATATTTTAGATCTTCAAATCATATAATTTTAGGGTTGATCAAATTATGGGTGTAGGATATTCTCTATGGCTTTTGCTTGCATTTATTTCTGATATGAACAAAAAAGTGGTTAGACAAAACATGGTTAGATAAATGTTGAGTTCTAAATTGTGAATTTGAGTGTGAATAACTAGCACTCATCAGTTTATTCATTTTCTTTTTCGTCAATCAACCACAAGTTTCGTGTATATTCGTCATAGTTTATGTTATAGTATATATTGTGTTATCGTGTAAATATCATTGAGTTTCATTTTTTTATCTCACTTTTATAGGTATTCAAGCATTAATATTTAGTCATTGTTATATACAACATTGAATAATCTTTCCAACGCTTCCTATCATGCGAAAATCAGAGTTACAATTCTCAAGATATGACCGAAATAGTGCGGAATTTTTCTAATTGCTGATAGCATCATCGCGAGCTCACTGGGCGAGCCAGGGGCACTCCAGAAGTGTGGAAATGCACCCCAGAAGCGTGAAAATGATGTTTTGACTGCTAGGCGAGCCGTTTCGCAGCAGGGCGAGTCGATCTGGGCAGAAACACATTTTTAGGTATGAGTTGAGTATTTTTGAGTCCCAACACCATCATCTTTATTCTTTTAATGAGAGAAGCTAGAAATCAACAACAGATCATGCATCTTGTTGATTCAGAGTCGGGTTTCTCATCAATCGACGGTGACAACCCGTGAGATGTTTGGTTTTTCTTCATTTCTTCTCTATGCATTTCTCTATTTGTTGGGTTATTTTTGTTTACTTTGAACATATGTATATTTGTTGATCATGGTGATGTATAAAGCTTTCTCTACAAATTATTGTTGATGTCTTCCTTAATCTTTTTTTCTTTATGTTTGGACTTGGATTGATAAAGACATATACCTCACAAATCTTGATTAGGGATGAATATCTATTAGTTTCTAGATTCAAGAGATAGATTTAGAGCCAATAATCATTGTGGGTATCAAAGCTTAATGCCTCTGTGTTATTTGTGTTGTGCTGAGAGATTGTTAATGTGAGTAACACAATTGTCTCCAACTTTGCGTTAGACATAACCTCTATTGTGGAATATTTCGAGCGATACTTGATGATTTTGACGAGTATTGTAGGTTTAGTGCGACTGATCGATAAGTTTAAGTTTGTTTTGAGTAGTATAAATCCATGCTCGATAAATTTTCTTCTCCAAAGAATGTATTCTTTCTTGTTTATATGTTTAATTTCCACATTTACCATTTATACAAACCAATCCAATTCAGCCCCAAACTCATAAACCCGAGAAATGATCGAACGATAATTTAGTAGCACTAACCCCTGTGGAGACAATATGATAAAGCTAAAAATACTTACTTTTACTTGCCGCTTTACCGCTGCAACAATAACTAAATAATTTACAGCTAAAATAAATATTTAAGAACACAAACCTTAAACTCAAATAATTTTATACTCTTACAATCTATCATAGAGAACTATTTATGGGAAACACTATTGCAAACCATAAACCCTTCATGATGTTGAATTTTGCTTTCATTTGTTTCTAATATGAACAAAAAGAGGATTTAAAAAAAATAGTTAGGTAAATAAATGATTTTTTGCTAAATAAATATTTAAGAACACAAACCTTAAACCATAAAGAACTCTTCATGACAAAGACTCTTGCAAATCTTAAAGTTGAGCACTAATTATCATGTCTTGATAGTTTCAAAATGCTTTTATAATGGAAGTAATTTATGTTTCACAAGGATCACTAATGACAATGTCTTGATCGTTGATAGTCAATAAATAGACGGAAAAAATTTAACTAATGGAAATATCAATTTTTACGCTAAATGTTACCTCAGTTTTTAGGATAACCGATGGGTTAGAACATTTAATTTACAAATAAAAACTACAATTAAAATAGAGGTTCCAATATAAACGCTCAATTTTAACGTTAAAATGTTCCCTCAGTTTTATGAAAAATCGACGGGTTAGAATATTTATATAACCAATAAAAAATATAATTAAAATAGAGGTTCAATAAAAAATACAATTAAAATAGAGGTTAGAACATCGACGTGGCGCACATGTATTAGAATAATATCACTTAGCTAGAATAGCAATGATGATCTATATTCAAGTCGTACCATCTCTTTTGGATTATCAAGGAGGATTTTGAGCTATTTAAACGTCTAATTATCAACTCTCTTTGTCTTGTTTCCTTGTTTCTAAGTCCTTTTTTTTTATTATCATAAATGGATGCAAATCTTTCGTTCGTTATTAATGAAAAGTATGTTGATTTCACTGATTTTGATCGTTTTCAACTAAGACAAGTTATTAACATACAAAGGTTAAAAGATTACTTTCACATTCTTAACGGTCTCATGTACACTTATCTCGTTAAAGAGTTTTGAATAAATGTCTCCATTGTACCAACTGATCATGATTAAGTCATCTTGTCCTATGTCAATGGCTCTCATTTCTTTATTACTTAATCACTGATTACAATGACAATCAACCGTCAAAAGACAGGTAGTTATGTTGAACACTATGAATTCAACAATGCCTACCAACTTAACTTCACCGAATTTATGCTAACCAAACTAAGCTCTTCAACCATGCTTCTCTAATTCCAATTGCAAAATTTTGGTTTCAACTTTTAGTGGCAAATCTCCGTCAAAGAGAGAAAGACTTGGAAACACTTACTTGGTATGACAAGCATCTCATGTTATTTCTCACCTACAACATCAGAGTTAATATTCCTCTTACCATTTTCAACTTCTTGAAGGAACTGATAAAGACTTCTCGGGAGAAAATCACTTTCCTCATACCTTATAGAAGAGTTCTTTATGAACTTTTCTATAAGTTAGGGATAATTAGGGGTAATATTGAAGTTGAGTGGACTAAAAAGTTTGAGTTTGTTGAGAAATTTTCTTTGTTGTGTTGTTTTTTATGATAAATGAAATATTACTTTTTTCTATTATTGTCTATTCTTGTTTATTGATAAAAAAAATTTAGCATGTTGGAAAAGGCGTCAAGTGATAAATCGTTGAAAGGTTATTTACAAACGAAAACGAAGATTCAAAACGAGGTTCCTTATAACTATATTACCTCAGTATTCAAGAAAACTGGGATAAGATGTTTATTAAAAAATTTATGGATAAAAAAGCTCTAACTTATAGTTGTGTTACTTCGGTTTTATATAACGTTGACGTAGCAAGTTGTTTATTTTATTGAGAAAATAAAACATTGCGCTCCAAGGACACATTTTCTCAATTTTTAGCATGTTAGAGATGAAAGTTCACTATTACAAAACGCGCAAACAACAACATCCAATTCACAACGATTTTTCCAACACCGTGGTGGTATTTCTAAATCCACGACGCCAACATTTTATTTTATAAAGGTATTCTTCTTTCTCTTTATTCTCATTTTCGTGTATGTTATTGTTATGTTTCACTTGGTTTTCCTATGAATTTCTTATTCTTCTTTTATTGTTGTATGGTGCTCTATGTTAGTGTTGCATGTTGTGTTGCTGACAAATGAGTTTGCGGTTTCACATGTTGATAATTTTCATAGTGTTTGTAGGACTCAAGAAACGTGAATGAAGAAAAAATAACAGCAACAAGCTTCATCTAGTTTTAGAAGCTATGAAAAGAAATATAAGAAGTTTGAAGTTATTGTGTTAACTTCATCTACCTTATATTTTTTCTTCATAGATTTACAAATTAGATGGACCTCATATAGTGATGATGATGGTGGTAGTAGGCGTACAATATGAGTTGATAAATGGTTTTTCATGTGCAGCTAACAAGTGTTTATAGTTCTTTACTTATCACTTAAAGCTTCAAGAAATGGTTAGTTGTTCAGTTCCCTCAATCCATGGGTATCAAACTTGATGTTTTTGTTGATAAATATTGTTAGTGAGTTTGTTATATCATATGAGATTTCTTATTTCACTAGCCCCTCACTGAACTTACATTTATTTAAAAATATTTTTTAGATAATAATGTAAAAAATCAACTTAGATAATTCAATATTTTGTCGAATTGCATCGATCGTGTAAATCATAATTTCCTCTTTAGTGTATAGAATTTCATTCAATGTCACGAATTCTTCAAAACAATGTTGATGAATGGATGTCAGTCAGGATCTTTCACACAAAACTTTATGCTTGGAAAATAAAATAGAAAAGAAAGAAGAGAAAATCAAAGTTTATGTGAAAGATTAGAATGGTTGTATATGGTTAATGAGGGGATGAGAAAAACAAGAAATCTCATATTTTATAATAAACTCTTATATATACCACAACGGTTTGAACGTTTAACCGTTGTGAAAGCCTATTTTTATGCGCTTTAATTTTGATTGTAGTTAGGTATCAAACTCGTGTCACTATATTTATTACAACGGTTATTTGAGTCAACCGTTTTGATAGACATTTTACAACAACGTTCAATGAAACGTGATTATAAGTGTCGCGTATACATCCACACTCTACACAAGAATACCTAGAACCACATAATTATACTTGTTACTGAACCGTTGTTATTTTAGTTTTCAGTAATAGTGGTTCCGTTATAAAAAATGTTATTCGTTGTAGCGAATTTTACGCATGCTCTTCAAAAGTAGGTCAAGAAGACGAAATCTATTTATATATATTAAATCTAATGTTTCAAATATTATAGCGTCACTTCATCTCAACGGCGACACTTCATCTCAATTTGTGCCACTAAAACACAAGTAGATTAAATAAAAATAAAAGAGATTACAAACATTATATACATATAGTAATTACAATAATAGTGGTATAAAAGAAAGAAGTAAAATCACACACATCACATACACTATCCAATAAATCTACTTATAGAGATACAAGACCAAATAGCAAAAAAAAAAATTGTGTAGATCTTCACAATCTTAAGTAATGACAAATTAAATGAGTGTCAAACCACCCATACCATCAACTTCCTGTCAGAAATTAAATTAAGCATAAAACTTGTTTTAAGACTAATAAACTTAAATTGAAGTGGACCATAATTGAAAAATTTTAAGTCCAACAAGGTGGTGAGAAGGTCGTGAAACTAAACAAAATCATTGTTGTCATAACGTCAACTCAAACACTTTGAAAACTATAGATCTCAACAAAACTAAAAAGAATCATAGCTCTGAGGCAAGTCACACTACCAACAAATAACAATTTAAAACAAACTCTGGCCGTTTTTTGGACCAATGCTCTATATGGTAAAAATAGCGATTGATTGATAAGTTAGTTGATAGCTTATAACTTATGGATGATGGTTGATGACTGATAGCTTATGACTGATGGTTGATGGTTGATGGTTGATGGTTGATGACTTATAGATGATAAGCTAATTGAAATTTCTGGTAAAATTAGCAGTTCAATTAACTGATAAATTAAAATTACATAAAAGAAACTTAATATATAATTATTTTATTTTAAATTAAAATAAATTGTAAAGAATATTAGTGAGTTCTATTTAAAATAATAAGGAAAAAGAAAGAAAAAAAAAGGTATAGGCTAAAATGCTATTTGAAATAACATATGAAATATAAGCTATATAAGTTAGTAAAATAAATTACAAGCTTCTAATAAAAATATTATTACCAAACAGTTATTTATTATCATATCAACTTATAAGCTATAAGTTAAAGCTCATAAAAACATTAGTCAACCGAAGAAGGCCAAAATAGTCCATCAGAAAAGACTGTCTCAAATCTATATGACGATGTTGGAAGTAAACTAGAGAAGAAGAAAAAAAATACAATTTAGCAAAATAGTGGTGCGAAGGAAGGAACTCGTTACACCTCCAAGAAGGAAAATTACATGGTGACTTAAAAAATTATAATTTGGAAGAAGAATGAAAGATGACATATAGGTTAAAGAAGGAGAGAATAGAAAAAATTGACATTTTTAATAGTCTCTATTTTTTAAATAGGTGTATTCATAATAGTCTCAATTATAATTTAGAATAAATTATTAAATATAAATTTATTTATCACAGTTATAAAAAATTCATAAAACAAATAAAATTTAATTAAAACTTTATTAAAAAATAATTAATTATCGCGAGTTGCGCATTTCTTAATTAATCTAGTTAAGTTTAATTTGAGTTGCTAGAGTCTAGTCCAATGGAATTTGAAAAATGACACATTGTTTAAAAGAGAGTTCTATGTACTTATGATTTAGTCAATAATAATAAAGTGGTTTCTTGACCTTAGTATGCCATTAACAACAAATTAATTAAATGTACATTATTGTATAATTAATTACATTCCCCTTAAAAAAAACATTGAACCTTTGAGTTTGTAATGGTGCTAATGGATTTGAGTACTCCTTTTCTCATATCTATATCTATAATCTATTAAATATAATGCATCAAATATTATTGCAACACATCATTAATTATAGTATGACACATCATCAAGTATAACTCTAAATTTGACACATCACCTTATAATCCTATTTGTCACACCTAAAAATTTATTTTTATCCTATACTACAACAAATAATAGGTCACAGGTTCGAACCCTTGCAAAAACAGAATAAATTATTATTTTAAAAAAATAGATCTAACAAACTAATCATTAAACTAACTAACTAACTAACTTTATATATTTCAATCCAACGGTTGATTTTAAAAATTATTAATCCAAAGTGACGTTTTTGAGCGAGTGTAACTCATGGTGTAACTCTTCGGGTGTAATTTGATCTCTCTATATATATATATATATATATATATATATATATATATATATATATATATATATATATATATATATATATATATATATATATATATATATATATATATATATATATATATATATATATATATATATATATATATATATATATATATATATATATATATATATATATATATATATATATATATATATATATATATATAAAATATTCTTCCACATTTGAAATATAAAAGATATGTGGAAATTCAAGTACAATAAAATATTTTTGGTTTTTTAAAATCATAACAATGAAAGTAACACTTGTCTATATAATCTATTAAATCAAATATCATTGCAACACATCATCAATTATAACTATGAACATCATCAAGTATAATTCTAAATTTGACACATCACCCTATAATCCTATGTGTCACACCTAAAAATTTATTTTTATTCTATACTTTAATACTTAAGAAGTCACGGGTTCGAACCCTTGCGAAGGTAGAATAAATTATCATTTTTAAAAAATTGATCTAACAAACCAATCATTAAATTAACTATATATATATTTCTTTAAATTTAAAATATTCTCTCATATTTCAAATATAAAAGATATGTGGAAATTCAAGTACAATAAAATATTTTTGGTTTTTGAAAATCATAACAATGAAAGTAACACTTGTCTATATAATCTATTAAATCCAATGCATCAAATATCATTGCAACACATCATCAATTATAACTATGAACATCATCAAGTATAACTCTAAATTTGACACATCATCCTATAATCCTATGTGTCACACCTAAAAATTTATTTTTATTCTATACCTTTAATATTTAAGAGGCCACGGGTTCGAACCCTTGCAAAGGTAGAATAAATTATCATTTTAAAAAAATTGATCTAACAAACCAATCATTAAACTAACTATATATATTTCTTTAAATTTAAAATATTCTCTCATATTTCAAATATAAAAGATATGTGGAAATTCAAGTACAATAAAATATTTTTTGTTTTTCTAAAATCATAGCAATGAAAGTAACACTTGAAATAAATATTTTTAATCTTAAAATTCTTACAAAATTTTCAAATATAAGTCACCTTAAACTTATTTAAAATATAATATATTATACAATAATTTTTTACATCGCTTATATACTTTACTACTATATTTTTTATATAATATCAAATAATAAACTAATAACGAATAGCAAAACAATACACAAAAGAGATAAGAAAATTAACACAATAAAATATTTTTATATTATTTTGAACAAAATAGTCTAACTAGTAAATCATTACTCAAACTATGTATATTCACTTATATTAAGAATATTTCTTCGAAATTTTAAAATGTTCTTACAAAATTTTCAAGTATAAGTCACTTTAAACTTATTTAAAGTATAATATATTATACAATAACTTTTTACAATGTCTATATACTTTACCACTATATTTTTTTTATAATAATATCAAATAATAAACTAATGACAAATAACAAATAATACACATAAGAGATAAGAAAATTCAAACACAATAAATATTATTAATATTATTTTAGACAAAATAGTGTAACAAATTAATCATCACTCAAATTATATATATTAACTTATATTAAGAATATTTATCTAAAATTTAAAAAATAAAAGAGATGTCCAAATCCAAAGACAATAAAATGTTTTTTTTTGGTTTTTTAAAATTATAGCAATAAAAATAATACTTGAAATAAATATTTATTTTAAATTTAAAATAGTTCTTACACAATTTTCAAATATAAGCCACTTTAAGTTAATCTTATAAAATAATATATTATGCAATAATCTTCTAAAATTCGACAAAATAGACATAAATTTTATGAAGTAATTGAAAGTTTTATTTGATAATAATTGTAAGTAAACTTTTAATTTTGTTAAACACTAAAAATAAATACATATATTTAACAAATTAAAGTAAGATATCTAAATAAAAGATAAGTGCAAATAAGCATGAAAATGAAACAAAACAAAAATACCACTTTATAGATATGTAAGTTTGCAAATCTAAATTACAGATATCAATCTCAATTTACACGCATGTATTTTTTTTGCAAATGAACTGTATATTTGTCTATGTGATTAATTTATATTATTGTCTTCATTATAATTCACAAAAAATATTTGTAATATAAATTTAATAATTATAAAACTAACTCTTAATATAATTAAAATTCAATAAAAATGTATAACTTAAAAGCTAACCTAAAACTGTATATAATATATATATATATATATATATATATATATATATATATATATATATATATATATATATATATATATATATATATATATATATATATATATATTTCACAATTTTCTTAATGAATTATGTATGTCGCTTATTTTTAGAACAGAGGAATATAACTTTCATACAACCTTCAATCACTAATTTGAAAAACAAAACTATAGTATCGTAATAGTTTGTCGTATTCTTCATTGATTCCAGTATATTGACATTACTTTTAAGGTTAAATGTCTACCACTCACTACTCCTAAGAAATGATATCCTAAGAAAACTTTTAGATTTTCTTGTCAATCATTATCAGAAATTTTTATATTATATTATATCATAAGCATGATTTTCTTATATAATATCAATTTAAGAGAACTTTAGAGTCATAGCTTTTATCTTTCATTTTGGTTGTTGTTTCAAAAGATAGTAAAAATCATCAAAAGAACATCTTACAGAACAACTTGAAAATAATTGTGAGAGAAAAGATGAGAAGAAGATGGTCTTTTTACATGGATTTTTTACCAGTTGTGGTTATTATAGGCTATGAATGTTCTGAGATGGGTTTACTCACTTTGTTCAAAGCAGCAACACTACAAGGATTGAATAATCATGTCTTTATTGCATATGCTTATGCTCTTGGTACTTTTGTTCTAATTCCTGTCACTCTTTTCACCAGAAGGTACACAATTCTTCATTTATTTCAATATTATAAACAAAACAAAAATATACTTAGTACTTATACTACTTCAGTTGACTTAAAAGTTTCATATATCTGTTTGCAGATCAAGAGTGGTTTCTCCTCCACTCAGTTTCTCCATAATATGCAAAAGTTTTCTTCTTGGAGCAATAGGGTAATGCCAAAATTGGTTTTATATACTTAACTTAACGACAATGATTGGATATGTGTTTCATGTTTTTGAATTGTATGGTCCTGTTATGCAGATGCGCATCTCAGATTCTGGAGTATATTAGTATTAATTTGAGTTCTCCAACACTTTCTTCAGCAATTGGTAATCTCATACCTGCTATCACTTTCATGCTCGCTGTCACTTTCAGGTTTGATAATCTAGTACAACACTTTGGAATATCTCACTCTATTGTCCACTTATTTTGTTTCTTCTTATCTCTTTGCAATTAAGGATGGAAAAGTTATCTTTAAAGAGTAGAAGTAGTAATGCCAAGGTAACTGGAAGCATAGTATCAATAACAGGTGCTTTTGTATTGACTTTCTACAAAGGACAATCCATCTTCAATTCCTCATCACTTCATCAACAGATTGATTTTCTCAAGGCTGTGGATTCAAGTTGGGCCATTGCTGGCATTCTGCTAATAGTGGAAGACTTTCTGATTTCTATATGGTACATTTTACAGGTAGGTAGGATTAGTATTGTGCAAATTGCGAGATTATGAAGGACAGACACAGACACAAAAATAAACACAACACTGACACGTAAACATCAGTAATAATTTGAAAAAATGAAAGTGTGTAAAACTTTTCTGTTTCTACGTTCATTTAACAGGTACATATCTTGACAGAATTCCCAGATGAACAAACTATAGTCTTGTTATTCTCCATAAGTGCAACCATCATATCAACAGTTGTAGCTTTGTTATCAGTTCCAAATGCAAATGATTGGAAAATAGGACTAAGTCTCCCTCTCATTTCCGTTGTTTCCTCTGTAAGTTACAACCCAAATTACTGCTACCAACAAAAATTCTAAGCTCGTAAGTTTGTTTGAGCAGTTTATTGATGGCAAATAAATTTCTTTTTCCAGGGAATTTTTGGAAAGGTAATAGGCAATATAGTTTCTGCATGGTGTGTTCACTTAAAGGGAGCTGTTTATGTAACCTCATTCAAGCCACTTCAAATTGTTATTTCTGTTGCTTTGGGTGTTATATTCCTTGGTGATTCTCTTTATGTTGGAAGGTATGGTAATTTCGTGTGGTAACAATTGTACTTAGACTCCCCTTCCATATTAACCTTGTTTTTGCTCATTTCTAATTTTCCAACATAATTTATATGGTTGTTAAAGTGTTAATTTATGTATATTCTTTTCTGAATTTTACAGTATAATTGGAGGCACAATAATCTCAATTGGCCTTTATGCTGTATTATGGGGAAAGTCAACAGAAGAGATAGAGGAGGATGTTGTTGGCTGCCTAGACTCACCATCCATAGAGAATGCACCTCTGTTATAAAGTTATAGGACTCAATCATTCGAAAAGAAAATAGATGGAAATTTATTGAAACATTGTTGTCAAATCAAAATTTATTTATATATGAACTAAAAGCCTATACATCAAACCATGAATGGTAAGGTAGATGCAATTTAAGTAAAACCGAAGGATATATGAAAATATTAAGTTGATATATATGGTCAAAACGAATTGTAAGTGAAGCTTAATCTATTTATCTATTTATAATCTATTAAAATAAAGTCGGAATCTATCAACTTGCCATTTCATTTCTCTTTTGCCACCTATACATGTTTTTGTCAATTCAATTATAAGATAATGTAACACTCTATTCTATCTATTCTGAATATTCATCTAATTTATTGAACCTATCGTCTCACTTATACATTTCACTCCTTTTCTTATTCCAATAAGTAACAAATGAGACCAAAATATAAATCACTTCCTTCTTCTTTGCTTTGTTACGCATTTTATATAAGTCATCTTGTTGAGAATAATTCATGTTAGAAGTTCTGGAACTGTCCAGAAGTTAGAAGTTTTGGAGTTGTCCAGAAGTAGAAGTTCTGGCGCTAGTCAGAAGCTGAAGTTCTAATGTTGTTAGAAGTTGTTGAACTTTTAAGGGCGTTTTTGTAATTATTAGGGTACTTTAGTATTTGTTATTTTACTGTTAGTATCGCATAACTTAATCATCAAGATTAAGATTAGGGTTTGTTTTTAATTAGTTTCTTTTGGGCCTTTTTGCCGTGTATAAATAGGTACTCGTATTTCATTAATTTTAATTCAATTCAATCCTTATTTTATACTCTTTCTTATTTCCATTGTTATTCTCTTTTATCCTTGTGCCCCAACAAATTGGTATCTAGAGCTTCCAGTTTAGAATTCAGGGAAACGCGAGTGACTGTGAGTTATTTGTGTGTGTTTGATTTTGTTTCTAGGGTTCACGTTGAATCTAGAACAAAAATCGTTTTCTGTTTGTGGGTTGGGAAATACTGTGTGAGTTAATATCTAAGGATATTTGCGCAAGGAAGAAGATGAACAGAAACAGCAACATAAGCACCAAACTTCCAGTCTTTGATGGCAAAAACTTGAATAGATAGATGATCCAGATGTGTGTGTTGTTTGGAGCTCAAGACGTTCTGGAACTTGTTATCGATGGTTACATGCCAATTGCAGAAGCTGCAACAGAGAAGAGAAAGAGGCGCAGCGAAATAAAAGGAGAAGGGATCAGAAGGTGATGTTTTACATCCATCAGTGTGTGGATGCGACTGTGTTTGAGAAGATTGCAGATTCTATGACGTCAAAGGGGGCGTGGGACACAATGGTCAGGTGTTATGGTGGTGACGCATCAGTGAAGAAGGTGAAGCTTCAGTCCTTGAGAAAGCAATACGAAAATCTCAACATGAAGAGCAGTGAGAAGATTTCTGAGTATATCTCAAGAGTGATTCTGATCACTAATGAGATGAAGGCTTGTGGAGAAACTCTTTCTGAACAAGTAATCATAGAGAAGGTTCTGAGGTCGCTTACTCTTCAGTTTGATTATATTGTTGTTGCCATTGAACATAACAAAGATCTGGAGACCATGAAAATGGAAGAGCTGCAAAGCAGTCTAGAAGCACATGAGTTGCGCTTGACTGACAGAACTTCTGAGATGGAAGCAGAGCAGGCTCTGAAAGCTTCTTTTGTCAAGAAGAACCAGAAGCAGAATAGACGTGGTGACATTCCAGAAGCCAGAAGCTTCTGCTTATGGTGAGAAAAAGTACCAGAAGGGGAAGGACAGAAGGAAGGTTCAATGTTATTGGTCAAAAGATGAAGATTCTAAGAACAGATGGTGGAGGTGAATATAACTCTATTGAGTTCAAGAATTTCTGTGAGGAGAATGGAATAGAACATGAGGTTACTGCTCCATACACTCCTCAACACAATGGTCTTGATGAGAGAAGAAACATAACTTTGCTTGATATGACCAGAAGTATGCTGAAAGAGAAGAAGTTACCGCATAAGTTATGGGGAGAAGCTGTTTCCACATCAGCATATATTATGAACAGGTGTACAACAACGTCTTTGATGACTTCAACTTGGTTGGTTGTGAAAGAGTCAGAAGTAAACTCAATCAACTTCTGACGTAGTGGTAACTTCTAAAGACGAGTCAGAAGTTGAAGAGTCATAAGATGATTCTGAAGACTCTGAAGGTGAAGATGATGAATCAGACTCTGACCTAGATCCTGATGATAGTCCAGAATCTAGTGGTGATCATGCTTCTGGAAGGGAAAACTCTGATGAACAAGGTTTTGGAGGACAAACTTCTGGAGATGATCATGGTTCTAAAGGTGATAGTTCTGACGCTAGAACTTCTCGACAAGGTCCAGAAGTTAATACTGTTCTAGGTTCTGGTGAACAAGTTCAGAGGTCACAACGAGTCAGAACCATACCTAAAAGGCTTATAGATTGTGACATGTTGCAAGACACTAAAGTTGACTCAGAAGGTGGAGTCATTCAGTGTGCCATGTTAGTAGATTATGAACCGTTGGGTATAGAAGAAGCACTCAAGAAGAAAGTCTGGCTTGATGCCATGAAATAAGAACTTGAGGCTATCAAGAGAAACAAAACTTGGGAGTTGACAGTACTTCCAAAGGAGAAGAAAGCCATCAATGTCAGATGGGTTTTCAAGGTAAAGCTTAAGCCAGATGGATCAGTTGGCAAAGGTAAAGCTAGGTTAGTGGCCAGAGGTTTTCTTCAGAAACCTGGACTAGACTATTTCGAGGTGTTTGCTCCTGTAGCTAGGCATGAGACAATCAGATTGGTGATTGCTTTAGCTGCAAACAGAAGTACGCCGCTGATGCATTTGGATGTGAAGTCAGCATTTCTGAATGGTCCATTACAAGAGGAGGTATACGTGTCACAACCTCCTGGCTTTGTGAAAAAAATCAGGAAGGGATGATGTATAAGTTACACAAAAATCTGTATGGATTAAAGCAAGAACCCAGAGCTTGGAATAAGAAGATTGATTCGTTTTTACAAAAGCAAGGGTTTCAGAAATGTGAGATGGAGTATGGCGTATATGTGAAACACTCTAGAAGCAATATGATTCTAGTATGTCTTTATGTTGATGGACATATTGCTTACGGGGAGTTGTCCAAAAGATATATCCAAGTTCAAGAAAGTGTTGATGAATGAATTCGAGATGACAGATTTAGGAAATATGGCATATTTTCTAGGGATGGAGGTTTTGTACTCAAAGGAGGGTATCATTTTGCATCAGCTGAAGTATGAACTTGAGCTTCTAAAGAGATTTAAGTTGCAGAAGTGCACAGTTGTTGTGACACCATCAGAAACCAATCATAAATTGGATTCTGACTCTGATGGTGATTTTTTGGATGCTACAACCTTCTAGCAGTTGGCTGGTTCTCTTAGGTATTTGTGCAATACCATACCTGACATTTGCTATGCAGTTGGAATGGTTAGCAGATTCATGAGTAATCCAAAGTGGTCCCATTACCAAGCTGCTGTCATAATTCAGAGGTACATAAAGGGAACTCTGAAATATGGAATGTTATTTCCCTCTGGAAGGAAGTCAGAACCAAAGTTAGTGGACTATTCTGACTCTGATTGGTGTGGAGATAGAGTTGACTGAAGAAGCACTTCTAGCTACCTGTTCAAGTTTTGGGGAGGTCCTATTTCTTGGATTTCCAAGAAACAACCTGTTATGGCTCTGTCAACATGCGAAGCTGAGTACATTGCAGGCACTGTAGCTACATGTCAAGTTGTTTGGCTTCTGAATCTTCTGGAGGATTTGAAAATTGTGATAGAGAAACCTCTGAAGCTGCTGATTGATAACAAGTCTACAATCAATCTTGTCAAGAATCCAGTGCTGCATGGAAGAAGCAAGCATATTGAGACAAAGTATCATTTCCTCAGACGTCAAGTACAAAAAGGAGTGTTAGAAGTTCTGCACTGCAGCACTCAGAAGCAACTAGCAGATGTTCTAACAAAGGCTATAAAAATTGACCAGTTTCTTCATTTGAGAAATGTAATTGGTATTGTTAGTTTTGATGAACATGAATTAAGGGATGGTGTTGAGAATAATTCATGTTAGAAGTTTTGCGTCAAAAGTTAGAAGTTCGAGTCCGAGTAGAAGTTCGAAAAAAAGTTCTAATGCTATTAGAAGTTGTTGAACTTCTAAGGGCGTTTTTGTAATTATTAGGGTACTTTAGTATTTGTTATTTTAGTGTTAGTATCGTATAACTTAATCATCAAGATTAAGATTAGGGTTTGTTTTTAATTAGTTTCTTTTGGGCCTTTTAACCGTGTATAAATAGGTACTCGTATTTCATTAATTTTAATTCAATTCAATCTTTATCTTATTCTCTTTCTTATTTTCATTATTATTCTCTTTTATTCTTGTGCCCCAACACATCTGACCTTAAACATATTTTTACAATCTATCCAAATCCTTGGAGTCTATCCTTCTTCATCTACAAATAAATTCTTCATCCATTAAACTTTTTATCCGTTGAAATGTCATAATACACATGTAAACAATCATTGTGTATTGTAATCTTCCTGTGCACATATTTTAGCAATCTATCAAATTCGTCTTGCCAAGTAAATTATTTTTTGGATTATACAAACCTATATTTCTTACCGTTCTCTGGATATTTTAACCTTAATTTCTTACATGTTTTTCATCTACTATGTTAATTTGGTTTAATGTATTTTTATCTTCATCTATAAACAAATTATTTGTCTAATAACTTTTCTCAACTCAAGTATTACAACACATAAGTATACAATTTTATACATTGTGATTTCTTTTATTTTTCAATTAGTTTCGTACATTGATGTATTACAGAATTATTTTTTTATTACGACCTTTATTTGAATGAATTTATTTTACATTTTTTTAACATACACAATTTCATATTATTGTGAATTAACATCTTTTTAATATTTTTAATCCATTATATCTTTCATATTCATAGTCATACTATTGCTTTTAAGCCATCCTTTAATTATATAAAGAAATGCATTTGAAGATCTTATTCATTGAAAATTTATTTATTTATTTAAATATTATAAGTGTATACATTTCACCCTACTCAAGATAAAATTTAAAAAATGAATTATGTTTTACATTTTAACTATTATATATTTTGAATTTTAAAAAAATCTTAAACAATTTTAGTAATCAATTGATAGAAATTTTTTTCATTAAAAATGATTTATTTATTTACTATATACATTACTTATTATTATTAATAATACTAACGTAATGGATATTTAAGTTAAATTATTACAATTATTAAGATAGGTTACATATTCTAAATTTACTTTCATATCAATATATTAACGGCAAAATTATTTATATGCTATGCAAAAAAATTTAACGAAGTTGGAAAAAACAAAGCAACGGACATGGACTCAAACCCTCTACTAGGGTTTACGGTGGACCAATATGACGGCAAAGTTAACAGAACTTCAAGGACAACGGCTTTCAGGAACAGGAAGTAGGGGGAACGTGAAGCAGAAGGAAGAGAAGTTTGCTAGAATAGAAGAAGTAGTCAACACAAATACTCCTAAGACATACGTGGAGATGGTGTTGGGGAGACTGGTAGAGGAGATGTAGATGCCGGTAGTGATGAAACAGATGAAGAGGAGGAAGAAGGTGAATTTGATATGACTGAACTGGAGGATATTAGAGTTGAAGACCATAAAATTGGCAACTATGATTGTCCAATTTTTGTGCTTTCGAAGGAGGAGGAGAAGAGAATTTGTAAGCCCTGGCGGCGTGGGGTGATTGTGAAACTGTTGGGGATGAGGATTAGATATAAAGCACTGGAAACTCGATTGAAAGAAATGTGGGTGAAACATGGAATAATCAATATCATTGATCTTAGTAATGATTATTACCTAGTTACTTTCTCTCATGAACAAGATCATGCATTAGTTTTGACAAATGGTATGTGGTTCATATATGACCATTATCTTACTGTGAAGAAGTGGTGCCCAAATTTTCACCCACAAAATCATATTATTTAACAAGTAGCTGTGTGGATAAGAATCTCAAGATTACCAATCGAATACTATGATGCTAGAGTGCCCAAGCATTCAGCAACAAGGTCGGGAATACGGTGAAAGTCGACAAAAATACCTTGAAGCAAGAAAGAGGGAAATATGCACGTCTCTGTGTTGAAGTCAATTTATCAAAGCTGCTACTTGCCATGTTTATGATTAAAGATCGACAATATCACATGGAGTATGAAGGGTTGCATTTGTTGTGCAAAAATTGTGGATGATATGGACATTACAAAAAGGGTTGTCCAGAGAAAGCGCAGATTAATGAGGCTAATGATAATGGTGACAAGGGGGAGCAGAATTCTGGAAATAGGGTGATAGGTGGAGGTGATGAGGTGGATGGACCATGGGTGGTGGTCCAAAAACAGCGACGTCCTAGGCCGGGGAAAGACAAGGAAAGTGTTGGAGCACATGGAGGAGGGCGAAAAGGATTAGGTAAAGTGCATGGGGGGCTGGAAAGGAAGGATTGCGGTTTGCAGCGCTGCATGTACTAGATGAAGAAAACGAAAAGTCAAGTGAGCATGTAACTAATAAACAACAAGTTACGTTGCATGCAAATGCAAGTGTGGAGGAGAGTGAATAAGTGGGGGGAATTCATAAAGGAGTGAGTCCAAGGCATTTAAATCAGAAGGGTGTGGGCCCGGATAAACAATTAACAAATGATGATAACATAGTGGGGAGTGCAAAGACTATTGTGGAGGATTCCCACAAGAATAGTGGGATAGGGAATAGTGGAGGACAAAGTGAATATGTGTCACACATGAAGAGAAGCTTCAATGGGAAAATTGGTAGTAAATCCCATGCAACTAACCAGGTAAAAAACCAGATATATATAAGATTAGGAGCACGTACCACTGGAAGCTTTAAAGAAAATTAGTAGGAAAAAACATTGTGGATGAAAACAGGCTTGCAAGTATTTTTAGGCAGCATTTTACACAACTTGATCTTCAAGATGGAGATGACCAACATCAGTATAGAGTGGAAGGTGGACCTGTTTTGAAGCCAAAGGAATCAGTACCTCCAGATCTCCATGGAATGGCTGCTTTCGCTGACAAGAATTTCCACAGTAGTGGGACTTCAACAAGTGGAGATGTAGAGGACAATAGTGCAGTTATAGAGCATGTGGAAGTTGTGAAAGAAACTCCTTTGGAAAACCATTGAGGACCTGGGAGTTTTTGACTTATCACAGTTTATTGTTTTTATGATTTTACAAAACAAAATTATGGTTTGGAATTGTCGGGGGGGCTGCGAGAGATGGCTTCTATCGTTATTGCAAACAATATGTTGTAACATGGAAACCTATTATGCTAGTTATTCTGGAAACAAGATGTCATCCTGACAGATTGAAGAAACCTCTCAAACTATTAGAATATGATGGTATGATAGCCTCAAATAATAATGGTTTTGCTGGTGGAATATGTGTAGCATGGAAAATGGATTGTCTGCAGGTTCAGAATATGGCCAACAATTTCCAATTTATTCATCTCAAAGTCAGATATCCTCAAGGTCTAGACTGGTACTTTACGACAATTTACGCGAGCCCAAATGAAGAGAATAGGCGGGCAATGTGGAATGATCTCAAAGTTATTGCAAGGAATATGCAGGAAGCATGGATGTTAGCAGGGGACTATAATGATATAATGTGTGAGAGTGAAAAGAGAGGGGGATGCCGACGAGTTTGCGTAAATGCGCTCAATTCAAAGAGTGGATAGATGATTGTAGGCTGCTTGATATAGGGTGTGTAGGAGCCAAATTTACTTGGCGAGGCACGGTGTATCATGGCGGTCAGCGAATTCTCGAAAGGCTGGATAGAGGTTTATGTAATGAGATGTGGCAGCTTTCGTATATGGATGGCTATGTTAAGGTACTACCATGACTGGAGTTTTCCGATCATCACCCATTGCTGATATGTGTAACACCCCCTCTAATTCTCCACATAATTATTGCACAATCAGAGTAAATAAAATGCATAACAAGAGGGCGTCACATGATTTACTTTACAATTAAAACAATACATGCACATCATAATCATAACACATATTTGAATCTCATGCTTTAAAACAAATCATGCATTTCACAGCGAATTAATTCTTATTCACAGATACTATCAATGATTACATCCCATACTATAATCATTGGATGAAAAAGTGATGAATCCATAACATGCTCAATTCATCAGAATTCATACATCGGCACCAAGGCCATATCAAAATAGTATCTCAATCATACAAATCAAAATAGATGAATATAGATAAAAAAAATATCTCATCAAAGCAGAAATCCAGAAAAATCTCGTGTTACATGACCAGAGAAATGACTAGACTACCTAGTAACGGATAAACTATCTAGACTCTTCAACTAGTCTCGTGCGAACCACCGCTATCCTCAGAACCTGCACGTTACCCACATAGAGGCAACATCACAACAGAAGGGTGAGAATCACATCATTATTCAAAAGTATATAAATGAAAATAATGAAGAAACCGCATCTATTCACGAATTCCACACACTTCAAGTGATATTCCAAGATAACATGATCATAAAAACATTACAAGTATAATATATTCATACATAGCATAATTAGCATCCATTCAAACAATCCAATTAATCTCTATGATTAGACATCACAATTTAATTTCATACATTGCATATTCAATAATGACTCATGTGACAACAATGAAATGTGACTCAATATGCATGTGGTACTAAGTTTTTGGGAACATTTCGTTAACCTTGCTTCCGATTCATTCATAGAATCAAAGCCCTTACTTCCAATCCAGACAAGAACAAGAGCTTCCGCTACTTATTCCCAATGGAATCGAGCCAAATGTGAACCCAGTGTTTCACCGCTACTTATCCATCATAGATCGAGCCAATTTGTGAATCCACAGTTTCACCGCTACTTATCCACACAGGGATCGAGCCAAATGTATGCATGTACAACTCATCAAGACAACATATACAAATTAAGATTATTCACAAAACCTCAATTATCCAAGCATATCATCACCATTCAACTCATGTGAATTTTCCATCAATTGCACAACATCATAATCCAACCACATCGATCATTACATGTAGCATATACATATCACCACACATAACAATTAGTATATGGCATATCATTCCACCAATATTATTAAAAACATTCCATCAAATAATATTAGCACATACTATACTCAAGTAATCAAACATACATTGAAATAATATTCAAAACCAATCCAAAACACATTCAATCACAATTGGATCAATTAATCACATATATGAAAATACTACAATAAATATAATCATATAAGATTCCATGTCAAAAGATCCTAAAAATAACATTTTTTATTTCAGGTCACGCTAAGCCTGGCCTATCGCGCTAAGCGCGCCTTCTTGAACAAACAACCCCAAAAGTCAAAATATTTCGTGCTAAGCGTGTCTTTTCTCGCGCTAAGCGCGGTCTGCGATACTGCACTTTTTCTGCTACGGACAAGCTTCCTTATCCCACAAAATTACCACATAAAACTCATTACAATTAGTCTAATAACATCATTAAAGGGTATCCTAGCATGTTTCTAATCATGGGTCATCATTTCTAAGTTGAAAAACACAATTTTCATGCAAATCCCTAACATTCAAAGACTCTAGAAATTGAAATTGAACAACCTAGCATGTTCCTAATCATTACCCACAACATACAATCAAACAATAACATGGATTCTCCACCCTTACCTCTTGAAGATTCCTCTTCTAGGGTTTCTTCTTCACTTTTCTTCTTTCTCCTCTTCTCTTCTCTTCTCTTCTCTTCTTTCTCTTCTTTATCCAAATAAAAATTATAATTATGATTCCCTTATAATCCTTACTAACTAGGATTTTCTTATTGGGCTTAATACTTAACACCTCTCTATTACTTCTATTCTCATAAATAGGCCCAATACTAAATAACCACAATTCTATTCATAAAACACAATTATTTAAATAACACACTTATTCAAATAATTCAAATTCCAATTAAATCACCCAATTGAATTAATTATCACATAATATAATATATCATAATAATTAATAATTAGCTATTTAAAAATCAGAATGTTATAACTCTCCCCCACATAAAACATTTTCGCCCTCGAAAATCACCTCAAGCGAACAACTCAGGATACAAATCTTTCATCTGACTCTCAAGCTCCCAAGTCACATTACCCCTAGCAGGACCTCCCCATGCTACTTTCACTAAAGCGATTTCTTTCCCTCGAAGTTGCTTAACTTCTTGATCCTCAATACGCATCGATAAAGTCTCAACCGTCAAATTATCTCTAACTTGCACATCATCTAGCGGCACAACATGAGATATATCTGGCATATATTTCCTCAATTGAGATCCATGAAATACGTCATGAAGATTAGCAAATGACGGCGGAAAATGAATTTGATAGGCTACTTCACCAATTTTCTCAGCAATTTGATAAGGACCAATAAAATGCGGAGTCAACTTCCTCGACTTCAATGCTCTACCAACACCAATCATAGGAGTAACTCTCAAAAACACATGATCATCTTTCTCAAAGCTAATATCTTTCCTCCTCTTATCATGATAACTCTTCTGACGACTCTGGGAAATCTTCATTTTTTCCCGAATCATCTTAATCTTATTCGTAGTCTGTTGAACTATATCAAGTCCAACCACAACACTCTCACCTGATTCGTACCAAAACAAAGGCGTCCTACACTTTCATCCATACAAAGCTTCAAACGAAGCCATACCAATACTCGAATGAAAACTATTGTTATAAGTAAACTCAATCAAAGGAAAATAATTACCCAAAGCACCTCCATGATCTAGAACACAAGCTCTCAAAATATCTTCCAATGATTGAATCGTCCTTTCAGTCTGACAATCTTTTTTTGGATGATACGCCGAACTCAAACGTAACTTTGTACCCAAAGCACTTTGCAAACCTTCCCAAAAATGCGAAGTAAACCTCAAATCTCTATCTGAAACAATACTCGACGGAACACCATGCAAACTCACAACTTTCTCAATATACAACTTGGCAAACTTCTCCATCGGATAATCCATCAAAGTTGGAATAAAATGAGCAGATTTCGTCAACCTATCCACAATAATCCAAACAGCATCATGACTACTCGGAGTCCTCGGAAATCCAGAAATAAAGTCCATAGAAATGTTATCCCATTTCCACTCAGGAATGGATAATGACTGCAATAAACCAGACGGTTTCTAATGTTCAATCTTCGACTTCTGACAGATCAAACAAGAATACACAAACTCAGCAATATCCTTCTTCATACCTGACCAGCAAAATAGTTTCCTCAAATATTGGTACATCTTAGTAGCACTGGGATGAATACTCATACCACTACGATGTCCTTCATCAAGAATTCTCCTTCTTAGATCACCAATATCAGGAACACAAACTCTATCAAGAAACCTCATGATACCATGTTCATCAATCCGAAAATCACCATCGCGATCTTGATTAATTAATGTCAACTTATCTACCAAAACCAAATCAGATTTCTGACCTTCTCGAATTTCATCCAAAATACCACTAGTAAGCTTCAACATGCCAAGCTTAACACAAGAATAATTCACTTCACAAACCAAACTCAAATCTCGAAATTGTTTAAGCAAATCCAATTCTCGAACCATCAACATCGACATATGCAAAGATTTCCTACTCAAGGCATCAGCTACAACATTCTCTTTACCCAGATGATAATTCAAATCAAAATCATAATCCTTCAAGAATTCTAACCATCTTCTTTGCCTCATATTCAACTCTTTCTGATCAAATAGATACTTAAAACTCTTATGATCGCTATACACCTCAAGTCTTCAACCAAACAAATAATGCCTCCAAATCTTCAAAACAAACACAACTGCGGCCAACTCTAAATCATGCGTCGGATAATTCCTCTCATAAACTTTAAGTTGCCTCAAAGCATAAGCTACCAGTTGCCTATTCTGCATCAACACACCTCCTAAACCCATCAAAGAAGCATCACAATACACCACAAATGGTTCTCACTTAATCACTACCTGTGATAACTTTATACCTAAGACTCACCTAGGTATGAGGCCCTCCTCAATCTTTCATCAATCATAGACAGCAATTAGACAAAATCGAAAGACATACTTCCATGACAGAAAAACAGAAGACACACTTCCATGACAATACTTAGACAAGACTCTTGACTAAGAACACAATTTGGAGTTTTTTACAAGCTTCCTCCAAGAACAATACTATCTCTTTCTTAACAGATTAGAGGAGAATAATAATAGAGACCTATGACTCTATAACAAAATCCAACTCATAACCCGAGTGGATTACACAAACCAACTCTCCTAAAGAGTGGCATAGACTCAACCATAATAACTACATCTTTTCGTTTACGGATGGTACCTTCTTCTAGGTTACAAATCTTATATTTATAACATATATACTAACTGGATTTGGGTCTTCAATCACAGCTCCTCGGCTGTTACAACTCAGAAGAATCTTCTACTATAAAATAGGTTTTCAAGATAACCTTTCCTAATTAATCTCCATAATTAGAAAGTGCATATTCTTTAATATTCTTCTTAACTCTTCTTTACCAGTAGAGCATCGCCACATGATATAGTATAATATTCCCAAAATATCCTTCCTTTGTTAAATCATAACTGAATTCAATTTTCCATTTCAAAAGTGATGTCGAATGAACTCAGATAGGACATCTTATCGACATGTCGTTCTAGATGTTAAAAAAAATCGACTTAACATGTCATAACATAAAATGTGACTTCTTGCCTCACCTGTTCTTCATAACAAGTAATCACATCATATTTAACATATTGCTGTTATATTTGTTTTACTAAAATTAATAACAATCCTAAAAATATAGAACTAAGTTTTACAAAAAAACTATCGTGGTTGTTTTATTAAAAATATAAATATAAAAAAAAATTATAGTGCTATATCTTGGGAGTTCATTTAAAAGATATATCATGTCGGATATTTAGGAAAATCGAGGGGTTAAAATATATCAAATAACATTTTACAATAATATTTTGAAATTGTTATTGCAAAAAATATTACATCCCAGTTGGATCCTGTAGTTGAGGTATTAATAATGGAACAAATAAAAAATATAAAAATGGAAATTGGAAAGATGCCAAGTGAGAAATACCTACTAAACAATTGAAAAAATTATAAAATGCAGCAATTTGGTGTTAAAGCGAGCTCCCTTTTTCCTACCTTACCTCAATTAGATTAAATATCTAAGGTCTAATGTTTTTTATTAAAAAAAATTAATTCAACATAGCGCTCCCATGACTTATACCCTCATTTTTTCATTGTTCGAGGTTTAATATTTGTCATGAAAAGCATTATTTGTTGTAGTGAGTTACCCCCTTACTTGGTTCTCCTTATTTGTCCAAAAGTCCTAGCTCTCTCTCTCTCTCTCTCTCTCTCTCTCTAAAAGCTCTTGCTCCATATTCTTATCTTTTTCATGTATCGACAAAACGCTCTAATTCTCTCTAATCCGATTTTTATAATTAAAAAAATCCCTAATTTTGGTTTTCTCCATTCTATCCTCACGTACTCCCAAAATTGCTACTTTTACCTTTTCCTTAAATTTCTATTTTATTTTATTTATTAAATCTAATAATCAAATATTCTACCAAATACCCATATTTATTTGAGTTGACACTGGGGAAAAATGTCTTTTTATGGTTTTCAAATAGTGATTTATTTGAGCAAAATCATGTATACATGTTCTTATACAATGTGAAAGCCCCTTAGATATTTAAGCATTCATTCTTTTGTATGAATTAATCTAGGAATCGATTAGAAACCTTGTAGAGTTTAGAGGACCCATAATATAGGGAACCCACTGAGATTATTATCTCATCCCAATTATTTTTGATGTTTTCAAGAAGTTATTTACTAGTTAAAGGAAATGGGAAGCTTGTTTAATGAATTTTGGTTACTTGATATTTTGGATGTCGTTTTATTTTGTTGTGTAGATATTATTTTGAGATCATCTAGATGATGATCAAGATCTTAGTTTTTATTAGGCACCTTTCTATATATTATGCCATAATTGTATGTTATTCTTTTGGGCGAGTATATATAATGTTGTCGATAGGCTATTATGTATATTTTAGTACCAATTATACTTTGTATAATATGTTTTCAAGATATGGATTATATGTGGGTGTTACAATTAGTGTCGGAGCGGGTCAACCCTCGACCCACCCATGAAAGATCATAAGTCAATCATTTCAACCTCATATATGACTTGTCACCATTTTCATTGGTGTCATATCTTATGATATTACGCCTGATCAACGTAATTATATCCGTATGACATTTAGGATCGTGTTTGACAGACGTAGAGGTCCTGGTAGGCATAGAGCCCAGGATGCAAATCCAGAACCAATAGATAGGAATGATGGATTTCAATGGCCTCAATTTGTGCAACATATCCAGCAATAATATAATCAATTCATGCACTAGATGAAGCAACAAATGAATGGTGGTCTTTATCCATAATTGGTTGCGCAAGAAGCTACATGTGGTAGTTTTTTAGACTTCTTTCTAATGAATCCTCTGGAATTTTTAGGCGGTTTAGATCCAAGTGATAAGCATGAAAGTTGTAAAGGATGAGACCATCTTTCCAATGCCACCAAGAGCATGAATCTATCTTACTTGAGCACCAAGTTTCGAAGAGATGAAGTTGTCATGGTGAAGTTGTTTTACAAATTAGATTTGAGTTACAAATACATGTTCAATCCCAACCAAATACCATGTGATCTTTCTTTGAAGCCTATATTTCTCCTAAATCTCTGCATAATTGATTAATTCCATATGCCCTATGTAACACCCCTTCTAAATTACCCGCGATTTATATAATTTATCAGAGTTTTAATTCTAACATGAAGGGCGTCACAATTTGATTAATTCAAGTAACCAAAAACAGTAATCATGCCTTTTCACTGAAGAACGTAATAAATGAAATAAAACCAATGATTATGTTTAAACAGCGGAAAGATAACATAAACTCCGGAATAGTACAAATCATAATTATTCCAAGACAATAAATCAAAAGGAAGCAGTCTTAAATCTATAAAATTTCAAATCAATCGTTCCCCAGTGTTACAACTACCAGAGCATGACACTGACACGCGGACTAACTACGTAGCACAACTCTAAAAGCTGTCCTCACCAATTCTCTAGCAGCTATATTCCTTAATCTGAAATCATTAAAGTAAGGGTGAGATTTCATCAAGATTAAAATGCATTATACATTTCTCAAAAACAATAAAACAACCAATTCGTTAATCCACCTTTATTAGCAGCATTAGCATACGATTCATGAATACAAACACACAGATCATTATACCAACAGCAACAAACAATGCAATTACAACACTGGAAATCATCCTAACATGTTATAATTACATATACAATGCAGACTCAAATGCATGTGGTACCAATCGTGAACCGAGTCCACACCCTGTTCCGCTTACACCTCAGAAAACAGCGTCAATCAATGATTCGCCCATACATCACTGGGTCAAGAATCTAGCCTCACTACCTCTGTCCATTATTAAGTTTATTGGCCCTGCAAGTTCAATTCCGCATAATGGGAATGAACCATCAATAATGCTTATGCATGCACATCAGAAGCATGCAACTTTCAATCAACGGAATATGATCACTACATAATTTCACACAATGCCAACACCAATATATATCACATGATAACAACTCAATCATAATGGATAACAGGTACAGCATAATCATGAAACAAATTATCACAAAGCATAAACATGCCAAACGCTTACTCTTCAACTAGTAAGACTGTCATCGGTATATACAACAAAAACAACAACAATTCATGAGATCAACAAGCATTCATGAATATACATCATCAGCAACAATATATAATAGCAATACAATCACAATTATATGCCGTTAATTACAACACATAGAATTAACATACAGCACATATACGCAACAAACATTTCACGAATCACAACGAATTCTTATTACGGAAACCATATTAATTCCTCAAGATCTCAATTTATGGTTTTGAAAATGTTATTAACAGATAGTACTCGTTCTAAGCTTTCCAACGATACCAACTACGCCTAAATCGGAGTTACGATCGAAAAGATATGACCGAAACCGTTTCAGGAAAAAAAATCATGTTCAGCCCAACACAGTATGCATCGATGCATAAGGCTATGCATCAATGCATAAACATCATGTGTCGACACATAGAACGTATGCATCGATGCATACAGTTAAAAAAATTGCATTTTCTAAAATCTGTTCAGTATGTGTCGATGCATGGCCCTGTCTTACTCCTATGAGTCGATGCATAGCATCCTTGTATCGATGCATAACTCAATTTTCCAACACATGAGTCGATCCAAGCCATTTTGTGTCGACCCAAGCCTTGTTTCCAGCTTCTGTTTCTTACCTCAAATGCAACTTGCATCGATGCAAAGGTCCTTGTATCGACCCATGCAGCGCTTTTACACTAGAACTCAGTTTTTGTTCTCACTGTATACAGTTCCAATTAATCCATTCAATACCAACAGCCATGGTCCAATCATAAACAATAATTCTTATGTATTTTCACACTCAATTAACATCAGAATTATGTTTACCAATTATTCAACAATCATCCTACACAATTGATCATTATTATCATTCCCAATTGAATTATTACGTCGGTTTATAACGGTAAGGCACAACCTAGAATCATAATTTCGAGATTTCTAACGGATCGATTCATTCTATTGATCATCAAAACCTATAAGGCATAATAATCAGATCATCCCCCCTTACCTCGCGATGAATCTTCGAATTCTCGGCGTTTGGCTTTTTCTCCTCTTTCTCTTCTCTTCTCCAACTTTACGTAGAATGCAAATCCTTATTTTTCCTCTTCTCTTTTTTTTTTCCTTTTATTCCTTTATTTATTCCTTTTTATTTGCCAAATAATAGAAATAAATTAATTAGGATTAAGTAGAGTCTTTTTACTCCATACACCTCCAATTCAACTTTACACCCCCAACTTCCATTATTTAATTAAATAATTAATCCATTAATCAAAAATATTAATAATCAAACCTTTAATTAAATTAATAATTAAAATTTTAATTATTTAATAATTGAATTAATTTGGGGTGTCACACCCTAAGTGTATTACACAAAGTGTTTGATGCATTGTCCAAAATTCATACCACTTTGAGAGCATTTTGCAACAAAAAAAAAAAGTCACATTGCCATTTACTTAAAGCTTATGTTTTCTCAACAAATCTTACTATGGGCCCATACTCTGTTCTATATAATAATATTTTATCTATGAGCTCATAAGCAACACATAAAGCCTTCATATTGTCCCATAAATCACTCAATCTATGCATTGAAACTATGAACCTCATGAAACTTCAAACTTGCATTTTAACCAAAACAATAACTTGTAAACTTGAAATATGACCAGGCATTCTCAAATTTCCCTATAAATAGAGGACTCCATTTCATTGCATAACACACATAAATTCTTTCTCAAACACACAATCACATTAAGAAAAAACAAAAAACTCCATTTTTGTAACAAAAGTCTATTTCTTTGAAACTTCCATTTCCTTTGAGTTTTCTCAAAACTCTCCATATAATCATAATCAATACATTACATATACACTTTTGTATGTACTAAATCATCATTGTAAGCCCCCAATTACTCCACCCAACTCGTGCTCATTAATCATTGCAACTTGACTTGGTTAGAAAGTTAAAGTTAGTTTCAAAGCAAACTAAGTGTTGCATTGTGTTCCTGAGACACCAAGCAAGCTAAAGGGATCATTTTGAACCATTGAAAGAATCTGAAAAGGGAATTGGACCTTTCTCCAATAGATAAGTTTTTCTTGATTTTGACGTCTCTCATACAAGCATCATTTTAAGAATTTCTTGATATTATTCTCTTTGTTTGAATTTCATGAGTGAAAGCCCTACGAAAATAGGCATTAGTTGATCATACATGTCATTAATTTAACTTTGAAAAAAATTAGGGTTTATGGTTTCATCCAAATTTTGCGAGTTATAGTGAAAATAAATTTATGATATGGACATATTTGGAATACTAATGAAATTTCAAGCAAGTAAGCTTTTTTACTTCTTTCAATTTGGTTCAGAAATGAAGAAACGCAAAATTGCACCATTGTTGTTGTGTTGAGGTTAAAGACGAAGTCTGGATGGCGCGAAATTTCATTTTCAAAACTTTAGTTTATATTATATTTAGTTAAATTTGTTTTATGTTTGAATTGGAATTGTGCCCCAGTGGTAACACGCTGGTTTTGCGTGTTTGTGTGTGAAGCGAGCGATCTGAGGTTCGAATCCCCCCTCGTCTCAGACCTTTTGCTTTTTTTTAAGTCATTCAGTACTTTATATCATATTTTATTTTGTGATTGTATGTTATGTCAAGCCACATCACTTGTCCAAGTGGCTAGTATCCTATGTTGTGACCTTGAGGGTGTGGGTTCAACACCCCTTGGCCACCATTTTTCTTCATTTCTTTCTACTTCTTTTTCATTTTCTTTTCTTTTTAGTTTTAGGTTATTTATTTATTTTATTTTCCCTTTTTGATTATTATTTTATTAAACTTAAATATTAAAAACACCAAAAATATAATGTCTAATATATTAATTAAAAAGAATCAAAAATATTTTCCTTTGTTTAATGATTTAAATCTTGATGTTTCTTTTAATTTAAATCTTTTGTGAAAAAATTTCTTAAATAAATTTTTTAATACCATGATGTATTAATGTATTTACATGGGTGTAATTTTATTTTGAAGTCTTATACCATGATTAAATGTTATCTCTTTGAAAATATTTTGTTTAAGACATTGGTTAAAATTTAGGGTTTTGTCTTCACCATCCTTAGTTGATCCTTATTATTGCCTTGAGGTCTTGATTGATTCCTTGAAACCCTAATCCATGAAACATACATGTATTGCTTTAATGTTGACCATTAATGTTTATATGTTGTTTAATGTTCACACTCCATTATTTTAGTATTTTGTGCTCAAATCCAAGGAAAGGGATTATAGTGAATACTTGATAGTCATCTGCATGTGTTTGTCTTTTGTTCATCTTCATATGTCTATCTTTGAATGTTATCTTGGTTAATGTTTACCTTGTGTTTACCCTTTGTACCTTTAAACCCTAATTTAAAAATTCAACCTCTTTCAATCACAAAACCCTGACTTTATGTCATTACGTATTCAAACTTTCTTTCCTCAATAAATGCTTCAAATATACTTAAGCATGCTAAATAATTTCAAAAGACTAAAGAGATTCAACCTCGCCCAAATCATTTTTCCACCTTGGCTTTTCAATTTAAAACCTTTTATCAAGGAGATTAGACATGATTCATCTTTATAGATAAGAATTAATCCTCCTATCCCCATGGTAATGATTGAAGTAAATGTGATTCTTTTCACTTGAGGGGGCTAGTGGCAACTTGTTGATCTTATATCCAAGCTAGGGGCCTATCCTTCATGATGATGCAAGATGCACCTTCTCATAATTGTGGTGGAGTTTGTTGAGTATTGTCCTTAAGATTTCAACTTGTCTCTTCTTGTAAAATAAATCAACAAACCCTTTTGTTAAATTTAACTCGAACTACAAGGTTTTCATCCTTCATTGGTACGTAGGTATAAAGCTTTATTTCTTTTCAAATACAAAAATATAATAAAATACGTTTCTTTTCTCACCTCCACAATCTTTTTTGCAAACAAACCATTTTAACCAAAAAACATGTTACTATAAGAGTTTTATATAGAGTACTATAGATACAAAGGGTGATAATACATTTCATTTGTATAACCAACCCTTGTACCTTAGATATCTTCTTTGTGCTTTGTTTTTAGTTTTTGCTTCTCATATTTCATGTTTAATATAGGGTTTTAATCTTTTCACTTTTCTTGGAAACAATAAAGTTCAGTGGTGACATCTTAAATTTTAGGATTCAAGTTAGTCAATAGCTTGGTCTCCCGATTTTTCACCGCAACAGGAGGTATACATATAGTTTCCTACCAACAAACACAAAATAAGTGTCAACCCCCTGTGGTACATATTAGAGCAGACATCGACTCGATAAATGCATAAAGTAGAGAAACCTCTTCCACTAACTTTCATGATTCTACTCCTTAGTATCTGCATGTTACCCACGTGGAGGCAACATTAAAACTGAAGGGGTAAGGTTCACAATTGTATAATGAAATGCATAATAATATGTAAGCATAAAATTATATCAACATAGTCACCAATTCAACAATCCACACACCCCATAATAAAACATGCTAATACATTATGCAATCATACTTCATACCATCCAAACATTATATTAAATGATATATGTAATACAATTAGACCAAACTCTATGACTTAATGCATGGGGTACCAATTATGAACTCTATGGTTCATCTCGCTCCTGATCCCCACCATAGGATCAGAGGACACCAAAATTATTAGCATCACCATAGGTAACACTTCACTAATCCCCCACCATAGGAATTAGCTACTCTTACTCAATCCCCTAAAGTGGATCATCGTCTAAACACCATGATGCATGATTCATCAATAACATGCAACAACAATAAATATGTACAATTAAGCAATGTATTATACCATCACCATCCATCAAACACCAAAAAAATGTTACATGCATTCAAGTTCAACATTAGCATTATAGTAACACATTGCATATATAAATACAATACATACACCGATATTTCATCACAGCATACAACTATACACCATACAATACCATTACACATCTTTTAAATCATTTCCAGAAATTTAAACTATGTTTAAATAAAGTACAATGTGTTAGCTTCCAAATACTTTGGACAATACCTCAATCAAACACACACAACTCAAGTTATGTATTTTATAAAAGTCATGTCAGAGTAGCGGTAACCGGTTACACCAAAACAGGTAACTAGTTACATCAACTTCCAAAAGCTTGGATACTCAATTCTTCGTAGTGGTAACCAGTTACGCCAAAAGTGGTAACTGGTTACACCAACTTCCAGAAACCCAGTTTTCATAAAATTTGACTACATAATCGATTACACCAAAACTGGTAACCGGTTACACCCACGAAAAATTCAATTTTTGAAAAGCAGTCGCGGTTGTAACTGGTTACTCCAAAAGTGTTAACCATATATCATCGTGATAGTAGCTGATTTTCTGCAATTTCAGTGTACAATAGTCAGTTCCAAAACATCCCCAAGACCCCAATTTTCATGAAGAATTGTGCATATGAGTTTTACAGGTTCAGACCCATCAACATATAATAATTCCAATCATTCACCAACACAAATAGAATTATCATACATCAAATTTCTTAGAACATAAAAAAGAGAATAATAATCGTAAGAATTAGAACACTCACCCACATATTATCTTGCAATCCGTTACATAAGAGGAAATCCCACTCTTACCTTAGATTAATGAACTTGGAACTTCTCTAATGATGGTTCTCTTTCCCTTAAGCCTTAGTCATGCTTTCTCTTTCTCCCCGTTTTCATGTTCTGTCAAAGTCTCACTTCTCTCTTCCCTTCTTTTTCATTTTATAATATTATTATTATAATTTATCCCAACTAATTAAAATAAATATTATCCCAACTAAATATTTATTTAACTAACTTACTACTAATATTATTTAAATCATTCGAACAATTATAATTGGGGTTAAATATACAAACCCCTTGTAATATTAGTGATACTTGTTTTTATCCCCTAGTAAAGTCTTTTTTTAAAAAGCCCCTCGTAATATCCAGAGTTTGTCAATTAGGCCCCTGGATGCGCTATGTCACTATTTGAAGCTTTAAGAGATATCGAGGAGTGTCAACACAAAAGATAGTATCTGATAATGGGCTTCTAGAATATGTGTCAATATTATAATTTAGTAAGTGAATGAACTTATGTAAGCAAAAGGATTTTTTGGTAAAAGTATAAGACTATAAGCGTGCGCACACACACAAACCTTTTTTTGAATGCTTTACCAAAATAAAACACTTAAAAAAACATAAAGAAGTTGTATCAAATGAAACAGGAGTGGTCAAAATATTCATGGATAAAATTTTGAAATTTTTAATTGATTAGATCAAATAGACAATCGATTAAAAATTCACAAACTTGAGGTCCAATCTAGTTTGAATGCACCTTGATTTTATGCATCTCAAACTTCCATTTTGAGAACTTATAATCGATTTTTTTTATTTCTAATCAATTATAATTTTTATCTAAACAATTAGGTAACGGTAAAATAAATTAAATGAAAATTCCATTTTAGGCACACATCTTGCCTATAAAGATAGGCTCATTTTCTCATTTCAAATCATTCAGTGTTATGTTTTAACACTTTAATCTCTCTCTCTCTCTCTCTCTCTCTCTCTCTCTCTCAATTCTATTTAACTTTCTCTACTATATGTTATAGTCAAATACCTTTGTGAGAAAAATTCCTTTGTGAGTGAGGATACTTTTATAATTCAGAAAAATGGTAGAATTGTAAAATTCGTCAAAGTAATCTTTTGTGTACACCTTGTTGAATACTTTCTAATTAGGGATTATTTGTGGTTTGCTAAACTTGATAAAAGCTTACGTTTAGGGATTGTGTGATCACTTCTAGGTATTAGTTGAAGATTAGTCATTGTTAAAATCTTCATTGGTTCTTGGTTAGTCTGGTTAAAATCAAGATAGGTTAAATATTATCCTAGTATTAAAATCTTCATAACCTAGAGATCATCTCGGTCAAGATCTCGCAATTTACTTTGTTTCTCCTGGTAAAACCAAATGTATTGAGTTCAAATATTTTAGAACTTGAAGACTAATTATTCCAAGGTCCATGTTCGTGGAAAAGAGACTAACTGCTTCAATCCACCATTGGGGAGGAAGATTGGCCACTTCACTCTCGGTAATATATTGAAGAAAAGACGTAAACTCCCATATCTATCGACTTGTAATATTTGGTTAAAGGTCAACCACCAATTTCTTATATAAGGGGGTTCGTGAATCTTTCCTACTAAAAGCTCTCAAATATGATTGGAAAATCTTAAGACCAAGTCTAGAGGAGAGAAGTAGGTCCTTTTGATTTGACTGAATCTCTATAATTCTTGATGTTCTTGTTCTTCCCTTAAACTATTTTCTTAGGTAGTTGTTTTATCTTGGCATTGGGATCATATCCTTCATGATGAATTGATTTGTCTTCCAGACCTCACGAAGGAACCTCTATTTATTTAGTAATTGTAACACCCGTTTTATTTAATATTATATTATATTAATATTTTTGAATTATCGTTTGATGATTGTTTTAGCGACGAAAAATAATTATATTAATCGGTATATCTATTAATATATTTAGCGACGTTCCGTTCGGTTCGGTAAAATATTATTCGGACCGATATTTAATTCCCCGGAATTTTATTAATAAATTGAGTTAATAATATAATTAGATGTTATATTTAGTGTATTAAGAATAGATGAGGGGAATGTGAGCAATTTACCAAAGTTGGCTAGTAAGGCATATGTGATATAAAAACATTTCCTCCACCATTTCCAAACATAACACCAAAAACACAAAAGTTGAGAAGTTGGGAGAAAAGTTAGGGCTTTGGTTGAGGAAGAAGAAGAGAGCAAGAAGAAGTGCAAGGCTTGGTTGCTTGGTTGAAGAATCATCAAGAACACCCAAAGCTTGCTAGGTAAGGGGTTTGATTTCCATTTCATTTAGTTAGGGTTTGATGGATTTAGTTTGAATTGGGAGAAAAATTGATAGATAGTATAGAGTTGTGTTGGGTGATTGTTGAAGGGTTTAGAAGATTTGAAATGGCGTAGAAAATATGAGTGTTGTTGTTAGGAGAATGATATAGTTTGTAATGAAATTAGAAATGAAATAGAAATGGAAAAGAGAAGGGAAAAACTTATCAGTAAATATGAAAAACAGAAAAATTAAGAAAACTGTATGTTACATTCAAAAACGCAGGGAGTTGGAAAATGAAAGAATGGAATGGGCTAGGAGGAGGAGGCGCCCACCTCCCTAAGTGTGGCGACCGTCCTCCCCCATGAGGCAGCCGCCTCCTATTGCTAAAGGAAAAGGGAACGTGCTTCCCTGGCTTTAGGGAAGGAGACACGAAAATTTTCTGTTTCTTCTTAGTTTTGCTGTAAACTCAATTTTGCTATTTTTCTGTCAAACAATGAAACCTGCATAATTCCTTGTAAATAGCTTCTGTTTGTTTCAAAATCCTTAATTCCACCTAGCAATATTTGGTAACCATAAAATATCATTAGGGGATAAGATATCCGATTAAATTTAGAACCCAATTATGTTCCGATTTTCCGATTTCGGTAAATTCGACGACGGAGCAAGTTGCTCCGAATTCAACGAAAATTAACGTGCTAGCTAAGTTTGACGTGTAGAACGTAGTGGTGAAGTTAGTTTTTCGAAATTGTGAGTTTTTACAAAACGACCCGAAATAGGTTAATTTACGGTAAATTAACCCGGATTGTGTTTTAGTCATTTTAAGGCATATATGAACTATCCGATTTTTAAGTTGATGTTTATAAATTATGCCGGTAATTAAGAATGGCTTTCGTGACGATTATTGATGATTTTACTATTTTTCCGTTTTTGGAAATTGACGATTAATTGACGATGATGTTTGCGACGGTGTATATAATTATGAATACTTGTTGTTTATGCGATGCGATGATATGTTTATCTGATGTGAATAAATATGGTGAAGTAGACTTTATATCAATTGTGATGAGCGATGATGATATGTTGTTGTGTGGTCTTTATTTATTGAGTCACATACATTTCATAACCGAAGAGGGCTCTCATGCCAAGCGATGATGGCTTTTATGCCGAGCGAAGATGGGCTTTATGCCCTGTGTCCCTAATTATGGACAAAGCGATGGGTACCACATGCATAACATAGTCGTGTCTCATGGAGTCCATTATGTTTATTTTGGAGTCGGTTATGTTTATGTTCGAGTTGTTTATCATTGAGTCCTTAATTGATGAATGATAATTGAATTGCGACGGTACATGGTGTTTTTGTGTTGATGTGAATATAATGATTATGTGATGAAGTTAATGTGTTAATTTATACACTAAATGCTAATTTAAAGTATGCAAGTTTAAATATATGTTGACATACTTTATTTAACTTATATCAATTATAATTCCAACTATCTATATATTCCATCATTGCTTTTAATTATATGTTTTGGAATTATCTCACCCCTTTACTTGTTTCGCCGTTACCTATATATTGGTAACGTGCAGGTGATCCCCGAGGATGAGGTGGATTAGCTCGAGTCACTTTATATTGCGTCGTTCTGCTCTGGTCATAGTAACACTCGGGATTTGGGCGACGTCATTATTTTGATAGGATAGTTTGTATATACTATCTTATTATGTTATAACCTTTTGTATTGATGACAACATGATGTTATGTATATTTTGTTAACATATCCGTTGTGCTGTGAATATTCATATGTGCGTATGATGAATTATGTATGATTCGGTATACCCGATTTTTGATGTGCATTATAATGCTAATTGTTGGAAATGCGAAGATGTAATGCCTCAATTTTGTTAACGGTAAAAAAAATTAAATGAAAATTCCATTTTAGGCACACATCTTGCCTATAAAGATAGGCTCATTTTCTCATTTCAAATCATTCAGTGTTATGTTTTAACACTTTAATCTCTCTCTCTCTCTCTCTCTCTCTCTCTCTCTCTCTCTCTCTCTCAATTCTATTTAACTTTCTCTACTATATGTTATAGTCAAATACCTTTGTGAGAAAAATTCCTTTGTGAGTGAGGATACTTTTATAATTCAGAAAAATGGTAGAATTGTAAAATTCGCCAAAGTAATCTTTTGTGTACACCTTGTTGAATACTTTCTAATTAGGGATTATTTGTGGTTTGCTAAACCTGATAAAAGCTTACGTTTAGGGATTGTGTGATCAGTTCTAGGTATTAGTTGAAGATTAGTCATTGTTAAAATCTTCATTGGTTCTTGGTTAGTCTGGTTAAAATCAAGATAGGTTAAATATTATCCTAGTATTAAAATCTTCATAACCTAGAGATCATCTCGGTCAAGATCTCGCAATTTACTTTGTTTCTCCTGGTAAAACCAAATGTATTGAGTTCAAATATTTTAGAACTTGAAGACTAATTATTCCAAGGTCCATGTTCGTGGAAAAGAGACTAACTGCTTCAATCCACCATTGGGGAGGAAGATTGGCCACTTCACTCTCGGTAATATATTGAAGAAAAGACGTAAACTCCCATATCTATCGACTTGTAATATTTGGTTAAAGGTCAACCACCAATTTCTTATATAAGGGGGTTCGTGAGTCTTTCCTACTAAAAGCTCTCAAATATGATTGGAAAATCTTAAGACCAAGTCTAGAGGAGAGAAGTAGGTCCTTTTGATTTGACTGAATCTCTATAATTCTTGATGTTCTTGTTCTTCCCTTAAACTATTTTCTTAGGTAGTTGTTTTATCTTGGCATTGGGATCATATCCTTCATGATGAATTGATTTGTCTTCCAGACCTCACGAAGGAACCTCTATTTATTTAGTAATTGTAACACCCGTTTTATTTAATATTATATTATATTAATATTTTTGAATTATCGTTTGACGATTGTTTTAGCGACGAAAATAATTATTAATCGGTATATCTATTAATATATTTAGCGACGTTCCGTTCGGTTCGGTAAAATATTATTCGGACCGATATTTAATTCCCCGGAATTTTATTAATAAATTGAGTTAATAATATAATTAGATGTTATATTTAGTGTATTAAGAATAGATGAGGGGCATGTGAGCAATTTACCAAAGTTGACTAGTAAGGCATATGTGATATAAAAACATTTCCTCCACCATTTCCAAACATAACACCAAAAACACAAAAGTTGAGAAGTTGGGAGAAAAGTTAGGGCTTTGGTTGAGGAAGAAGAAGAGAGCAAGAAGAAGTGCAAGGCTTGGTAGCTTGGTTGAAGAATCATCAAGAACACCCAAAGCTTGCTAGGTAAGGGGTTTAATTTCCATTTCATTTAGTTAGGGTTTGATGGATTTAGTTTGAATTGGGAGAAAAATTGATAGATAGTATAGAGTTGTGGTGGGTGATTGTTGAAGGATTTAATTTACGGTAAATTGACCCGGATTGTGTTTTAGTCATTTTAAGGCATATATGAACTATCCGATTTTGAAGTTGATGTTTATAAATTATGCCGGTAATTAAGAATGGCTTTCGCGACGATTATTGATGATTTTACTATTTTTCCGTTTTTGGAAATTGACGGATTAATTGACGATGATGTTTGCGACGGTGTATATAATTATGAATACTTGTTGTTTATGCGATGCGATGATATGTTTATCTGATGTGAATAAATATGGTGAAGTAGACTTTATATCAATTGTGATGAGCGATGATGATATGTTGTTGTGTGGTCTTTATTTATTGAGTCACATACATTTCATAACCGAAGAGGGCTCTCATGCCAAGCGATGATGGCTTTTATGCCGAGCGAAGATGGGCTTTATGCCTTGTGTCCCTAATTATGGACAAAGCGATGGGTACCACATACATAACATAGTCGTGTCTCATGGAGTCCATTATGTTTATTTTGGAGTCGGTTATGTTTATGTTCGAGTTGTTTATCATTGAGTCCTTAATTGATGAATGATAATTGAATTGCGACGGTACATGGTGTTTTTGTGTTGATGTGAATATAATGATTATGTGATGAAGTTAATGTGTTAATTTATACACTAAATGCTAATTTAAAGTATGCAAGTTTAAATATATGTTGACATACTTTATTTAACTTATATCAATTATAATTCCAACTATCTATATATTCCATCATTGCTTTTAATTATATGTTTTGGAATTATCTCACCCCTTTACTTGTTTCGCCGTTACCTATATATTGGTAACGTGCAGGTGATCCCCGAGGATGAGGTGGATTAGCTCGAGTCACTTTATATTGCGTCGTTCTGCTCTGGTCATAGTAACACTCGGGATTTGGGCGACGTCATTATTTTGATAGGATAGTTTGTATATACTATCTTATTATGTTATAACCTTTTGTATTGATGACAACATGATGTTATGTATATTTTGTTAACATATCCGTTGTGCTGTGAATATTCATATGTACGTATGATGAATTATGTATGATTCGGTATACCCGATTTTTGATGTGCATTATAATGCTAATTGTTGGAAATGCGAAGATGTAATGCCTCAATTTTGTTAAATGGAATTTTGAAACTCTGATTTTATTATATAATTACGCGGGGTAGAATTGGGGTGTTACAGTAATCATCTTGTTTTACAATCTCTTGGGTGATCTTCCTAACACATTTTAAAAATTATGTTGCCAGTACTTTCTGTTTGCAACGAACTATTATCAATAAGTTTAACCTTGCTCTTCTTTGACTCGTCGTAGTCTATCAACCACTCCTTTCGATCAGTCATGTGATTCGAGCTACCTGAATCGAGGAACCAGATCTTAGATTCGACATTATTATCTGCAATTGTAGACATAACCACCATACCACCTTCAGAATCATCTGAATCTTGGCGTGCAAGATTCGCTCCTTCGTCCTTGCCTTTTGTCGACAAACTTGAACATACACAATTTAGATTATATTTAAATATTAAATCTAATCTAATCTAATATTTTAACAAATCTAATTTAATATTTCAACATCATGGTTTTAAACATTTCCATCTATTTTCTTTTCAAAAGATTGAGTACTATAACTTTGCAATAGAGGCACATTCTCTGTAGATGGTGAATCTAGGAAACCAACATCTTCCTCTATCTCTTCTGTTGCTTTGCCCCATAAAACAGCATAAAGGCCAATTGAGATTATTGTGGCTCCAATTATACTGCAAAATGCATAAAGAATATACATAAATTAACACTTTAACATAAAGAGAATCAAATGCAAAAATTGAATTATTTTGATACCTTCCAACATATAGAGAATCGCCAAGGAATATAACACCCAAGCCAACGGAAATAACAATTTGCAGTGGTTTGAATGAGGTTACATAAACAGCTCCCTTTAAATGAATTAACCATGCAGAAACTATATTGCCTATAAACTTTCCAAATATTCCCTGGAAAAAGAAATGTGTCATCAATAAACTGCTCAAACTTAAAGAGCTTATAGTTTTTGGTCGAAGTGTAGCAGTAGTTTGCAGTGTATCTTACAGAGGAAACAATGGAAATGAGTGAGAGATTTAGTCCTATTTTCCAATCATTTGCATTTGGAACTGATAACAAAGCTACAATTGTTGATATGATGGTTGCACTTATGGAGAATAACAAGACTAAAGTTAGTTCATCTGGGAACTCTTTCAAGATATGTACCTGTTAAATGAATATAGTTATATAGTTACATAGGAACAGAAAATTTTTAGGACTAAATTTTATGTACTATATGTAGCATCAATACTTCAAATTGAATTTGAACGTGTAGAGTATCTAACAGGTATTAATGTATATACTGACACATGTGGTTACAGTCAATCACTTCCATGTTCTCAAATTATTCCTGATGTTTACGTGTAAGCATTGTGTTCATTGTCTCCGTTTGTGTATGCACATCATAAAACTTATGCATTTCAGGTTTAAAGTATAATCTATCATTTCGCATAATACTAATTAGTCCTACCTGTAAAATAAACCATAGTGAAACCAGAAAATAGTCAACTATTAGCAGAATGCCAGCAATGGCCCAACTTGAATCCACTGACTTGAGAAATTCAATTGGCTGATCAAGTAAAGATGAATTCCAGATTGATGATCCTTTGTAGAAAGTCAAGACAAAAGCACCTGCTATTGATATTATGCTTCCAATTACCTTAGCATTACTACTTCTACTCCTTATAACTAACTTTTCCATCCTTAATTGCACATTGATAAGAGGAAACAAAATAATAGATTAACATGTTTCTATAGTGTTATTATAAATCACTTTCTAATTCAAATATAATGATCAAACCTGAAAGTGACAGCTAGCACGAAAGTGAAAGCGGGTACCAAATTACCAATTGCTGAAGCAAGTGTTGGAGAACTCAAATTAATACCGACATACCCCAGAATCTGAGATCCACATCTGCCCAACAGAACCATACAATTCAAAAACATGAAACACAAATCCAATCACTGTCGTTAAGTTAAGTATATAAAACCAATTTTGGCATTACCCTATTGCTCCAAGAAGAAAACTTTTGCATATTATGGAGAAACTGAGTGGAGGAGAAACCACTCTTGATCTGCAAAGAGATATATGAAACTTTTAGTCAACTGAAGTAGTATAAGTACTAAGTGTTATTTTTTTGTTTGTTTTGTTTATAATATTGAAATAAATGAAGAATTGTGTACCTTCTGGTGAAAAGAGTGACAGGGATAAGAACAAAAGTACCAAGAGCATAAGCATATGCAATAAAGACATGATTATTCAATCCTTGTAGTGTTGCTGCTTTGAACAAAGTGAGTAAACTCATCTCAGAACATTCATAGCCTATAGTCACAACAACTGGCAGAAAATCCATGTAAAAAGACCATCTTCTTCTCATCTTTTCTCTCACAACAATCACAAATTATTTTCAAGTTCTTCTGTTTATGCTTGAAACAAAAACCAAACTGAAAGTTTTCTTAAACTTACAATCGATGATAATGACTGACAAAAAATATCTCAAAAATTTCTCAAGATATTATTTATTACTAGTAGTGATGGTACATTTGGCATTAAAAAAATAGGCCAAGATGGGTCCATGATATCTATATACTACCACCAATACTGAAAATGACAAACTATTACCATACGCATTCTATAGTTTTGTTTTTCAAATTATTTACTTTCATTGCTCAATGAAAGGTAGCAAACGTAGGGATCAATTAAATCATAATTTGAGAATCTTTCTGAAATATTATTATTATCATATACAAGAGTACACTTTAAAGTAGGAGACTTATATAGTGGTTTGTTTTTGCAAGTTAGATTAATTTATCTCTTTAATGTTTCTTCTCTAGTTCAATAAATTAAAATATGTTCATTAAATTAAAATATTTTACATTATCACATTAGGTTGTGGTAAAAAAATAAATTAAATGTCATACTATATGAAAATTAAAATTATAAGATAGTAAAAGTATTTTAACATAAATTTATGATACTACAAAATATATTATATTTTTCTTTTTTGTTTTCTTCTTTTTTTTCATAATGCATACATTAGACAACGACGGTAGACTTTCTCGTAGACACGGAAAAAGCGTTCAACATGTTGGTGCATTTGCATTTGTTCCACAGCCTCTATTGTAGCCTGTTGAATTTTTAAGAGGACGGTATGATGCATCTCTCCTGATTAGATATGAGCAACATTGTGCTCGGCGTCTATAGTTCGGTAGGTAAGTAAGTGACTAGTTTATGTTGAATAAATTTTTAATTTTTGTGTGTGTTTAATAATATGTGTATTTTTGTTTTCAGGAGAGAGGTCCGAAGAAAGAACTGAAATGTGTTGCACATGGGTTGAAGCTTTAGGGTTGGATTTTATAGCAACTCCCATAAGAGATTGAGAATTGGGTGAATAACTTTGGTCTTAATTCACTTTAGAGAACTAGTATGTCCAAGATAGACTCAAACTTGTTATCCGCTTTTGCAGAGAGATAGCATTCATAGACATCTTCAATTCACATGACATTAGGTGAGATGACGATTACTACGGATGACGTTGTGTGTCTGCTTCACCTTCCCATTCAGGATACTTTCTGAAGCCCCGACCACGTCACAAAAGAAGTTGTTGTCCAACTTGATGTTGACTACTTAGGAGTATCACAGGCTGTTGCAGCAAGACAGAAACGAGCATGCAGAGGTGTCCATTATAAGTTAGAGTAATTACATGATTTATTTGTAGAGCATCGAGTTGCTTCTTCTTAGGCATATGCGATCAGAGCATATCTACTGATGTTGGTTGGTTGTACTATTTTTGCTGACAAAACTTTTACGCTTGTCGGTGCAAAATATATGTCATTATTCAAGGACTTGAATAGTCTTCATGGTTATAGTTGGGGAATAGCTGCTTTGGTTACCCTCTATGATGCTCTTACAGATGCATCTATGTTTGGTTGCAAACAAATTGCTAGAAATCCCACTCTTCTTCGAGTATTTATTAAATGTAGTTTATTTCAATTTAGTTTATTATAATTATGTAGTCTATTTTTTATTAAAATTGTTGATTTTGGAACATTGTTAGATTACATCAAAATGAACAAAAAATATTATAAAATGGATAAAACCCTAAAAACATTCATCTGATGTTGTAGACTTTGTGTTACTATCTCTTGCTTGAGTAGTATTTTGGACTTTGGACCTTAGAACTTAATGTTTTATTTTCCTTGGAGTGGTTGTATCTGAGACTTTGTGATTCGTCTAGACCTTTAAACTTCAATTCAAGACTTGGCCATATTCTGAGAAACTTTGATCATTACTTGAAGACTTGGAATTCTCTTTACAGCTCTATTACCTTGATATTCATCTTGACCTTTTGATGTTCATCTACTTCCACTACTTGCTCTTAATGATTCATCTTCTTCCACTGCTTGCTCTTAATGATTCATCTGCTTATGTGCTTGCTCATGTGATTTTCTTATCTTGTGAATTTATCCAGAGGGAAAGGAATAATTATTTTGACCAATGTGAAATGTCTGCTCAGTCTTTTGGTTAGTACACTTGCACACACAAAGGCTTTCTCTTGGACTACCTTACAATGAGACTTTTTATTTCATATCATTTACTTTATGCTTTAGGATAGTCTTTTCATTTTCTACTCATTTCTTCAATTTTCAAAACTTATCCTTATTTTCAAAACTTCTTTCTTCAAACTTCAAATATTTTCTTAATAAACCTTAACTCAAGTGATCCCAAAATTTTTTTTAATAAATGCTAAAACACTTAAGCATATTCAAACTCTTTTCAAAACTTCTAAAAAAGACAAACCTCATCAAATTTATTTTTGTACCGTTGTGCACTTTTCTTTTAAAAATCTTTTTAAAAGATTGGATATTAATCTATTCTAGTAGAGATGCAAACTACTATACTTCTACAATATGTTGTGATGTGATTTACATTTTCCACTTGAATTTTTAGATATGCTTGTGAGAAAGTGTAACACGGTGAACTGACTTTGTAGGATTTTGTATCACAAATGTGCGGATAGCAAGAGTCGCCACCGACTTTTCTTTTATCCAATTAAGGGAAGGTAAAAAGTACAGAAAAAGACCTTCGTTAGATTCGAGTAAGGGAGAAGGTTATGAAAAGGGAAGGTATTAGCACCCCTTTCCATCCGTAGTTATCTACGGGCTCTTAGTTGCTCTTAGATCACTTTAAAATTGCTTTCTGTGTGTTTGACAAAAATGTTTTGAAAAGGCATTTCACTTTGACTTTGTAATGATTCGTGTAGGAATGTATACAAAGTGTTTGGAAATGTTTCATTTTGAAAAGAGTTTGAACTTTGACAAAAAGTGTGTGGTGTGAAAAGTATTTTGATAGAGCAAGCAACTAAAAGTCTTATTACCTACTCAGAATTGGTCGTTTTCGTATTATTTTACGTTCCTTTAGAATAGCGCTATCCATACCATTAGTTGGTAGGTAACTCTATTCGTTGGATGTAAACGGGACATTCGAAGGGACATCGGATGGTCATAGAAAGCAACTTGTAGGAAGTATCCTAGCACATTCGAAGGGACTATCATCATTTCTCGTAGGCGACAATCGAGGGTCAAGATCATGTATTCGTAGGTGACATCGTGGGTCTTATGATCTTTGTATCGAAGGGACTATGATGATTTGTTTTGAAGGCAACGGTGCTAGAATACCTCTACGTTCGAGGGACATGACCATTTGAATTCGTAAAGGCAACGAGAGAGAATTGCCCTAAAGGGTGCATGTGTGAAAAGAGTGTGTTGATTCAGATTCATGTTATCTTGAGATTTAGAGTGAGCTATGTCCAATTTTAGTCTTGCCATACACGCCTAATTACTAACAGTTTATAGGGTGCGGAAATTAAAATGCGGAAGTATAAAGTGCGGAAAGATAAATCCTACGCTATTACATGGCTTTGGGGCAGATACATAATTTAAAATGCGGAAAATAAAAGCCCTAATTATACTATTACATCCCATAAGCAGTTACATAATTGGAAAAAAGAAAACGATAAAAAGAAATCGTCCGAAACGAGATAACCTGTGAAAGGATGAGAAATCGGAAAATACGAGAAAATCGAATAAGAGAAAAATGTTAGTAAAAATGATAATTTTTAAATGAGAAAAATATTTTATGCTAGAAGCAACATTAACATGCTAAAATAATTTTTTGGGATTTTTTGGAGGTAATTTAATAATTAAAAAACAATTAAAAGTGATTTAAATGATAAATTAACAATTAAATTAAATATGCATGCAAAATAATATTTTTTAATTTTATAAATTAAATAAACATTTTCTGGAAATAATGCAAAAAGAAAAATATTTTTTGGTGTTTTTAAATGCATGATAAAAAATTATGAAAAGAAATTAAAATGAATGCAAAATATTAAATAAAAAGAAAATAGAAAAAATATGAAAATAATTGAGTTTGTGAAAAGAAAAAGCAAAACCGGTCCCTGGGTGATTCGAACTCGTGACCAGGAGGAGAATCTTTCCAATCCAATGCCTTAACCACTAGGCCATGTGACACTTGGTGTTTGGAGAATAGAAATCAATTGAATTTGAATGTCAACGCGTCCTGGGAATGTTTGAAACTGAGTCAGCCACGCGTGGACCCCAGTCAGCATGAACGAACGAATCAGACAAAGCCATCGCGCCACGCAAGCTTCCCACCGGACTTCGCCTGAGTCAGCGCCGGAGCTAGGGCTCCGGTCATCTTCTCCGGCTAAGGCAAACTTCAAACCTGCAAAATAATGGAAATCAAAGCAAAAGAAAACCCTATTCCCCCTAATTCGACCCTTCTGAGTCCAATGGTGCTATTGGTTTTGACTGAAAACGGCTGTATCATGAGTTTCGAAGAAGAGAACAAAACTGCCCTAACAATGGCAATTTATGATTTCGGCATTAAACCACGCATGTGATACGTCAAACATGTTCTAATTAGTACCCTGAACTCAACCAAACAAGCAAAAACTGTTAAAGATGCATGGATTATGAAAATCGAAATTGTGAAAAGTAGCAAACTGGTGAGAGCTAGATGGCTCGATTCAGGATGATTTGGCTTCGAGCAAGAGTCGATTTCGATTGCTGGGATATCAAGGAACACAATGGAAGGCTTAGAATTCTTTGAAACTTGTTGCAAATTAAAATTCGATTTTTCCAACTTTGAGAAAAAATTTGGCAAAATAAGGGTTGTGTATGGGGCTAGGGTTTCGTGTCTCTTGCTGTGTGTAATGCTGGCTATTTATAGAGTGAAGAAGGAGAGAAAAAACAAGGAAAAAAGATTTGGTTTTGAATGCATTGAATGATTTTCAAATAAAAATCAAATTTTTGAAAGAAATTTGATTTTCTCTTAAATGGATGATCAAGCACGAAATTGGTATGTATGATGGGCTTCCTTGGACCTCAAGTATGATATAAAATCACTCCTCTTGAAAAAATATCTTATTTTCATATTTTATATAATTTAATTTTGAATTAAATGGTTTAAAATTCAAAAATAAATTAATAAAATAGAAAATTGCCATGGCCAAGCATTTATGAGTCACAAAAAATGTCATGAACAAGTTTGGATCATAAGATTGTAGGCCCATTTGGAAAATTTTGCATTTTGACCAATATCTCCTTTTGTGCAATAGTCCAAAATTTCCCAACTTCTGAATAGTGTATCTTGCTCAATTTTCCACATTTTTGAGTTTTCTTGGACTTTTTGGAAATCTCTAAGAGTCCTCTAACCAACCTCTTTGTTTTCATCTCAATTGGAGTTTCCATGCTCAATATATCTTCAAAACAAAAAGTTGACTTTTTGTTGACTTTGAAAAGGACCTGTAATGTTTTGATCCATACCTCTCAAATGAAGCATTTTTTGAAATTCTTGTGAGACATGAAGTTGTAGAGAATTGAATTTCCTTCAAAACAAGAGGTGGTGGAAAACTTTCTGAGAAAGTATGAAGAAGTTATGCTCAGTCAAAGTTTGGTTGACTTTTCACTGAGAAACCCTAATTTAGAAAGTTTGACTTTTGAGCAAATCTTGAGTTTTCTTGATGAATCATGATCAAACCTTGATCAAATGATGAATGTAACTTCAAAATGAGGATGTTGACCAAAAATTATGAAGTTTGACTGTATGTTGACCACAGTTGACTTTTTGTCCAATACAACTGATTGTCAACCATCTGAGCAATTGTCTGAGGAAACTTGACTTGTGAGGCTTGAAACTTGACATGGAGAACCTTTGAAGCATATGAGGAGGTATGAAGACCATTGGAGATGTTGGAAGTCCATCTTGATCTGAGAATTGTCAAACCCTAGTTTGGGTTGATTATGGAGAGGTTTGTCGATCAACCCGAAGAATCCTTGAGTATGGATGTATGAAATGTCTTGAGATGATGGAGGGCAAATTTTGGGGTATGACAGAAAGTCTAAGTAAAAGTTCTCCATATCAAGATGATGCAAATGCTCGCTTTCTCATACTTGTGGGTAGTAAGTTGATTTTTCCACTCGAATACGATGAAATATATTTTCAATTTAAAACAATCAACAAACTTTCATGATTATTTTTACCACGAACTATGAGGCTCTGACTTCTTTATTGCACATGGAGGATACATAGGCACAGGACTCTCGAAGCCTTCGCCAGCACATAAATAATAAATTACTTCTTTTTTCATCACCCCAATATTTTTGCAAACAACTCGGTTTTATCATAACACGGATTTTCAGGAGCACTAATACAAAACGTGCAAACAACAACGCCAAAGTCACCACGGTTCGCCCCAAAACCGTAGTGACGCTACTAAATTAATGCGCTAACATTTTATTTTTATTTTTTTAATTGAGAAATTAATTTTATAATTACGGTTAATTACTTAACTGTGGTGATATAGTCTTGCTTTCCTGAGTTTGATCCTCAGCTCCCTCAAACAGTTTATCCATTTTACTTTAATGCAAAATGTAATAGTTTATCACTACAACTATTTTTTACAATCGGTGTTACACACTGGCTATTCTTTGTACATATTAAACACTAAGTATCCATTCTTCTACTGATAAACGAAACAAACCCTAACACTAACGTCACCGGGAAGAAGAAAACAACCATAACACTAATTGTTGTTGTCCAGTCTCGTCTCAATGTCTCATTCCAAGGGTGTAAAATAACGATCTGGAAATTTATTTGCTTGTGACAATCATATGGTTTCGTTCCTATGCAAGAGGGGTCAAAATAAAGGAAGGCTTTTTTGGAGGTGTCCAAATTGGTGAAGTGGTGAAACATGTAATTTGCTCATATGGGATGATGAACAAAGATTGGAATATGAGAGTGTTGTGATGCTAGAGTTGGAATCTGTTGGGTATTTGAAGGTTATGTATGCATATTCAAAAAAATAAGTATAAGAATTGAAGAACAAACTGAAGCCCGAGAGATTTTTTGGAAATTTGAAGATGTTATGTTTTCTTATCTTTTTTTGTTTAATATTTACTTTGTTATAAAATGTAATAGTTGAATTAGGGTTTGAAATTTGAAAATATTATCTTATCTTATATCCTTTATGTTTAATATTTTATGGACTTTCTTATGAAATGTAATAGTTGAAGATGCATTGGACAGAAATATGCAACTAACGGACCATTTCTTACGAGTAAGTTCATGCAATAATTTCAAGTTATATATTTTGCAGTTTCAGCTGATAGGTTAAGTTAAATGTTTAACTTGATAGGCTAATTTGAGTGTTTAAGAGAGTTAAGAAGATTAAAACTTCATTAAATTATACTTTAATTACATAAGTGTTAAGTAGATCAAAAACCATAAATAAATCTAAAAACCATTAGAATTGAAAAAAATCAATGTTTGTCTTCTCAACCTTCTTCTTCTTCTCCTCACCCTTAGAGCTCTCATTAGTCTAAAAATAGAACCATCTACAGCAATATCTTGAATCTGGGGATGGTTTGGCACCACAACACAGGACTCTACATGAACATCTTGATTTTGAGGTTGGTTTGGAACCATAGCACCTTCTACAACAACATTTGGATTCTCAACATTGTTGGTGACTTGAGCAGGAGAACTCATTCTGATTCTTTTGGATGAATTTATTTTTGTGTGTTTGGTTCTTTGATAAATGCAAAATATTTGTTGTATTTGTGTATATTTTAGTGGCACTTATCGGCTCATTTTGTTGTAATCCTTTGAATGAACCTCAATTGTGAGTATATTTGTACATATTGAGTATAATCATGTTTTTGTGTAAATATTATATTGTTTGATAGTTTTTCATATCTTTTGTAGGTATTCATTCATAATTGGAGCATTGAGTAATAAATGCCAAAGGCTAAGCTTCAAGAGTGCGATTTTGAGCAATTCATCAACGAATAAGGCTCAAATTAAAGAAGAGAAAAATCATGAATTTGGGTGATATTTAGGAATTGTTAGAAATAAAATTGAATAAGATTTCCAACGTTTCAAACCGGGCGCAAAACATAGTTACAGTTCTCAAGTTATGGCAAAAACAAGTGCTGATTTGTTTTCATGACAGCATAAAGCGTGCTAAGCGCTTGATTTTGGGGCTAAGTGCGGTCTGCGGTTATTAGACTCTTTAAATAGGGTAAAAATCACATTTTTAGGTTATAGGTTGGGTATTTTTGAGTCCCAACACCATCAACACCACTTTTGATAGATTAGCTTAGAAAACAACACTAGAGCTTGCTTATGGATTATTGGAGGTGGATTGCTCTTTGATCGACTCTGACAATCTAGTAGATCTGCGGTTTATCTCTTCTCATCTCTATGTATTTCTCTTTTGTTGAGTTTGCATGTATATTTACTCTAAACACATGTATATTTGTCGCACATGGCATTGTATAAGGCTTACTTTACAAATCTATGTTGGTTGTTGACTTAGCTTTTTACTCTATGTTAGGGGTTTGAGTAGCTATAAACATATACTGCTTAGATTCTTATCTAGGATGATTATCTGTTAGTTTCTGAACTCTAGAGATATATTAAGAGCTAACAATATTTATGGGTGTCGAAGCTTAATGCTTCCGTGTTGGTTGTGTTGGTTGAGAGATCATTATACGAGTAATTTAAATGTCTACTGTGTTGTTGAGGTTGGTTGAGAGATGCTAGATGACTCTGATGAGTATTGTAGGTTGAGTATAATTGAACGATAAGTTTAAGTTTGTGACGAGTAGTGTGCATTAGAGTCGAATAAATTTGTCTATCCTTTATACTTTTGTTTACATTTATTTTCGGTTGATACTTTTACATACAACTCATTTAAACCCCAAACTCATTAACTATAGATTTATCAAATGGTGAATCAATAAGCAATCTATATGGACACGATACATATAATTTATATATCATCCGATAAAAATAATATTTTACTATTTGCTTGCCGCTCTACCGCTTCAACATTCTTCCGCTTTTATATTGTTCCATCTTGTTCTTCATCTTCTTATCTTGGAAGTTTAAAAACCAAAACTGCTAACATTGTTTGGTTCTCTATACGCTTTCTTTTCTCTTGGAAGTTGGAAAGATTGCATATCTCGAGATGTTCAAATTTTATTATTTACTTAATGGAATTGTGGACATGTAATATAAGTTTCGATATCATATAAAAATTTGTTTAGTGTTGATTTGTTATGAAAATTTGACATTTATTCATATACTATATCACAACGGTTAATAAGAATAATTGTTGTTAAAAGGCGCGCGCTTTTCATATTACTACGATGGTCACTGGACCGTGATTGTATGTATCGCATATACTACCACACGCTACATAACAATATCTGGTCCCATGTGGTTATATATCTTTCTCAATCATTGTTGAAGGCCTTTTCCGTAGTAGTGGAAGTTCTTATGGAGTATCATAGATGTGACGGGTGTTAATATCTTTCTCTTGCATAACCAACTCCCTATCCAGATATCTCTTTTGTTTAATTTTCGCATTGGATTTTATCGATTATTTTCCTTTCTTTGGAAATAATAAAGTTCTATGGCAACTCTTATTTTTTTAACATAAGTTAATCAATAACTTAATCTCAACTTTTTTTCTACTACGACACACTCCTCAATAATAATTATCAAGTCTTAGAAATACTTGAACTTTGACATAAGTGATGACTTAGTGAACATGTCTGCGAGATTGTCTTTCAAGCCATTTTTTAAACTATAGTCTCCTTAAATTCAATCATGTCTCTAATAAAATAAAAACAAATGTCAATGTATTTGGTGTGCTAGGAACATATGCATATTTCAAGACAAACACAATGGAATAGTTAGAAGTAAAAATAATTGATGTTATACCGGTTAGAGCTAAGCTAGATAGAAAATTAGCTAAGTTTTGTCATAGAATCTAGTATTTTAGTTTTGGGTTTTCTTGTCTTGGTGAAGTCTAGATCTTGTTGTGAATAATTCATGTTAGAAGTTGTTGAAATTCAAAGGGCAGATTTGTAATTATTAGGATACTTTAGTATATCTTATTTTACTGTTAGTATCGTATATCTTAATTTCTTGAAAGTGGGATTAGGGTTTGTTTTTAGTTTGTTACTTTTGGGCTTTTATTCATATATAAATAGGTGCTTGTATTTCATTAGTTTTAAATTTCAATTCAATACAATTTAATCCTTATTTTATCCTCTCTCTTATTTCCATCATTACTCTCTTCTATCCTTGGGCCCCAACAAATTGGTATCTAGAGCTTCCGGTTTAGAATTCAGGAAAACAAGAATCGTGTTTCTGTCTGTGGATATTTGCGCAAGGAAGAAAATGAACGGAAACAGCAACTTAAGTGAGAAACATACCACTTTGTCCCTAAAATCTTAAGGTGATAGGGGAGTGGGTTCTCCCACTTATATACTCTCAAATCACCACATTATTCTCCAATGTGGGACTATTTTCCCCACTACTCACACTTGCTTGTATTCCAACACTCCCCCTCAAGTGTGAGCCCACAATACTCCCCCTCAAACTTGCATGCAGGACGCTTACCCACGACCATGTTCAAGTTTGAGCCAAACAACCCGGTCCCTTCTCGAAACCAAAGGCTCTGGATACCATGAGAATTGAAGAGCTGCAAAGTAGTCTAGAAGCACATGAGTTGCGCTTGACTGACAGGACTTCTGAGAGGGAAGTAAAGCAGGCTCTGAAAGCTTCTTTTGTCAAGAAGGACCAGAAGCGGAATAGACGTGGTGACAGATTTTAGAAGCCAGAAACTTCTGATTCTTATGAGAAGTATCAGAAGGGAAATGACAGAAGGAAAGTTCAATGTTACTGCTGTAAGCAGTTTGGCCATTTTGCTAGAGATTGTAAGTCAAACAAAGAAAGAGAATCAAAAGAAGCAAAAATAGCCAGAGATGATTCAGATGATGAACCTGTGCTATTGATGACTTATGAATCTGACGAGGAACCTGTGAGGTTATCATTTTCTGAATCTGAAGGGGATGAAAATTTTGAAGGAGTGTCTCTTTATGAGTCAGAGTCAGAAAATGAATAAGAGTTAGAAGTTGAAACTTCTGAAGAAGAGTCAGAAGATGAAACTTCTAAAGAATAGCCAGAAGTTGAAACTTTTGAAGAAGAGTCAGAAGTTGAAACTTCTGAAGAACAGCCAGAAAATGATTTTTTTAGATTCTGAAGATGAGTCAGAATCTGAGGTTTCAGAAGAAGAGTCAGAGTTAGAAGATGAGTTAGAATCTCAAGGGGATTCTGCCTCTGATGATGAGTTAGAACATGAATGTTCTGAAGAAGAGTCAGAACATGAAGGTTCTGGAGATGAGTCAGAACATGAAGGTTCTGAAGAAGAGTAACAACATGAAGGTTCTGAAGAAGAATTAGAGTTAGAAGATGAAGAAGCTTCTGGAGACTCTAAGGATGAGTCAGATAGTGAATCTGATTCTGATCCAGATTCTGATGATGATCTAGAATCTAGTGGTGATCATGCTTCTGGAAGGGAAAACTCTGAAGACGTAGATTCTGGAGGACAAGCTTCTGGGGATGATCAAATTGATCATGCTTCTGAAAGGGAAAAATCTGAAGACGTAGGTTCTGGAGGACAAGCTTCTGGGGTGATCAAATTTTTGGTGGTATTCATGACTCTAAAGGTGGACCTTCTGAAGGAGGAGCTTCTAAAGGTAGTCTAGCCTCTGACGTTGGTCATGATTCTGAAGGTGGAACTTCTGAAGCAAGAGCTTCTGAAGGTGATGGTTCTGGACAAGGTCCAGAAGTTAACAAAGGAGGAACTTTGGAAGTTCAGATGGTTCGGACAAGGTCCGGTTAAAAGGTGGAACTTCTGGTGGAAGTTCTGAAGGTGATGGTTCTGGACAAGGTCCAGAAGTTAACAAAGGTGGAACTTCTGGTGGAAGTAAAAATTCTGAAGAAAGTCCAGAAAGAGATACGGTTCCAGAATCAGAAGGAGATTCTTAACAAATAGGTACTTAAGATGTTCTCAAGAAGAAAGCGTGGTTGAATGCTATGAAAGAAAAACTTGAGGCTTCAGAAGGAAACAAGACTTGGAAGTTAACTGAGCTTCCAAGGGAGAAGAAAGCCATCAGCGTCTGATGGGCTTTTAAGGTGAGGTTTAAGCCAAATGGATCAGTTGGCAAAAACAAAGCAAGGGTAGTGGCCAGAGTTTTTATTTAGAAACCTGGACGAGACTATTTTGAGGTGTTTGCTCCTGTAGCGAGGCATGAAACAATCAGAAGTTGGTCGCTGATGCATTTGGACATAAAGTCAGCATTTCTGAACGGTCCATTACATGAGGAGGTATACATGTCACAACCTCCTGGCTTCGTGAAAAAGAATCAGGAAGGGATGGTGTATAAGTTACACAAAGCTCTGTATGGATTGAAGAAAGCACCCAGAGCTTGGACTCAGAAGATTGATTCATTTTATAAGAAGCAAGGGTGTGAAATGTGATGAAGTATGGCAATATGATTCTAGTATGGTGATGACATATTACTTATTGCAAATATGATTTGTGAAGAATAGGTTCATAAATTCTAAAATGGACATGAATTAAGGGATGGTGTTGTGAATAATTTATGTTAGAAGTTGTTAAAATTCAAAAGTTTGTAATTATTAGGATACTTTAGTATATCGTATTTTACTGTTAGTATCGTATACCTTAATTCCTTGAAAGTATGATTAGGGTTTGTTTTTAGTTTGTTATTTTTGGGCTTTTAGTCGTGTATAAATAGGTGTTTGTATTTCATTGGTTTTCAATTTCAATTCAATATAATTTAATCCTTATTTTATTCTCTTTTATTTCCATCATTATTTTCTTCTATCCTTGTGCTCCAACAGATCTAGGATCGATGTTTGTATCTCATTGGCTTTTAGAATAAAATTCTCTTTTTTCTCCACACAAAAAAAATGTCAATGTATTTTGTCATTTCATGAAACACTTGATTATTAGCCAAAATGATTTCACTTTAACTATAGCATTACACCTTCACGCATTCTTGAGTGATTCCTGAATCCTCAATCATACCTTTCAAACAAATGATTTCACTTTAAACGTCACATTTCCTGCATAGTCTACATCCACACATCTTTCAAATGTGTTTTCCCATATATCCTGCCCAGACCCCACACTTCATCTACTAAGAGCCTTATATGTTTGCTGCCATTTTAAAAGCAATAATCAAACGCAAAAACTAACTTATCTCCATAGCTTCCAACATAAAAGAGAATCACCAAGGAATATAACACCCAAGGCAACAGAAATAACAATTTGAAGTGGTTTGAATGAGGTAACATAAACAACTTCCTTTAAATGAATTGACCATGCAGAAACTATATTGCCCATTAACTTTTCAAACATTCCCTATAAAAAAAAAAAAGTGTGTCACTGTCAAAATTGTTAGTTAAAAAATAACACACCCCAATTTTTGTTTGGTCAAAGTATAGCAGCAGTTTGCAATGTAACTTACAAAGGAAACAATGGAGATGAGTGAGAGATTTAGTCCTATTTTCCAAGCACTTGCATTTGAAACTGATAACAAAGCTACAAATGTTGATATGATGGTCGCACTTATAGAGCTTAAAGAGACTCTAAAGTTAGTTCATCTGGAAATCCTTTCAAGATATGTCCCTGTGAAATGAATTTAGGAATTGAAAACTTTTAGAACTTACATTTTGATGCTCTCGTTAGAGAATTGGAAAAGGAAATATTATTTGCTGAAGTACACAGTCACATTGGCGGAAAACTCTTCACCCACAAACTCTTAAGTATGGGATACTATTGCCCTACCATGATGAAAGACAAGATCTCCTATGTTAAGAATATGACTAGTGTCAAAGGCTAGTAGGGATTGAGCTCCCTAAAATATTGTGGTCATATCCACATTAACCTCATTCAGACTACTCTTCTCAAAATTAACATGAAGCTCCACATTAACCGCCCATAAAATTAGGGATCTCAATAGGGCGGGACAGGGGCGGAGGATACATTCTCATCTCAATTTCCGTTTTTGAATTTATTTTCCATCTTCGTTTTGGATCTTTGCTACTAAAGGATTTTGTCTCACATCTACGTTCTCACGGATCTCCACGATTTTTGTAGATATCAATAAACATAAAAGTTTTACTTATTATTTTTAACTAAATTAATAGAAAAATTCAAAAACTAACGACAATAAATTACTAAACTAATCATCTACGATAAATATATTGTTTAATAATATTTAATCTTGAGATTCATGAACACAAAGTTTTCAAACTTTAAAAAATTAAAATAGTCATTTAGATCTCAAACTCTGTTACTAACAAGTTATTTGAAATGATAAATAAAATTACATAGAAATGTTAAACTATATATTAATTAATGATATTATAGAATTCTAGTGCGGGGCGGGAACTTCACGGCATGGGGGACATATTTGTCATCCACATCCCTAAAGTGCTTCGGGAGAACTTTATTCCCTATCCCCGTCCCCGCGGGAGAAAAATTCTCCATCTTTAGAGTCTCAAATGGGAAATTCTCACGGAAATCCCCACTAACAGGTACAATTGATATCCCTACATAAAATATAGTTAATGAACCAAAGATTATCAAGCAAAGTATTTATATTATCATCTGCATATTGGAGATAGGAGACTCGCAAATTTAAGAAGTCAATTTCAAACCCTAAGAAAACATCGAGGTCCATAACTCTGCTAAAAAAAATTATTCAACCCTTCAACCACAAGCAAGAAAAGAAAAGAAGTCACGGGTGACCTTGCTTCACCCTCTCAAGACACTAATTTTTCGAACTAGGGCATTAGGCACCCGTTGAACAAAAAAGCAAGAATATCAAAAAAGACAAGGGCACGAAAATCTAAACTCTTCACTCGACATTAAAACAAAACATGACAAGCATATAATCCAAAAATTTCAACTATAAACCAAACCTTGGAAATGAGAAAAGTTTTTTTGGTTTTTCTTGCTTGATCGAGCAGTTCATTTATAGAAAGCAACATATTCAGTACTTCCTCCGTCTCATAATATATGTTATATTTGAGTAATGCGCAGTTTTTAAGAAAATGATTAAATGTGTTATTTTCAGTGAAAAAATTAATGTTATTTACTAAAATACTCTTATTAATTATAGTTGATAGAGTAGTTGAATAAATTAAAATTTAATAAATAGGGGTATAGTAGTGAAAAATAATAATAATTGATGCATTAGAATTGTAAATGGACAATTATTTTGAGACAAAAAAGAAATGCAAATGAGACACTTATTATGAGATGGGGAGTAATAATTTACCCTTAAGAAAAGTTAGTTGATTTGAAGATATGACATTATTCATAACCTAAGACAACCTAGTTACCATCACTCTGGCAACAATCTTATAAAAAGACTCCAGTAAAGAAATTGACCGAAATCATCCAACCGATAGGGAGACTCGACCTTACCGATCAACGTGACAATGGGCCAAGAAAGTTTTACCAAACATAATATTTCAAAATAGGACCGAAACTAGTTTTTACTTAAAATGTTATATTTAATTGTGCAGGATTCTTGCTATTCATTAGTCTCATTAAGTCACTCATTGAATAAGCAGTGACATCAAGTGCAAAGTCGCGAGTTCGAACCCGCGACATCCCATTTGTTCACCTTTAAAGAGTGAATTCTAACCACTAGACTACATGACCCAAAAAAATCTTGCTATTGACTACAAAAATTTGATTCATGACTCCACCAATAATAATTCTAGTGTTTAATTGAATCTCTGAATTAATAATCATGTTTTTATACATTTCCATCTATTTTCTTTCCAACAGTTTGAGTTCCATAATTTTGCAACAGAGGTGCATTCTCAATAGATGTAGATGGTGATTCCAGACTACCAACATCATCCTCTATCTCTTCTGTTGCTTTTCCCCATAATACACCATAAAGGCCAATTGAGATGATTATAGCTCCAATTATACTGCAAAATACAAAAAATTTACACAAATGAGCACTTCAATAACCATATCATTAAGTTAGAAAATCAGAAATGAGCAAGAACTATGCAAACACATGGTTTGGAGACCTAGCTACTAAAATAAACTAAGTGTCCGTTTTAATTGATTTACTTCAATTTATCTACTAAAATAATTGCTTTTGACACTGTTTGAAAGAACTTATAGAAATAACCTATAAACTTTCTAAGAATCAGTTTGGTTTTCTGGAAATGTATTTTCCCTTCGATCTTGCACCTCGGAACTAGTACATAAACCTTATACCAAATGAGTAATAGTTCATTTCAGTTTGATTTGATATTTCTTCTTAAACCGAACCATGAACAGTCCTATTTGGTGGAAGCCTAATATATTTATTCCCCGTGTTTTAACCACGAATAAAAAAATTGACCATACCTTCCAATATGAAGAGTATCACCAAGGAATATAACTCCCAAGATAACAGAAATAGCAATTTGGAGCGGCATAAATGATGTTACATAGACAGCCCCCTTTAAGTGAACTGACCAGGCATAAATTAGATTTCCTATTAACTTTCCAAATATTCCCTGGGAAAAGAAATGTGTCATCAATAAACTGCACGACTTTAAGAGGTGTAGATCTTTTTAGTTGTGATATTAACAATATTTGATATCAACTTTCGACAACAAATAGCTCTGCAGTTTAAATATGTGATTAATTACTTTCAATGCATAATCAACGAATATAAAAGCGTCACAATTCATTAATCATCAACTCAACATCATCTAATGAACATAGTTAATAGCATATTTAAAGTGTAGCAGTAGTTTGCTGTGTATCTTACGGAAGAAACAATGGAGATGAGTGAGAGATTTAGCCCTATTTTCCAATCACTTGCATTTGGAACAGATAACAAAGCTACAACTATTGATATGATGGTTGCTGTTGTGGAGTATAACAAGACTAAAGTTAGTTCATCTGGGAACTCTTTCAAGATATGTACCTGTCAAATCAATATAGAACGGAAACTTGTTAAAACTAAATATCCGAAGCTCTCATTTTCAGTTTTTCAAGAAGTAATACTAACATTTTCTCAGTTTCTGTAAAACACTTCCCAACATACCATCTGTTATCGAGTGAAATTTATAGTAATGGCCAATGAAAAATTAAGTTAATGAAGCTAATTGTCACACATTCTAGTAAGAATATCCAATACTTTAGATTGAAGATGTGTCTGGTGTCTAACATGTGTTGGTGTCTACGTAGACACATGTGGTGCCAATGTGAAAATTTAGAAAGCCAGTTGTCACGCATTCTAATAAATAACCAAAACTTCGTATTAAAGACGTATCTGGTGTGTGACATGCGTTGGTGTCTTTCACCGACACATGTGGTTGCAGTCAATCACTTCCATTTCTTTCAAACTATTATTGATATATCTACATCACATGTTAGTGTTGTGTCCAGTGTTTATGTTTGTGTAAGGGCTTCATGGACAAACAGTAGTCAATTATTGATCTCTCCTTTTGCAAAATCCTACCTGTAAAATATACCATAGTGAAAGCAGGAAGTAGTCAACTGTTAGAATAATGCCAGCAATGGCCCAACTTGAATCCACTGAGTTGAGAAAGCCAATCGATTGATGAAGTGGTGAGGAATTCAAGATGGATCTTCCTTTGTAAAAAGTCATGACAAAAGCACCTGCTACTGATATTATGCTTCCCACTACTTTCGCATTACTACTTCTACTCTTCAAAGCTAACTTCTCCATTCTTAATTGCAAAATGATAAGATGAAACAAAGTAAGTGAGCAATAGACAAAGTAAGAGTCTGCAAAACTCAAATATATGAACAATCAAACCTGAAAGTAACAGCCAGCATGAAAGTGAAAGCAGGTACCAGATTAGCAATTGCTGAAGAAAGTGTTGGAGAACTATAACTAATACCAATATACCCCAGAATCTGAGATCCGCATCTGCATAACAGGATCATACAATTCCAAGACATGAAACACAAATAATCACAACCATAAAACTAATGAGGCCACTTTGACCAAAACTAACTAACATCAAACACTAGTTAACAAGGTCTCTACTGCACTGGTCTAAAATTCGTCACCGTTAAACCATACTTAAATAGGGTTAAATAAAATCTTCATTCACCGATAAATCAGAGTTAACTAGAATCTCATAGTTGAAACGTGACTATCCTAAAGAAGGCCTCCAAAAACTTAAGACGACTCTGATGATTATACTAGCAGTCAATTGATATCTGAACAACATTCAAATCAAATTTTGAAGTAAAGTATAAGGTCAGTTTGGCATTACCCTATTGCCCCAAGAAGCACACTTTTCCATATTATGGAGAAAGTGAGTGGAGGAACCACTCTTGCTCTAAAAAAAACATGAAAAGAAAACACATGAAGAAAATAGTCAAATGAAATACTAGTATAAGATAAGTGCATGTTTAAAATCAGTGACATGAGACATGTTAATTTTGTTGAACCTTCTGGTGAAAAGAGTGACAGGTAAGAGAACAGAAGTACCAACAACATAAGCATAGGCAATAAAGACATGGTTGTTCATTCCTTGAAGTGTTGCTGCTTTGAATAAAGTGAGTAAAGCCATGTCAACACATTCAAAGCTTATGATCACAATAACTGGAAGAAAATCCATGTAAAAGGACCATCTTCTTCTCATCTTTACTGTGATTTGAATCACAAAACTTGTTGAAATTCAGAATTTGTGTGAGATGATAACGATGATGGGGTTTTGATTTTGACCAAATTCCCAAAAATGAATTTACAGCTATTAATCATATAATAATAGTAGTAATAATAATATAATAATAATAAAAATACTAATAATAATAATAATAATAATAATATTAATAATAATAATAATAATAATAATAATAATATAATAATAATAATAAAATAATAATAATAATAATAAAATAATAATAATAATAATAATAATAATAATAATAATAATAATAATAATAATAATAATAATAATAATAATAATAATAATAATAATAGTGTTTACAAAATATATCTGAAACTTTTCATAAAATATTATTCGTATTTTTAAGAATTTGATTTTAAAATAAATATTACCATTTTGGCTATTCAATATAAAAAAAATTATTTAGCCAACCAATTCAAATTTAAATAATGAACTGATTAATTTAATTTTTTGTTCAATATAAAATAAATTATTTCCAGGCTAGATTATAATTTTTTTTCTCTGTTTTGGTGTTTCCACGATTTTAGTCCCTCTATTTTATTTTTAAACATTTTTAGTTCCTCATCCCCATTTTTTTATATAATATATGTTATTTTTTATCGAATACGAAAAATAATTAAACATGTTATTTTTTGTCATGTCATATAACATATGATGATATGACACATATTACATTTATTTTTGACATAGACATTTTTGGAGTCAAAGTAAGGATAGAGAATAAAAAATGTATAAAAATAAAATAAGGGGACTAAAATCGTGAAAACACTAAAACATGGAGATCAAAAATGTAATTTAGCCTTATTTTTAATTGCACTACTCTAAATTAGAACTAATTTTGTTTTTAAAATTATATTTTTTTCTTAAAATAAGTGAAGGTGGCAAAAGAAAGGAATTGTTATTAATTTATTTGATGAAGATAAAAAAAGGAATTCGGAATTTAAATCAATATCTTTAATTGGTTGTAAGCACAAGGTGCTCTTCAAAATTCTAGTAAATAGATTGAGATTTAGTGGTAAAAAATGATTTTGGCTTCACAATTCGCATTGTTAAAAGGATAGTATTATAACTGTGAATGAGATAGTAAATAAGGCGAAAGGGGAGAAATTAGAAGCTTTGATGTTCAAAGTAGACTAGAAAAAGCTTTTGATTTGGTGGATTGAAAGTATCTAGACTTCATAATGGAGAAGATGGGATTTCATGTGAAATGGCGCAAGTGGATATGAATGTTTACGGTCAGTTCAGATTTCATTTCTTGTAAACGGTAGTCATACCAAAGAGTTTGAGGTCATAAGAGACTTATGACAAGGTGACCCCATTTCGTTGCTTCTCTTCTTAGTAGCGACGGAAGGGTTGGACATATTTATGACTAAATTATTCCAACTTAATTACTATGAAGAATTTCAAATTGGTAGTGATGGAGTGTCAATATATCATCTGTAATACACTGATAATACGCTAATAGTGGATAAAAAGAAAGGGAAATTTTTTTGGGTAATGGAGGCAACTCTTAGGCTATTTGGTAGGAACTTCAAGAACTGTGGATCTATCTCTAATCAGATTGGGGCAATGTTTGTGAATTGTTTTATGATACAATATTGAATTTAATTGGTGACAGATTACTCAGTAGGCTTGGAATGTTTGTATTTAAGTGCAAATTTACCACTGGGCATTTAAGATGATGCATTTTCGTGGTATGGAGTACTTGTAGTAGTGTGAAGCTTATTTTATATTAGTTTAGGTGTACAATTCACTTTCTTATTGTATGGTGGTTCTTATGCATAAGCAATGTTCTATTTATATTGGTAGTTACAGTTTCGAATTTGTTTGTACCAATTAAACTTGGCACGCTTATGTTTGTTTCTCTTATTTAAGTTATGATATTTAGTCTTTTCAAAAAAAACTTACCATTAGTAATGAGTGCGATTGCAATTTGTTCGCTTTTTCAACATCCAATCGTTGCGACTTTTGTTGTTGAAATTTCATTCTTGCCACCGAATCGAAGCTGGTTTTGATAGTCGATTCAAACAGATGAAACATATGAAACATTTCACACGACTAGTGTACTCATAATGGAAGAAGATTGGTTCATAATATTTCACATCTAAGTCAATAAGAGAGGTGAAATTTTAAATTTACATTTCGTGTTCTAGTTTTCTTTTTTAACATCTTAAATTTACTTCGACCTTTATTTATTAGGATTAACTATTTAAAAATAAAAAAATAAAAAAAAAAGAATGCAGACTAGAGTAAATGTTTGTCTTGCTCTGCTTTTTAAAAATAAAATTTTGAAGGTTTAATTGAAATTTTGGTTCCTCTATTTTTTTTCTCCCTCCATTGTAAAATTTAGAATTTTAATCCCCTTTATATTAGTTTTATAAGGATTTTAGTCCCTCGGTAAATTGAAAATAATTTTTAATGTCATGACGCTTATATTGATGATGTGTTAGTGCTAGTTCAGCAGTGAAGTGTTAAAAAAAACTATTTTTAGTTAAGATTTATGTTGAACATGTCATCAATGTGAGTTTCATTTCATTAAAATTTGTCTTCAAATTTGTAGGGGACTAAAATCCTCAAAAAACTAAAATAAAGGGACTAATATTTTATATTTTAAAATTGGGGATAAAAAAAGATAATAGGGTATCAAAATTGCAATTAAGCCAATTTTGAAAAGAAAAGAAAAACTCATCTCATCCTATAGAGTAAGCCTCACACATATGAAAATCCAAAAATATCTTGATTAGTATGTACAGATGTATCTTTGGACGCATCTAAAATTGCACTATAATTCAGTTATACACCCCATTTGTCAACATACGAAGTTACATCTCCGTAGATTTCCAGGGTTGGATCCGGAGATACATCTCCTTAAAACCCCTTAAATGATATCTAAGCAACAACATTGTTATAACTTTAACTTTTTTAGGTCAACTTACATTTTAGGTCATAAATTAGAAAACGCATACATTAATTTATTCAAACAAACTACACATATATTAAAAAATACATATATTAAGTTAAGGAAGGTTCAAAATGTACCGACCATACATAACTTATTCCGAAAATACAAAAGATAAGACAAACAAACATAAACTATTGGTATATCTACCCCCTCAACTTCTCCGCATGTACTACAAGGCTTTTTGTGTCTCAACAATAATGCCTTATACGAGGGCCAATTGGGGACTGCCTTCCTCAAAATTTCTTGTCTCTATGCTCGATCTCGTTGTATCTTTAATATGTCAATAGACGCTGATTACATCCTAGGTGTGGTCATCCCTAGCCTCCAGTGTCAGTTGCTTAGATGCCCTTGGTAGTCTTTCAAGAGTGTGTGGTGTTGATAAGATGTGACACCCTTTAGAACCAAGTGATATAGTTGTCTACATAAGCCACTGAAGTGGCTAGCCACCAAGAGGGGGTAGGTTGGTTATTTACTAGCTTATGGTGTATCTACTGTTCTTAGGTGTTGGTGTTTTGGTTGGCTTAGACGTTTGCTTTAGTGTTTATGTGTAACGGGCTTTGATAAAAAAAGAAGTAATTTAGTGATAACTTTATGTTTTATTTCAAAATTCACATAGTGGTGTACATTTGATATTTTTCTTCTTCAATAACATGAAATTAACAAAAATCAACATATAATGTAATCGGGTGATGTAACACTATGGCTTAATGACAAGAAATTAAAATAAATTAACATATAACAGAAACCATGTGCCTTACACCACTGCTTATTTGTTCCATGAGCTGGATCATCTTCTCGTCAGCCACCTTTCTTGCCTGGCTCCACCTGCGACATCTTCTTGGTTAGAGGTTGTGTAACACCCTTCTAAACCCCAAGATTATTTCCAAACAACTATAACAATTATTTCTGTAATAACATCAACAAATAAATTTAGACTTTGTAGCGTGTAGCAACCGGCTTAAAATACGAGAGTCGTCACCATTAATTTTTATCCTAAGGACGGAAAAATATCGAATAATTCTAATTTGTATAGAGATTCTATATTCACGAGTTGGTTAGACGAAGGGAAGGTGTTAGGCACCCTCCAGACCTCCCTTGTTCGCATAAATTTTAATCGTTTTGAAAGTTGAACAGTTAGTTGATAAGGCGTTGAGTCCAACCAAAGAATATGGTGGATGTGTATCCACCAATCCTATTATTTGTAACATGTTTGAATTAATTTGATTGTGAAAAATATTAAATTTATATACATGTGTTTAGAAATTATTTATAAGATGAATGTTGTTTAAAAATTAGAAGTGAAAATATTTTGATTTTTTTTGTTAATTAAATAAAATGATCTGATAAAATATAATAATAGTAAAACTAAATCAATTAACTAAAATAAAAATAAATAAATTGATCATAAAAATTAACTTAGATAAATCAATAAATTAAAAGAATCAAACTAATAAATCCAAAGGAGTGTTAATTTGAATTTGAGGTTAGAATAGGTAAAAGTGTATAATCATAATTAGGCCTAAAGCCCAATATTTCAAAACAAGTTAATCCTAATTCTCTACTAAATAATTGCTAACATAATAATAAAATAATAAATAAATAAAAAAGAATTGCTCAGGGTAAGCCGCCGACATCTCGGTTACCATCCGCATTCATAAACAATTTTACTATCCATCTCCAAAAACAAACTTCAACCAATAGCTCGAAGACACATAGAATGCTTGTTACTCCTTTTTATTTCAAATAAAACAAATGCAAATGAAAGAGATTTAACAATAAAATAAAAAATTAAATATATAGCAACATTGAGAGGGCTTTGTTCTCTCCATCATTCCTTTCTTTACATCAAAAGTCACATAGTAAATAAACTAAAAGTAAAGAGTTTTATGTGGGAAAAATCTGGTGGGTGAAACCGTGAGGTCGCTGCCGGACGGTTATTTTCGACGGCCAAAGCGAAAGAGATTTTTTGTCGGAGATTCAACGAGATTATTCGGGTGTACAATGAGGCAAACTATCCAAATGATTGTTCATCATCATTGTCAGTTAAAGACATCAAGTATAAACTTTAGGGCTATTTTTAAAAAAAATTTATCGATCGAAAAATAATTGAGATTTGATTTAAGTCTTGGTGAACAACACTATGGTCTTGTGGTCTTTTTCAATATTGGAGTTGAATTAGTGATTAATAAAAAATGTTTTTGAAAGATTTTAATTATTTTTTACATCTTGACTATTAAATGCATAAAATCAATGATTTAGAAAAATAAAAAATTTGATTAAATACCTCCATGTATTGAACATTTGATTTTTAATGAAGTTCATTAGTTGTGCTTTGATAAATAAAAAATTTAAAACACACCTAAAATGAAAAACGAAAAATAATACTAAAATAATCAAAAATATGACTTTTTATCCTTTTTAATAAAAAATTCACAAAAATAAATAAATATCAAAAGTAGTGCAATGAAACTTGAACCCGCAACCTTGTACTTACCTTAACTCCTTATCAATTGTGTCAATTCATTTATTTAAAATAAAATGACTTTAGAAAACACATGAAGGTCACGCCAATATTTGTTATTAAAAACATACAAATGATAAATTATTGTATTTTTTTAAATAAGCAAAATAAATTAATGTTAAACTATAACTAAACCAATTTTTTTGTAAAACCTAATTTTAAAAATAATTTTGATAGTAGAAATAAGAGCGGGCAAATTTAGAGTATGACACAGCAAAATCTTAGTCTCAATCATAACTTCGTCTATTTCATCAAAACATGAATACTTTTTGGTCTTATCCAAGGTTAACATCAAAATAAATTCAACAAATAACAAAACTCATGGGACGTGTTTTAAACAAACAACAAACTTCAAACTCAACTTTTTCCAACCCGATATTACATATTAGATCAAGACACCGTCTATTCAAAATAAAACTAAATAAATAACTTCAAAGTTATCTTCAATGCTTCTACGAGCTACTCCTGAGAATCTGCGTGTTACCCACGTGGAGGCAACATTCAAACTGAAAGGGTGAGTAATCACAAATCATTACAAAAGATATGTGGAATAGATATAGTAGTTACAACAACAATCATCAATAAATCCATACATAGTCATACATCACATATTATACTCACATTATCATTAATTATTTCACAACTTCATTATATCATCAAAGAAAAAACCATCACCAAAACATCACTTAAGTCACAACATCATTAAATCACAACAGATAATAATCATCGATATTTCTCATTAACCAATACACAACATCTTCAAACATCATTTAGTCAATAATCATGCAATGACACATAGAATGTAATGCAACTTCGTTGATGTTAGAACAAGATTTGAATTCTACAGTTGATCTCTGAATTTTGATGATAACAATACATATATTTTATATGTAAACAATTTTGTTTCTAATAAGTTTATTGAGTGTGCCAATAAGAAAATCTAATTGATTCAAGACCGTTGTATGAAGAATCAGAAATACGCCAAGCACATAAGAAAGATTATTCACATCAGTTTCTAAAGAAACATCAGTAGTTCTGAAGAATGTTGAATGTTCTCCAGAAAGAGGATCACGTGTGTACTTCTCAACAAGCTTCTTCGAAAGTCATTGTAATACGGTGAACTGACTTTTTAGTGTTTTTGTATCGCAAATGTGCAGATAGCAAGAGTCGCCACCGACTTTTATTTTTATCCATTTAAGGGAAGGTAAAAGTACAGAAAAAGACCTTCGTTAGATTCTGAGTAAGGGAGAAGGTTATGGGAAGGGAAGGTATTAGCACCCCTTTCCATCCGTAGTTATCTACGGGCTCTTAGTTGCTCTTAGATCATCTTTAAAATTGTGCTTTCTGTGTGTTTGACAAAAATGTTTTGAAAAGGCATTTCGCTTTGACTTTGTAATGATTCATGTAGGAATGTATACAAAGTGTTTGGAAATGTTTTGTTTTTTGAAAAGAGTTTGAACTTTGACAAAAGTGTGAGGTGTGAAAAGTATTTTGATAGAGCAAGCAACTAAAAGTCTTATTACCTACTCAGAATTGGTCGTTTTCGTATTGTTTTACGTTCCTTTAGAATAGTGTCATCCATACCATTAGTTGGTAGGTAACCCCATTCGTTGGATGTAAGCGGGACATTCGAAGGGACATCGTATGGTCATAGAAGGCAACTTGTAGGAAGTATCCTAGCACATTCGAAGGGACTATCATCATTTTTCGTAGGCGACAATCGAGGGTCAAGATCATGTATTCGTAGGCGACATCGTGGGTCTATGATCTTTGTATCGAAGGGACTATGATGATTTGTTTTGAAGGCAACGGTGCTAGAATACCTCTACGTTCGAGGGACTTGACCATTTTGAATTCGTAAGGCAACGAGAGAGAATTACCCTAAGGGGTGCATGTGTGAAAAGAGTGTGTTGATTTCAGATATTTTTATCTTGAAAATTAGTGGGCTATGTTCATTATTATCTTGCCATACACGCCTAGTTACTAGCAGTTTATAAGTGCGGAAATTAAAATGCGGAATGTAAAGTGCGAAAAGGTAAATGTCCTACGCTATTACATGGCTTTGGGGCAGATACATAATTTAAACTTTGCGGAAAATAAAAGCCTAATTTAAACTATTACATCCCATAGACAGTTACATTATTGGAAAAAATAAAATGATAAAGAAGAATCGTCTGAATCGGATCAACCTGTAAAAGAATGAGAACTCGGAAGATACGAGATGAATCGAATAAGAGAAAAAATGTTAGAAAAATGCAAGTTTTAAAATAAGAAAAATATGACATGCTGGAAATAATATAAATATGCTAAAATAATTTTTTGAGATTTTTTGGATGCAATTTAATAATTAAAAATGAATTAAAAGTGATTTAAATGCAAAATTATGAATAAAAATAAATATGCATGCAAAATTATATTTTTTAATTTTATAAATTAAATAAAGGTTTTCTGGAAATAAGGTAAAAAGAAAAATAATTTATGATGATTTTTCAATGCAGAATAAAAATATTGAAAAGAAATTAAAATGCATGAAAATATTAAATAATTAGAAAATATGGAAAAGTTTGAAGTTTTGGAAAAGAAAAGCAAAACCGGTGCTGGAGAGGATCGAACTTGTGACCCCGAGGGTATCTACACAGTGAGCTTTAACCACTAGGCCATCTGTCATTTGTTGTTTTGAAAGTGGAAAGTGATTGAATATATGCATCAACGTGTCACTGATTTGTATCAAACACAGTCAGCCCACGCGTGGGGTCTAGTTGGAAAGAGAGAGCGAATCAGGAAGCACGAAGACGCCACGCGCAATCAATCGAGTCAACGGTCCACCACGACGAGTCTAGCTCCTATTGCCTTCTCCGCGACGATGATCCTCAAACCTGCTAAATACGAAAATTACAAGCAAAAATAAGACCTAGCCCACCTATTTCGACCCTCCTGGATTCATTGGTAATATTAGTTTTGATTGAAAGTCCCTGTATCGATCAGTTCGATTCAAACCGTTCTTAAAGCCCTAACCATGGCAATTGGCATTTTGGACGTTAAAGCTTGCATGTAATGGTTCTAATGCGACCTAACAATCATCCTGAGTTCAAATAAACACAAAGAAAACATTAATAATGCATGAATTCACGAAATCGAATTTGAGGAAAATTCAAACCGGCGAGAGTTGGATAACGCGATCTGGGCAGTCTAGGCTTCGAGCAAGAGATGTTTCTGACTCCTGGGAACCTCTAGAACACGTTTGGGTGGATGGTTTTGGCTGAGAGTGGCTGCAATTTAGAATTCGAATTTCTCAAGTTTTGAGAAAAAATTTGCAAGAATAAGGGTTATGCTTGAGCTAGGGTTTCGTGTTGCTTGCTGTCCATGATGTTTGGTATTTATAGAGAGAATTTGGATGGCAAAGAGAGTGAAAAAAGATTGATCATTGAATGTGTAATATTTTCTCTTTAAAACAAATCAAATCTTTGAAAAAAAATGATTTTCCTTCCATGTAAGAGGCTAGCACGAATTTGGTAATTGCTATGGGCTATCTTGGACTCCAAGCATGATATAAATCCAACCCATTTGAAAAAATATATTATTTTCATATTTTATATAATTTATTTTTGAATTAAATGTTCTAAAATTCAAAGATAAATCATAAAAATAGAAAATCACCATGGCCAAGCATTTATAGGTCAAGAATAATGTCATGAACAAGTTTGGATCAAAAGATTTTAGGCCCATTTGGAAAATTTTGCATTTTGACCAAAATGTCCTTTTGTGCAATTATCCAAAATTGCCCAACTTCTGAATAGTGTATCTTGCTCAATTTTCCACATTTTTGAGTGTTCTTGGACTTTTTGAAAAGCTCTAAGAGTCCTCTAACCAACCTTTTTGGTCTCATCTCAATTGGAGTTTCCATGCTCAATATATCTTCAAAACAAAAGTTGACTTTTGTTGACTTTGAAAATGACCTAATGTTTTGAGCCATACCTCTCAAATGAAGCATTTTTGGACATTCTTGTGAGACATGAAGTTGTAGAGAATTGAATTTCCTTCAAAACAAGAGGTGGTGGAAAATTTCGAGAAAGTATGAAGAAGTTATGATCACCAAAGTTCATTGACTTTTCATCTAGAGACCCTAATTTAGAAAGTTTGACTTTTGAGCAAATCTTGAGTTTTCTTGATGAATCATGATCAACCCTTGATCAAATGATGAATGTAACTTCAAAAATGAGGATGTTGACCAAAAATTATGAAGTTTGACTGTATGTTGACCACAGTTGACTTTTTGTCCAATACAATTGATTTTCAACCATCTGAGCAATTGTCTGAGGAAACTTGACTTGTAAGGCTTGAAACTTGACATGGAGAATCTTTGAAGCATATGAGGAGGCATGAAAACCATTGGAGATGTTGGAAGCTCATCTTGATCTGAGAATACCAAACCCTAGTTTGGGTTGATTGTCTAGGAGAGGGTTTGTCTGATCAACCCTTGAAGAATCCTTGAGTATGGATGTATGAAATTTCTTGAGAAGATGGAGGGCAAATTTTGGGGTATGACAGTCACAAGTATTAAATATGAGAGTTTCTAACAAGTTGTTGCTTCAAGATCATAAATCATGATTTCACAAAAAAAACATGTTTTCAACGCAAAGATCAGAAGTCAAGATTTGTTCATCAGAAAAGCTACTACTTATATTTCTAAAGACAAAGTCAAGATTCTGAAAACATCAAAATAAAGCTTTTATCTCCGAATCAGAAGTCAAGATTTGTTCATCAAAAAATCTGTTGCTTATATTTCTGAAGAAACAGTCAAGATTTTGAAGACTTGGATAGTTCATGGAATACGCATATATCTAATCAACATTAGAAGTATTTCATCGAAAAAAGGGATCAAGAAAATATATATCTTTTGGACCCATTTCTAATCAACCTTAAATAGTCTATTAGAAGACAAATATCAAGGATGATATCTTCTCAAGCCAAACTACTTCAACAGAAGTATTATTCATTAGAAGACAAGTATCAACAGAAATGTGAGCTATAAGAGTTAGTACAATAGTACAATTACACATTCCACTCAAATGAGTGTATTATGTATTATTTGTCTCCCACGATTGTTTCTTGCTGTTGGCAGTTGGCATTGATGAAAGTGACATGTGTACTACTATAATTGTCTACTTTCTCAACAATCTACTTCTCAACACCTATATAAAGCTTCAAGCATCTCATTTGCAAATTGACGAAAAATGAAGAAATAAACTATCGAACAAGAACAATCACGCTGCAGAATTAAAATCCACAAAAAAATAAAAAACACAAAGATTTGTTGCTTGTTATTTGTGTTAATATTGTTTGATTGAATGCAAGAGTTATTGCTCATTATTGTGTTGATACCACTATTAGAACAATTTAAGGAAGAAGACAAAGGAACATGAGTTGTTGCTCATTAATTAGTTTATTATTTGTTCTTCAATTATCTGTTAGAAACATAAGAGTTGTTGCTCATATTTGTGTTATAATTGTAATAGTTAGGAAACACAAGAGTTGTTGCTCATATTTGTTTAAACATTGTAAATTGTTTAAACACGAGAGTTGTTGCTCATAATTATATTAAAGAACCTGAACTTAAACATTTGTGTAATCTGCTTATTAGAAGCAACTTTGTAAACAAATCCCTTCAATGAGAAGTTGATTAAAGTCCTTGTCTAAGGCAAAGAGAAATCTCATTTGAGGGACCGGTAGGTCAGAAACCATGGGAGTCAGTGATAGTTATATCTCTTAGGGGACTGAATAGGTCAGAATTCTTAAGGGATCACTAACAGGGTATCATTGTATTTGTTAGTCACCGACAGGTAGTCCATACATATGTAATCTGTTGATATTAGTGGATTAAGTCATTGTCGAAGGCAAAATCACTCTGGCGGTGAACAAGAGTAGTCTTGTCTAAGGTGAACTTCTATAAACATAACTTGTTATTATTTCTCTTCTAACACATTGATTTCTAATCTTATCATTTGCGGAAAAGCACTTCTAATTGTTTGTGGCAAGCACTTCTAATTATTTCAAAAATATCTTCTAATAGTTTTGTAAAAACCTTTCTAATCGTTTGACAAAACATTTCTAAACGCTTTGTTAAAACATTTCTAAATGAAAAAATTTTAAAAACTCAATTCAAACCCTCATTCTTGTGTTTTTCTCCACCTTCAATTGATATTAGAGCTCCAAATCTGTTATTGATTTTCTAATTAAACACCCAACCATGTAAAGAGATTAATTTTGAGAAAAACATTTTTAAAATGGCTTTTTCTAACACAACGATAGATACAATGATAAGACTCATATTTTTTATTGATAGAAATTTGACTACTAGCGAGATAGAATAGAAAATTTCTTTCTAGGATATGATATTGATCTATGGGAAATTTTTGCAAATGGTTATTAAGCACCTACCACTCCACTTGGTATTACCATTCTCATGAATAGTATGAATGATTCATGAATGTAGATGTTGTGGTATTTCAAAAGATATCCATCTTGAAGAAGATATGAATGTTCTGCTGGAGATCTTTGACTTCTGCTTGGGGATGTAGTTGTTGGTGACCCTGATTAAGGAATAAGATAGATGTGAATTCCTCTAATGCACTATCTGACCGAGTTTCTGGTCTGGATATTGATGTTGTTGGGGAATGATAATACTTGTGATACTCAGCTGGAGATGAATATCTTGTGTATAAACCCTTGCTGGGGAATGATATGGTTCTGAATAACCTATTACTGCTCGGAGACTGACATAATAAGTTGATTGGTGATTTGTTACTACTCGGGGACCCATGTAACAAAGTTGACGTTCACTGCGCGGGGACTGACCTGGCAATGTAGATGATCACAACTTGGGGACTAATGTGATGAGTTGAGACGATCACAACTCGGGGACTAACGTGATGGGTTGAGACGATCACTGCTTGGGGACTAACGTGATGATTTGATGTGATCACTGCTCGGGGACTAACGTGATGAATTGATATGATCAATGCTCGGGGACTAACGTGATGAGTTGACAGGATCACTTCTCGGGGACTAACGTGATGAATTGATATGATCACTACTCGAGGACTGACGTGATGAATTGATAGGATCATTACTCGGGGACTAACATGGTGATTTGATATGATCACTGCTCGGGGACTAACATGATGAATTGATAGAATCATTGCTCGGGGACTGACGTGATGAATTGTTAGGATCACTGCTCGGGGACTAATGTGATGAATTGATAAGACCACTGCTCGGGGACTAACGTGATAAATTGATAGGATCGCTGCTCGGGGACTGGCAAGATGAATTGATAGGATCACTGCTCGGGGACTGACAAGATGAATTGATAGGACCACTGCTCAAGGACTAACATGATGAATAGAAGTGTCGGACATTGCTGAAAAGAGATGATAAAGTAGTAATTTTGTTGGGGGAGTCTGTCTTTATTGAGAGGGTGATGTCTCTGTGGGGATTGTAGAGATTATTCTGTATGAATATTTCTATGAAACTGACTCTATGGGGATATGTTGGTGACTTGGGTTGTCATCTCAATTCCTAGAGCCTGTAGTAATTGTTGTTTCTGTTCGCTTTTCGTGTATTTATGAACAAACATTTATTGTCAGATACATATAATCATTCAAAGCAATCATTGGACTTATGCAACCAAAACAAATAAAAGTAAAAAAAAATTGAAACTGGAAAAGGAGAATTATATTAATTTTGAAAAGTAGGCCTATAGACAGGAAGTTTGTGTACAAAGAGACAGATGTCCTAGTAAGAGGAAATTGTCGTAAATATTTGGAAAATAGTAAAAGCTATGTGGAAATAATCTCATCGAGTTTCAACTCTTCTATTGCTTATATATTTTTGACTATCTCATCTCCTTACTGCCAGAAGAAAGTGATTGGATTGATCTGTGCCATTTGAATCTTGAAGCTAATAGTAGTGTAGTCTGTAGGTAGATGATCTTTGACGAGACATAGTCATACGCTTTAATCCCTAACTTTTGCCTAGACCGCCTTTTCGGGTTTTCAGTCTACCGGGATACCCTTTTTTGCCCAAGCCACCTTTGTAGGTTTTCGACTTATCGGGTGTACATTTTTAATTTATGTCCCTAACCTTTGCCCGAACTCTTTTGGTTCGCCAGGACGCCCTTATTTTTGCCTAGGACACTCGACCTAGCAGGTCTTGTTTATGCGTAGTATTTTTTAACTATGTTTGCATTCACAGGATGCGAGACGTCTTCTCCATCCATAGTGCGCAGTATCATGGCTCCGTCGGAAAATATTGTCTTGACTACAAATGGTCCCTCATAGGTGGGAGTCCATTTTCCCATGGGATCACCTTGTGGTAGGATGATGCGCTTGGCTACTAGATCGCCAACTTGGTACACTCGGTGCTTGACTTTCTTGTTGAAAGCTTTGATCATCCATTTTTGATATATTTGTCCATGGAAGATGGTTGCGAGTCGTTTTTCATCGATCAAGTTTATCTGGTCAAGTCGAGTCTAGACCCATTTGTCTTCCTCTAACTCTGCATCCTTCAATACTCCGAGTGAGGGTATCTAAACCTCAATAGGTAAAACTGCTTTTATACCGTACACGAGAGAGAATGGGGTTGCCCCTGTAGATGTTCGTACTGAAGTGAGATAGCCGTGGAGAGAAAATTGCAACATCTCATGCCAATCGTTATACATCACTGTCATTTTCTATATGATATTCTTAATATTCTTATTGGCGGCTTCCACTGCGCCATTCATCTTTGGCCGATATGGGAAAGAGTTATGATGCTTTATCTTAAATTGCGTGCAGATTTCGGTGATCATCTTGTTGTTAAGATTAGTACCATTGTCTATGATAATCCTTTCAGGGATGTTGTATCGGCAGATGAGATTATGTTTGATAAATCGAGCCACCACATTCTTGGTGACAGATGCGAACGAGGATGCTTCTACCCACTTGGTAAAGTAATCGATAGCAACGAGGATGAAACAGTTCCCATTAGAAGCAGTAGGTTTGATTTCTACAATCATGTCAATGCCCCACATCGCGAAAGGCCACAGGGCGATCAGAACATTAAATGGAACCGGAGGCATATGTACTTTATCAGTGTATATCTAGCATTTGTGACAAGATCTAGAATAGCGATAACAATCAGCTTCCATAGTGGAGCAATAGTAACCTGCTCTTAGAATATTCTTAGCCATTGTATGTCCACTAGAATGAGTACCAAAAGCGCCTTCATGTAACTCTTCCATAATTCGTTTAACTATCTTCTGATCTACACATCGGAGTAAGGAAAATTCATGGTTGCGTTTGTATAAGATATTGTTACTGAGAAAGAACTTGGCAGCGAATCTCCTTAGAAACTTCTTATCATTGACAGATGCCCCTTCAGGGTATTCTTGAGCCTCAAGATACTTCTTCACTTCGTGGAACCAAGGTTTTTCTTTTATTCCATCAGTATCAAGTTTGCAACGGTACGCTGGTTCATCTAGTCTTTCAATAGTAATCTGAGGAGCCTCGTTGTCCCATCAGACTTTGAACATAGATGACATGGTAGTTAATGCGTCTGCCAACTGATTCTCTTATCGTAGAATATGCTCAAAAGTGATTTCTTCGAAGTAGGGCATCAGATTCAACACATGTTCTCGATATGGAATGATATTTGGATGCTCCGTGTCCCATTCTCCCTTGATCTGACTAATCACCAAAGATGAGTCTCCATATACTTGCAAAAATTTGATCCTCAAGTCAATAGCAGCTTTGATACCCATGATGCATGCTTCGTATTCAGCCATATTGTTGGTGCAAACGAAACATAACCTGGCAGTGAAAAGTGTATGGTCACCTTTAAGAGATGTAATCACAGCGCCAATACCGTTGCCAAGTGCGTTAGAAGCTCCATCAAAGACCATGGTCCATCAGGATCCTAGCTCAGGTCCTTTATCCGGTCCAGGCTCTTCGTAATCGGTGACTAACATAATATCCTCGTCTGGGAACTCGAATTCCATAGACTGATAGTCATATATGGCTTGACTAGCCAAATGATCCGCTACTACACTTCCTTTGATCGCTTTCTGAGTAGTGTATTGAATGTCATATTCGGTCTAGATCATTTTCCATCTTGCTATTCTTCCGGAGAGAGCAGGTTTCTCGAATATATATTTTATCGGATCCATTTAGAGATCAATAAGGTAGTGTGAGTCAACATATATTGTCTTAGTCGGCGAGCAGCCTAAGCCAAAGCGCTGCAAGTTTTCTCGAGTTGTGAGTATCTCGTTTCACAATCGCCAAATTTTTTGCTAAGGTAGTATATTGCATATTCTTTTCGACCAGACTCGTCATGTTTCCCCAGCACACACCCCATTGAATTCTCTAATACTGTTAAGTACATAATTAGAGGTTTTCCTTCAACTGGTGGCATTAGGATAGGAAGATTTTGTAGGTACTCCTTGATTTTGTCAAAAGCTATTTGGAAATCGTCATTCCATTCCACTACTTCATCTTTCTTCAGTAATTTGAAGATTGGCTCACAAGTAGCAGTTAGATGTACAATAAATCTGGCAATGTAATTCAGTCGTCCTACGAAACCTCTGACTTCTTTCTCGGTGCGGGGATCTAGAATTTCTTGAATAGCTTTAACCTTAGCACGGTTAACTTCAATACCTTTACCACTGACAATGAATCCTAGGAGTTTGCCGGATCTGACTCCAGCATACATTTGCTCGGGTTCAGTCTCAATATGTATTTCTTCAATCTATCAAACAGCTTACAAAAATGATCGAGATATTCTTATTTGGTTTGTGATCGAGCTATTATGTCGTCAACGTAGACCTCTATCTCATGATGGATCATATCATGGAATAAAGCCAACACCACACGTTGATATGTTGCGCCGACATTCTTCAATCCAAACGGCATAACTTTGTAACATAAAGTGCCCCACTGTGTAACGAAAGTAGTCTTCTCTATGTCTTCGGGAGCTATCTTGATTTAATTGTAACCGGAGAAACCATCCATAAAAGAGAAAACTTTGTGTTGAGCGGTACTATCAACCAGGACGTCAATATGTGGAAGCGGGAAATCATCTTTTGGGCTCGCCTTATTCAGATCTCGGTAGTCCACACACATATGCACCTTGCCGCCCTTCTTAGGTACGAGCACCACGTTCGTAACCCACTGTGGATAAGAAGTAATGGCTAAAAAATCGACATTGAACTGCTTCATAACTTCGGCTTTAATCTTCTTAGAAATCTCAGGACGCATACGACGAACCTTCTGCTTCACAGGGAGAAAGCCTTCTTTCGTTGGTAGACGGTGTACCACAATGTAGTTATCTAGACCTGGCATATCTTCGTAGGACCAAACAAAAATCTCGATGTAATCTCACAACATCTAGATCAATCTTTCTTTAACACTATTCTCAAGACCCGCTCCTATCTTGATTTCTTTTCTGTCTTCATCGGTACCTAGATTCACAACCTCGGCCGGTTCTTTGTGTGGTTGTATAGTCCATTCCTCTTGTTGTAGTAGTCTTGCAAGTTCTACTGGAACTTCACAATCTTCCTCACCTTGGTCTTCGGCTTGGTATATCGGATTATCGAAGTCATATTTAGCAATAGCAGAGTCATTATCGACAGGATCCAGGGTAAATGTGGATTTTAGTTTATTACGTGGGTGTGTGTAAGAATACATAGCTTTTGAAAAGGTGATAAAGTAAAAAAGAAATATAGAGAGCGTAATATTTGAATGTAAAAGTCCAATGATTTATTGAATGAGAATATACAAATGACAAATAATAACCCTCACAAATGAGCCATTGTGCCCCGGGAAAGGCACTAGGCTTAAAGTCTTATTGTTCAAAGCATAAAAGCATAAAACAGACAAAACAATTACTCCTGTCTAAAGGAGATTGGCATAACATCCTTAGTCGTCCAATTGTTGAGTCCATCGCCAGGAGTTGGGAAGATCCAATCGTTGATGTCGAAGTCACCATCAGCATCTTCTATAGCATGAACTTCATTCTTGTTGATGCGGAACAGAGGTTCATCGGCGCGTTCGCGGCGTATCATTTTCTGGCCTTTGGAAGTGAATCCTAAACCAGTCTTATCAGATTTGAACGGAAAATCGGGTAGTTGACCCCAAATAGTACAACCTCCTTCTTCAACCACAGCTCTGGCATATTTTAGCAAGGTCATCTTCAGTTGAACTCTAGTAATCTTAGGAGTGACAGGAGCGTTAACAGGTATGACTTGTGGAACTACTCTGAAAGCTTGACAGGGAGTCTCAAAAAATTTGTCTTTCATCTCAATGTATCAGAATGACTGCAGATGGCTTACCATATATTCTTCTTCTCCGCATATTGTAACAATTTTCCCCTCACTAGGTACTTCAACTTCTGATGAAAGGTTGAGGTAACAACGCCTGCCCCATGTATCCAAGGGCGCCCAAGTAGGCAAGAATAAGTTGGACGAATGTCCATCACAAAGAAAGTAGAATCAAAAGTCTGGGAACCCACTTTAATTGGCAGGTTGAGCTCTCCAAGTATTGTTCTCTTTGAACCATCAAAAGCTCTTACGATTATGTCACTGGGTTTCATGACCACTTCTTCAGCATCAAGTCGGTCGAGAGCACTCTTCGGAAGGACATTCAGAGCAGAGCCAGTATCCACCAACATATAAGACAATGTGGTGCCCTTACACCCTATAGAAATTTGTAAAGCTTTGTTGTGTTTCCTCCCGGTAGGAGTTAGATCAACATCAGAAAAGCCCAAACCATTGTCTGCGGTCAGGCTAGCAATACAACTTTCAAATTGGTCAGCAGAAGTATCTTGCATTATATAAGCATTCTTCATAAACTTCACCATGGCTTTAGCATGAGCCTCGGAGCACAACAACAAAGCTAGCATGGAAATCTTGGATGGGGTTTGTCCTAACTGCTCCACAATATTGTAATCACTTTTCTTAATGATCTTCAGAACTTCCTTCATTTCTTGTTTAGAGGTATCTTCAATAATGTCCTTTGGTATTTCCGTCTGAGTAGGTTGAGTCACTTTCTCTTTCCACGAGCCTTGGGAGTTGGTTCAATAGAAGGAATGCGAGCTGGTGTAGTAGTATCTTTTAGAGGAGAGATATATGGAGAAAACACTCTTTCGGTTCTGGTTACTTTGCTTGATCCGGTGATATTGTCGACATCAATATTAGCATCTTCAACTGTACTATCTTTGATGGTTAACGGTTCTTGCTTGACGCCATAGTAATATACTTCGGCTCCATAATTCCAAGGTATAACTTTTTCAAAGGAATATGGAACTGGTCTGGGTGATGTAATAATGAGAGGTGCCACTCTGGGTGCAGGATCAGCAGAGGTGATCCTTATTGTGTTCACATCAGCATATTTTTCGGAATAGTTGTCATTTCCCCATCTGATTTCCTGGATGTCTTCAATTTCAATTTTGTAGCTTTCAGGGGCAGTATACTTCACCATGAAATCAAATTTCCCACTTGGCTGCCCCAAGGTATCCCAGACTTCTAGTACGGCTTTGCTTATGTCTTCGATCTTCATGCTTTTGAAAACATCTTCGCACAAACTCTCTACGGACGGAGTTTTTAGGAATAACACTTCTCGATTGTCTATCAGGCGCTGAACACCTCTATTCAACCAGGAACATCCATTGGGTTCGGATGCGCAGTAACGCCAGTTGTCAAAACATCCTAGAAATACGCCGGTTTGTAGCAGATTTTTCTTAAAACTTATCAAGGGAGTGGTTAACTCATTCACAGCAAAGACATATGAGCCGTTATCAATGGCGTTGACACTTTTCCATGATTAGGCATTAGTGCGTTGATCACATTCGGGGTTTCGACAGGAGGGTCGAATTCAATTTCCCGAGCTTCAATCATGTCTTGCACCTTATTCTTCAGGGCTCAACAGTTGTTGGTGTCGTGCCCAGGGCTACTGGAGTGGTATGCACACCTTGCATTGGGATTGTACTTCGGAGAAGATGTCTTAACATGCTGAGGCGGATCTCTTAAAGTAATCAGCTCTGCTTTCAACATGTGGTGTAATGCTTGAGACATTGGCATGTTGATCTTCGTAAACTATCTTCTTGGCGTGATTTTTCTACACACGTTGTCTTGTTGAGGTGGTACTGGTGTAGGATTAGAGATTAAGACTGCCCTCACAGATTGATGGCGATCACCTTTGTCACGGTTCGTCTGACCGTACACAACACTGACTTCTTTCTTCCCACCAAAACATCTCTTTGCAGCATTTGAAGATGTTTCGACTTGAATCTTTCCACTCTTGATTCTAGCTTCAATACGTTCTCCTGTCAGTATCAGCTAGGTGAATCCGGCTGAGGAATTTCCAATTAGATGATTGAAGAATGGACCTGTCAGCGTTCCCATGAACATGTCAACCAACTCCCTATTAGACAAGGGTGGCTAGACTCTTCCTGCTAGATCTCTCCATTTCTGAGTGTACTCTTTGAACTTCTCATCACGTCCCATAGACATGTTTTGTAGTTGCATGCGAGTTGGTGCCAATTCAGCATTGTACTGGTACTGTTTGTAAAAAGCATCTGCCAAATCATTCCAAGTATGAATATGAGTATTTTCTAGCTGGTAATACCACTCTAACTGTGCTTCGGACAGAATCTCTTGAAAGAAATGCATCCACAATTTCTTGTCAGCAATGTGTGGCTGAATCTTCTGAACATAGGACTTCATATGAAGCTCCGGACAAGAAATGATATCGTATTTAGCAAAAGTAGGAACTTTGAACTTGCGGAGAATGACCACTCCAGGAACTAAACTTAAGTCGTTGAAGTTCAGTCCTGACATTTTCAGATTTTCCACACTGTTCAGACGGTCGTCGAGTTGCTTATATTTCTCATCATCAGTAGGATATTGCTCACTCATATAGTCTTCTTCCTCTTCTTATTGAGACCCATGATGGCTTCCTTCATTAGCCTTGATACTTCCTTCAGTTTCACCGCTCTTTTATGAGAATTCAAGTTGTCTGACTACCTTGATTGGACCTCTGAACATTTTCCCCATGTTGAGAATAACAATGATCTTCTTGTTTTTCTTCTTGATGATGAGTTCTTTCAGATCTTTCTGCCATTGGGCCAAGTTGGTGAGCATCTCTTGGAATTGAGCATTCTGAGCCTGGAGATCTTTGACATTTTATTCGAGAGCCATTTCTGCTGAAATAAACAGCAGGAGAATAAGAAAACCGGTCTTTAGAGAGCCTTGCAATATTTTCAAGGACCTTAGGGATTTAAATTTGGTAAACAACAAGGACAAACTTTTCATTAGTAAAATTAGTAAATACAAATAAATATTTAAGCATAAAACTCCTAGCATTTAGGCCTCCCATGGACGCTTCCTCTTTACGTTCAGGTAGGTGTTAATGTTATGTTCCTCGTGAAGTAGTTTTGTCAGTTCTAATACTCTTTTCTCACTTGCATAGCATTGATCTTCGAAGGTATCCCTTTCTTCTTTAAGTTGAATCCAGGATCTCTTCAATTCTTAGAAATCGGTAGGCATATCTGGATGGATAATATTATAATATTCATCGCCTTCGGCAACATGTTCCATAATTACTGGTAGAATAGAGGCATACGGCATCATGATATTTTGAGCTCGAGCTCGCACCCATTTGAGGTAAGGTTCCCAAGGAATGGAGTTTTTTATGCCCCAAAGTCTTGGTATCAATCTTCTTTACCATGCCCCAAGCATGCACAAATCTTTGGTGATAACCATGGAGATCGTTGTTGTAGTCAAACACAATGCCTTGGATCAGCATGTCATGAGGACCATCTCTTCGAGCATAACCAAACTGACATAGCTCTAAGAAAGGGTTATAAGTGATACCTCCTGTTATGCCAAGGAGTGGTACGTTAGGGAATTATACACAATGCTCAATGAAAGCGAAGTCCTTTTGAAAGTAGAGACACCAACGAATATCTGAATGAGAGAGTGACATCAACCTTTGATACCACTTCAGACCTTGTTCATTCTTCATCACTAATCGAGGAAGGTGCAAAATAAACCACCTGGATAATAATGGTATGCAACAAATGAGAGTTTCTTGTCTTTTCATAGTATGAGTGTGTAGAGAGTGCAAAATGTCTCCAAGTAAAGTAGGCACAGGATTATGAGTGAGGAATATCTTGATGGCGTTCACGTCTATGAATTGATCTAGATTAGGGAATAACACCAAACCATAGATTAACATAGCTAAAATATCTTCAAAAGCATGGAAACTCAGGCCTTTAAGAACTCTCGAGCCTTCTTTATCAAAAATTTAGCAAGTAAACCTTTAACTCAACTTCTTATTTCCGAATTAGATTCAATTTCTGACCACTTTAGGTGTAAAGCTGCTGCAATGTCTTCAAACCTCAGAACTTTTTCTAGACCGGTGAAAGATATCTGATCACGGATGGATGTCCCAAGTAACTTAGAGAATTCTTCTATTGTAGGTACCAACTGATAATCTGGGAAAGTAAAGCAGTGATGTTTCAGATCAAAGAACTGGAAAACGACGTTCATCATATCTTCTTCAAAACCGGAGGTAACTAAGTCGAGTAGATAACCATGCCTTTTGATGAACTGAGAGTGATAATGAAATTCTGAGGCAAACTCCTTGATTTGAGAAGGTATACTCATGAAGTTGATTTAGATAGTCTTCTTGGAAGCCAGAACCCTACAACACAAAGCAAAAGTAAATCCCTAGCCCCTTGAAATGGTTAGAAATGTTATGATGTCATGATGTCATGTTTAAATAACAAGCACAAGCAATTCGCACAATAGCCCTAGGTTTAAGGCTTGCATGAGGTATAGGTGTCTACCCTTCACCAGAGTTTAAGTTGGTTCAACCTGTCCTACAATAGTAACCGGGTTCTAGGAATCTTATATCACATAACTTTCTCGCAGACTTTATTTCAATATGACTACCAAATGGTCGACCGAAACATCCCGAAAGTCGAATCTCAATGAGTGTAGACTCGAGTATCAACCAACCTCAGTCTGCACCGAAGTCGACTATCTCACTACCTTCTAATGGCCAAGATAGGTCAATTAGGGTTCTAAAAGTTTTAGTTAGTGCTTGATGACACCACGTAGATGCCAAATATTTCCTCAACTAAACATGAGGAACATCAGGACATCCAAAATGTCACACTAACCGTAGCCATCATTTTAACCATTTCGGTCTATGCCGGACAGTCGTGATGATCTATTGCTACTTACCTAAGGAACTGGATCCGGGTGTAGGATCTGTCATACCCCAAAATTTGCCCTCCTACTTCTCAAAACATTTCATACATCCATACTCAAGGATTTCACAAGGGTTGACCAGACAAACCCTCTCCTAAGGCAATCAACCCAAATCAGGGTTTGGCAATCCTCAGATCAAGATGGACTTCCAACATCTCCTGTGGTTATCATGCCTCCTCATATGCTTCAAAGAATCGCCATGTCAAGTTTCAAGCCTTACAAATCAAGTTTCCTCAGACAATTACTCAGATGGTTGAAAATCAGTTGTATTGGACAAAAAGTGAACTGTGGTCAACATAAAGTCAAACTTCATGATTTTTAGTCAACATCCATATTTTGAAGTTACATTCATCATTTGATCAAGGGTTGATCATGATTCATCAAGAAAACTCAAGATTTGATCAAAAGTCAAACTTTCCAAATTAGGGTTTTCTAAGAAAAAGTCAACAGAACTTTGACTGAGCATAACTTTCACATACTTTATCAGAAATTTTCCCACCAAAGCTCATTTTGAAGAGAATTTAATTCTCTACAACCTTATGTCTCACAAGCTTGGTCAGAAAATGCTTCATTTGGAAGATATGGATCAAAATATTAGAGGTCCTTTTCAAAGTCAACAAAAAGTCAACTTTTTGTAAAGAAGTGTTATTGAGCATGGTAACTTCAATTGAGATGAAACCAAATAGGTTGTTTATAGAACATCTAGAGCTTTCTAAAAAGTCCAAGAACACCCAAAAATGTTAAAAATTGAGCAAGATACACCTTGCACAAGTTGGGCATTTTTGAAGAAGTGCACAAAGAAAAATACTTGACAAAATCCAATTTTTTTCCAAATGGGCTTATAATTTTATGATCCAAACTTGATCATAATATTATTTATGACCTATTGATGCCTTGCCACGACCTTTTCTTATTTTCTTGATTTATTTTTGAATTTAAAAGCATTTAATTCAAATTTAAATTAAATAAAATATGAAAACAAGGTGTAAAACAAGTTGGGTTGGATTTCTATCAACCTTGAGGACCAAGGAAGCCCACAAGACATGCCAATTTCGTGCAAACTCATACAAGGAAGATAAAATCAAATTTTGGAAAGATTTGATGAAAATTGAAAGGAAAATATTTTTGCATTCAAAGTTATATCTTTTTTCATTCTTTTTGCTCCAATCTCTTGCATTATAAATACACAACACATCCACAAGACAAAAAGACGAAACCCTAGCCCCTTGGAGCAACCCTAATTTTCTCAAATTTCTCACAAAGTTGCAAAATTCGAATTTGGTTTTCCAGCAGGTTTCAAGGTGTTTCAAGCATCCCATCATGTTCCTGAGCATTCCAACAATCGTTCCCAACCCTTACACGAAGCCAAACCATCCCAGATCGTGCCACACAAGTCACTCCGATTTGGTATTTTTCTTGATTTCGATTTTCATAATCCATGCATTGTTAACTGTTTTCGTTTGTTTATATGAACTCAGGACATCCATTAGATCATGGTTGATGCATTACATGTGAGCTTTTACGCGTGAATCATAGATTGCCATTGTTAGGGCTTCAGATCGGAAAAGCTTCGAATCTGAAAATCCAGGCCGTTTCAGGACAAAAGAACACCACCATGGTGTTCGCAGCCCTCAAATTAGGGGGTAGGGTACCTCTTTGCTTTTTATTTTGGCTGTTTTGCAGGTTTCAAGAATCAAGGCTGCCGGAGAAGACGACCGGAGTTAGGGCTCCGATGACGTTGACTTGTCTGACTCAGGCGAGGCATGTGTGGCGCAATGGAGTGATCTGATTGGTTCTCACGTTATAAACTGGGGCCCGCATTTGACTGTGTTTGAAAATTCAAATATGACACGTTGAAGCACTTATAAGCCATTGATTCTATTCCAATAACACCAAGGCAGCCTAGCTCAGATGGTAACGTGTTTGTTGGTTTCTCCAGGAGGTCCTGGGTTCGATCCTGGCTGCTAGCATTCTTTTTTTTTTTTTAACAGTTTTCCATAACTAACATTTTTCTATTTTTTCTTTTAATATTTTCATCCTAATTTATTTTCTCTTCAAATATTTTTCTCATGCATTTAAAAATCACCAAAAATATTTTCTTTTTGCATATCATCCTAGCATCGTTCCCTACAAACATATCATCATAGTCCCTTCGAATCAAAGATCATGAGTCCCTCGACGTGGCCTACGAAAACATGATCTCATCCCTCGATTGTTGCCTACGAAAAGTGATGATCGTTCCTTCGAATGTGCTAGGATACTCCTACAAGTTGCCTTCTATGACCATCCGATGTCCCTTTGAATGTCCCTCTTACATCCAACGTATAAGGTTACCTACCAACTAATGGTATGGATAGCACTATTCTAAAGGAAAGTAAAATAACACGAAAACGACCATTCTGAGTAGGTAATAAGACTTTTAGTTGCTTGCTCAAACAAAATACTTTTCACACCACACACTTTTGTCAAAGTTCAAACTCTTTTCAAAACAAAACATTTCCGAACACTTTGTATACATTCCTACATGAATCATTACAAAGTTAAAGCGAAATGTCTTTTCAAAACATTTTTGTCAAACACACAGAAAGCAATTTTTTAAAGATGAGCTAGAAGCAACTAAGAGCCCGTAGATAACTACGGATGAAAAGGGGTGCTAATACCTTCCCTTTTCATAACCTTCTCCCTTACTCAGAATCTAACGAAGGTCTTTTTCTGTTCTTTTCACCTTCCCTTAATTGGATAAAAGAAAAGTCGGTGGCGACTCTTGCTATCCACAATATTTGCGATAAAAAGAAAAATAATTCTCAAAGTCAGTTCTCCCACCGTATTACAAGATCCCCCACAGATATAATACCCAAGCAACACTTTAAAAGTAAAGAAGATAAATCAAACAGAAAGTGATTAAAAGTGATCCAAAACCCTAAGGTATCCTCTCTTTAGGTAGTAACCCAGACAAAGTCGCCAGTTCTGTAACACGGTGGGAGAACTAACTTGTTTGTTTTGCGTTTTATTGAAAATGTTGCAGTAAGCAAGAGTCGCCACCGACTTTTCTTTTATCCAATAAAGGAAAGGTGAAAAGAACAAGAAAGACCTTTTATCGATTATGAGTACGGGAGGCAATTATGAAAAGGGAAGGTATTAGCACCCTTTCCATCCGTAGTTATCTACGGACTCTTAATTGCTTAACTCACTTTTGAAAATTTACTTTTTGTGTATGTGTGATTTAGAAGGTATTTGAAAAGTATTTCGCTTCGACTTCGTAATGATTCTTATATCAGTCCTCAAGAATGTATACAGAGTGTTTGGAAATGTTTTTAAAAGTTTTAACTTTGTAATGATTCTCGTTGGAATGTATACAAAGCGTTTGTTTGGAAAAAAAATTAAAAGCGTGTGAGGTGTGAAAAGTTGATTGGAGCAAGCAATAGAGTCTTATTACCTACTTAGAAAGGTCGTTCTTGTTATTCGCCTTCTCCTTATCCATACTATTATTTGGTAGGTAACCCTATCTGTTGGATGTGAAGGGACAATCGTAGGGTCATAGTATGGTTATTGAAGGTAAAATATAGGAATACCTTATCAATTTGTATGGACGATCATCACTTTTCGTAGGCAACAACCGAGGGACGAGATCATATATTCGTAGGAAACATCAAGGGACTATGATCTTTGTGATGATTTTGAATCGAGGGACTTTGCTAATGGTACCCCTACGTTCGAGGGACATGCCCATGTTAATCCGAAAGACAACAAGAGAGGATACCCTATGGGGTGCAAGTGTGAAAAGTGCGTTGATTTCAAATATTTATCTTGAGATTAGGGTTATCTATGTTGTTATTAGTCTTGCCATACAAACCCTATTAGCATACATCTAAGCAGTGTATATAGACAGTTTATAAGAGGTGCGGAAAGTAAACGCTACGCTATTACAAGGCTTTGGGGCAGTTACATTATTGGAGATGCGGAAAGTAAAATGCGAGAAATAAAATCTACGCTATTACAAAAATAACCTTGCGACCGATACACCGATTTCTAGAATTTAAACGAGACTAAAGCATGAACAAATAAGAGAAAAATATTTGAATGAAGACATAAGTGTACTAAACCCTAATTAAAAACAAAATTATTTTTGGTATTTTTTTGAAATTGATTTTAATTGGAAAAATCCTATTTCTAATTAATTAGCATTTAATTAAGAAAATAATTTTAAATAAAAGGAAAAATAAAATATTTTTACGTCTAAAATTAATTAAACATTTTATTAACCTAAATCTAAAATAAAATTATTTTTTAGGTTTTTTATTGTATTTAAAAATAATTTGGAAAGAATTAAAATAAATTTTAAAAAAAAGTAAAAAGGAAATAAAAAATATGAAGGAAATAGGTAGTAAAAATTAGTTTTGGCCCTAGCTGGGCTTGAACCCACGCCCTTGAGGTCAATGACACAAAACCTTGCCATCTGAGCCAACTTCACATGGTGTTAGCATAATGGACCGAATTAATTAAATACGAAAAATAGAAAAATTATTATTTTTTTAAAAATGCGCGCTAAGGGGATCGTCTTCCTCGTTTGAATTTTTCTAGGATTTTTACCGACGGCCAGTTCGTAGGTAAAGCTTTTACCTACGGATTTTGTCCGTAGCTACATCACCTACAAATTGAAATATAAATTCACTATGGGACCATGAATCACTAGATTTGATCCCCTGAACACGAATATGCCCTTGGATTCGTCCAATTTTGGCTATTTTGGAAAACCCCAAATCGGAGTTATGAACCCTAACAATGACAACTCACGATTCCTGCACTTAAACTCCAACCAAGTTATCTAGAAAGCATTGAAACATCAATATAAACACAAATATATGATCAAATTCAATTAACAATGCATGAATATGTGAAATCAAAATTGAAAAATATGAGGTAAACTGTGATCGTGTTTTTATGTTTCAGAAGCTTTTGATTGCTTGTAAGGGCCTGGAATGAATCAGAGGACACCGATGAAGCTAATGGTGTCCTTGGAATGGCTTGAATCGAAGCAATTCTTGGTCTTCCAATTGCTTGCAAGTCACGAATTTTTTGAGTTTGTCTAGGGTTCCTAGAGGCAAGGATCCGTCCTCTTGTGATCTGAATGGCTTGTGTATATATAGGAGATGGATTTAGGTCAACAATTCTGATCAAGAATCAAGCTTTGAATGCAAAGATATTTGATTGAGAAATTGCACCAAATATTGCCTTTTTTGGATTCAATCATGTTCAATCTCTTGCCAATCAAGGATATTTCGAAATTGCCAGCTTATATTGAGTATCTTGGGCTTCAAGTAACTTGATTATACAACTTGCATTCATCAATTTGATTTTTTGGTATTTTATTTTAATTAAAATTGGATTTAAATGAATAAATTCCAAAATAAATAAAATAAGTTAAAGAGAGGCGTGAATGTGGGCTTAGAAGTCATAGACTATCTTAGAAATAATTCCAAACTATAAAAACTATGGCCCATTTGAAAAAAAATTGAATTTGCTTAGTATTTCCCTTCATGCACTTCTTCAAAAATGTCAAACTTGCACAAGTTGTATCTTGCTCAATTTGTATCACTTTGAAGCGTTCTTGGACTTTTTAGAAAGCTAAAGGTGTCCTCTAAACAGTCCTTTTGGTTTCATCTTCATTGAAGCTTCCATATTCATGAACACTTCTTTTGAAAAAGATATCTTTTTGTTGACTTTTAGAAGGACCTATAATGTCTTGATCCATAACTCTCAAATGAAGCATTTTTGGCCAAAGCTTGTGAGACACAAAGTTTTAGAGAATTGAATTCTCTTCAAAATGAGCTTTGAGGGAAAAGTTTCTGATGAAGTACGTGAAAGTTATGCCTGGTCAAAGTTATGTTGACTTTCCCCTTAAGAAACCCTAATTTAGAAATTGACTTTTGATCAAATTTTTTACTTTCTTGATGAATCATGATCGACCCTTGATCAAATGATGAATGTAACTTCAAAACCTTGATGTTGTCCAAAAATGGTGAAGTTTGACTGTATGTTGACCACAATTGAATTTTTGTCCAATACAACTGATTTTCAACCATCTGAGCAATTGACTGAGCAAACTTGAGCTGTGAGGTTTGAAACTTGACATGGTGACACCTTGAGACTTATGAGGATACATAATGATCATTTGAGGCATTAGAAATCCATTTTGAATTGAGAGAAGCAAAACCCTAGTGGTGGGTTGATTGCTCTTGAGGAACTCTTGAGTATGGAGATGTGTATTGACTTGAAAATAGGAGGGAAAATTTTGGGGTATAACAATATTCTTGACTCATTTAGAATGACACATGAAGGCGACACACAAGTCAAAGAAAATAAGGCCCTAGTCTTAATTCAGAAATATGAAGCCTTCAAGATGGAAGATAAAGAAACGGTAGACCGGCATATATTTTATTAGTTTGTTCATTATTTATTGTTGCTGATATTATTTTGGTTTTTCAATTAATTATTTGTATATTATTAATATTTTATCTTAACATTCCATTAGATGAAAATTAGCATTATATTATTGCGGGATTAACATGATTTAACATAAACATTTTTTAACATAACTTAACAAGAAAATAACATAAACAAAACTTACACATTTTTAGATGAGTCATAATGTTTCAATATCTTGATAATATTATCGACACATCTCACAAATGTCCTATCCATATCGATCAGACCCTTCGCTATGGTGCTCCACATAACTTTTAAATCTTCATTTGTCTTTAGCTCAAACTTATTCAACCTAATCTTCCCTTTATTATTATTTGATGGTGAAAGGTACTTGATCTTAACCACCTTATATTGTCAGTGTGGTGTAAGAGTAATAAGTGTCAAAATGTCGATATTTTGTTTATATAATTTGTGGCACTTATCCGTTCTTTTGTTGATATTTTATCGAATAATCCTGACTTTGTTTGTAAATACATTTAGTTTGTATATAATTGAGTTTTTGATTCATTTGGGTATCGTTTGATAAATTTTATGCCTTTTGTAGGTATTTGTTGCACATTTAGAGTATTGGGGAATAAGGTGCCGAAGACACGACTCCGGATGCACGTTTTTGAAATAAAAGTCCATTTTTGGAAATTTCTGCCCTGGCAGGCGCGCTAAGCGAAAGTTGTAGCGCGCTACGAGTGCTTTGACAGATTTGGCAGAAGCTGTGCTGATGAGGCCACTGAGCGGGATTAAGATGATTTATGTGTAAATATCGCAGATCGCACCGCTTAGCACGATCTGCTGAGATTTGTTTTATAACTTCATTTTCATTCACTTGTAGGTTATGGTTTTGGGGAAGTTTTTGCTCCCAACTCCATCAACCTATATTTTTGATAGATTAGCTTAGAAAACAACACTAAGGTTTTTCTTATGGATAGTTGGAGGTGGATTTCTCATTGGCCGGCGCCGATAGACCGAAACATTTGTGGTTTATCTCTTCTCCTCTCTATGTATTTCTATTTTGTTGGGTATTTTATGTATATTTACTTCAAACTCATGTATATTTGTCGCCCATGGCATTGTATAAAGCCTACTTTACAAATCTTTATCGATTATTGTCCTGGATTTTTACTCTGTGTTAGGGTTTTGAGTAACTATAGACATATACTGCTTGAATTTTTATCTAGGATGATTATTTGTTAGTTTCTGGATTCTAGAGATAGATTTAGAGCTGACATTCAGTTAGGGTATTTGAGATTAATGCTTATGTGTTGGTTGTGATGGTTGAGAGATCATCAATGCAAGTGACACTATTGTCTTCTGTGTTGTTGAGGTGGTAGAGAGATCGTTACCGATGTGATGCAGTCAGTCTCTCGATTTAGGTTTGAAATAACTTAGGTTGTGAGTGATACATGTTGACATTGATGAATATTGTAGGTTGAGTATAACTGGACGATAGGTTTAAGTCTGTGACGAGTAGTGTATATTCGTGCATGATAAGTTGTCTATCCTTTATAGCTTTTGTTTTTATACATTTAATTTATGTTCATACATTTTCCTTACCAACCCATTCATCCCCTAAACTCATTAACGAACGATTTTTCGAACGGTGAATCAATAGCCAATCTTTGTGGACACGATACGATATAACTTATATCACTTGGTAAAAATAATACTTTACTTTTTATTTGCGACCGCTGCAACAAAGAGATGATCCAAATTAGATTTTAGAACATCAAAAGAGGTGTCTTCTGTGAGGCTAAAATAAATAGGATGTTTCACGCTCTTGAAGTACACAAATGTGAGGTACCAAAATTGAGACGTCGTGGGGGTGTTTTTGTTAACAATATATGAGAAATATTCATACAAATTTTAAATCAGTGGACTATACAAAATTGTCAGTACAATCACAACCTTATAAAAATTGTGGCAAAATCTCAACCGTTCAAAATTAACACTACCGATTTTTTTTAAGGTGTGAAAAATATCTAGTATTCTAGATTTTTTTAAAAGAAACTATAAAACCTTTACAAGTATTAGATTTTTCAAAATTGTCCATAGCCATGCATTTCAAATTTTTTGTATGGCCTGTTAAATTTTTTGCATCTGAAAAAAAAATTAATGAGATATTTTTGATAATATAAAAATTATCTAGAGGTATCAGATATGAATTTTGGGATGTCAGTTAAAATTCTCAAAGCAATGTAAGTGTTTGAGAACTTATATTTTCATAATATAAGTTCATATATTTTCATAATATCCATATTATCTTTGTCAAAATTTTGCCAAAAAATTTGATAGAACAAAAAAATCCAGACGAAAAATCAAACATGAACAAGTAAAAGGCCTGGTATAAATTGAAAAGTTCAATGGTGTATTTAAAAAGTTTGATATGTATTTTAATTGGTTTAAAAAGTTTGGTTAAATATGTTATTTTATTAAAATGATATATAATTTATGACTTGTAATTAGTCTTTAAAGTTTTATATTTATGTAGGAAGCATCTAACAACTAATTAATGAAAAGAAGAAATTAAATATCTAGTAGCATCATTCAATTCAATTGTCCAATCCATTCTGCATAAACAATTACCTCAATGGTGGTTAGTACTTGCTTAAAGAAATCACTTATATAAGAGAGAGACTTAAAAAGGCTTTAGTGGACCATATGCAATGCAATGCCTAAAACCTTCAATTAGGCATTTTCCTTCTATTTACTAATGACAATTACCAAACATGTAAATTTGTAGCACTTGTTTGGTTAAAAGAGAAAAATTGTTCTAATTATAATTGTATTCAAAACTCTTACCCAAACTTAATTCTTAAGTTAATTAAATAACCCATTTTTGTAAGTAACATCCTAAATAGAAGCATTTAATAAATCTAAACAAAGATTTGATTCTAACCCTTAGTTAGAGAAAAGCGTATGATAATAATACACGTTTGCATACTAGTAGTATTTCCTTTCAAAAAACGTATCCTTTTTTCTCTTGTTTCTTTTTGTGACTAATAGGTTAATATAAGGTTGGCATTAATAATTGACATGCCATAGTCCTTAAATTTGGGTTTACAGCTACACAACGTGTAACCTACTACTGAAAAATATCATTAATAAAAGTACCACACATTCAAAACCTTTTGATCATTCATTGGTTAACCTCAAGTGGGAATGGGGCATATTTTGAATTCACTCTCGTGACATTTAATTGAGAAATTATAGAAAAGTTAAATTTTATTTCTTTCTAAATTTTGTTTTATTTGACTGATGGAACGTACACAATTAGGGTGAATCAATGATGAAAGTAGAATTAGAGAAGATGAAATTTAGAGAAAAAATAAGAACATTGAGAGAGAGTAATTGAAGAGAAATTGTATTTTTCAATATTCACAAAATAGCATACTCATTACACACATTACATAGAGAGGGAGTGTTTATATATTGTCCACAAGTGACACAACAAACAACAAAACACAACAAGAAAAACAGACTAAATTGTTGCCGCAGAAAACTAAAATTCGCGTTGGAAATTGATTTCCCCATTTGGAGAAATCGGTTTCTCCTTCGAAATTTTGTTTTTCTGCACTGCACCAGAACAACTTTTCCAAATAAGCTGTTTTTCAAAACAGCTTTTGAAGCTTTCCAACTGCACTTGGCTTATTCAATATATTCAACACACCACCTTAAGCCAAATGCTCCACATTCCTCAAACTCAATTTATTCACAAGCCTCTTGAACACTTCATTTGTTACCGCCTTTGTCAACAAATCCGCAAGTTGTTCTTCGCTTCGACAATGAGCTAGCTTCAGCTATTCTTCACACATCAGCTCCCTCAAGTAACAGAACCTCATCTCTATATGCTTGCTTCTCCATGTGCTATGAGATTCTTTGCAAGATTAATAGCCGAGAGATTGTCAACAAAGAGTGTGACAGCTTTTACCTCAATGTTGTCCAACTCTTTAAGTAGATTCATTAGCCACACGAATTGACATGCACACATGGATGCTGCTATATACTCGGCCTAACAAGAAGAGGGTGCCACCACAGGTTCCTTTTTAGAGCACCAAGAGATTGGAGCTCCTCCGAACATAAAGACATAATCGGCTGTAGACTTTCGATCATCTTTATCTCCACACCAATTGAAATATGTATAACCGAGTAATTCACACATGCTGCCCACATCAACCGTGGGAAAGAGAATTCCGCAGCCAAGAGTACCTTTGATGTAACAAAGGATCCTCTTGACCGCTGCCAACTGAGACACCTTTGGTTTCTCCATGAATCTACTCATAATACCGACACTAAATGCCAAATTCGATCACGTATTGCATAAGTAACGTAATGATTCAACCAACCTACTATATCGAGTTGGATTAACGTCACCCTCATCCTCATTCTTGGACAGCTGCAACCTTGGTTCCATAGGTGAATTAGCAGCATTGTAATGCTCCAAATCACACCTCTTCAATATCTCACAAGCATACTTTCTTTGGTGCATCAGAAGTCCCAACTTTGACTTATGAAACTCTATGCCAAGGAAGTATGTCATGATACCAATATCGCTCATCTCAAATTCTTCCATGAGCTCACATTTGAACTTGAAAATAAACTCCTCATTGCTGCCCATAATCAAAAGACCGTCCACATATAAGCAAAGTAAAATCACACCTTTGCTTGCATCCGACTTCACATAAACACCATGTTCGGACACACACTTCTTGAAGCCAACCTCAATAAGAAAATTATCTATGCGTTTGCTCCAAGCTCTAGGTGCTTGTTTCAAACCATAGAGTGTTTTCCTCAACTTGTAGACTCTTCCCTCTTGGTTCTCTATCACGAAACCGGGGGGTTGCTATACATAGACTTCCTCCTCAAATGGATCATTAAAAAATGCGGATTTCACATCCATTTGGTACATCCGCCAATTTTTGCTATTGGCAATACCAACAACCAACCGTATGGTCTCCAATCTAGCTACCGGAGCAAACACCTCATCATAGACTATGCCTTATCGCTGCAAGAATCCTTTTTCTACTAGTCGAGCCTTATGCTTGGCAATATCGCCTTTAGGATTTGCCTTCACTTTATAGACCCATTTTACTCTGATTGCCTTTTTCTTTTCTGGCAAATCAACCAGCTCCCAAGTACTGTTTTTCTCAATGGATTCCAGCTCTTCTTTCATCGCACACACCCACTTTGCATTGCTCAATGCCTCTTCCATACTCACCAGTTCAGATTCGACCATAAGCGCAAAATGAATGAGATCACCATCATTGTTAATCTCATTATCATGGAACACTTCACAGTCTTGGAGCCGTTGAGGTAGACTTCTGCGTCTTGTCGGTCTTCTACTGGACTCACCATTGCCATCATTAATCAGAATCAGACCAGCCCCTTTATTCTACTGTTGTTGGTTTTCGGTGTTTTCAGGTGGAAACCGGTTTCCAGGGTCAGGGGAACCAGTTTCTGCATCCAGAAATTCAATTATAGAACTCCCATACTACATTTTTCGTGTGAGAAACCGGTTTCCTTTTGTTGAGAAACTGGTTTCTGCTCCTGAAATCAGAACTTTCTTGTTGTCATACAGCTTCAGCTCATCCACTATCACATCTCGACTGATAACGATCTTCTTGCCACTCACATCAAACATTTTGTAGCCTCCAGTAGGGTGATATCCGACAAGAATCATTACCTCACTTTTTATCATTCAACTTCTTTCGAAGTTAACCCAGAATATGCCTATATGCAATCGAACCGTAAACTCTCAAATGCATTAAATTCGGTTTGTGGCCAGACCATACCTCTTCTGGTGTAACTTTGTCAAGCTTCTTAGTAGGGCACTTATTCAAAAAATAGGCTGCTGTAGAGACCGCTTCTCCCCATAGTTCCTTCGACAAGTTCTTCCTTTTCAACATGCTACGAACCATGTTCATAATTGAACGATTTCTCCTTTCGACAATTCCATTTGTTGAGGCGTATAGGGTGGAACAACCTCACGTACTATACCCTCATCATCACAATAATTCCCAAATTCACTTGAGGTATATTCACCTCCACCATCCGTTTTTAGAATTTTCACCTTGTAAACACTTTGCCGCTCCGCCATGGACTTAAAACGTTTGAACACATCAAAAACCTCATCCTTCCTCTTTATGAGGTAAATCCACAACTTCCTACTAAAATCATCAAGGAAAGTGACAAAGTACCTATTTACCACCATATGAGTCGACTTGCATTGGGCCGCACACATCGGAATACACACCTCAAGGTGTTCCTTGGTCCTATGACCAACATCCTTGTTGAAATTGTTCTTGTGTTGCTTCCCTTGCACACACTCTTCACACAACTTAGTTGGAAAATTTATCTTGGGCAGCCCGGTCACCATACCATGCTTTTGCAATGCGTCGAGGTCTCTAAAATTAAGGTGTCCAAGACGGTAGTGCCACAACCACTCATCACGACTTACCGCTGTAGCAAGACATTTGTGTTCCATTACTTTCAACTCTATCTTGAAAGTACGATTTGCATCCATGGATGCTCTCAAGATTAAAGCGCCTCTTTGGTCAAAAACGCGCAAAATCTTGTTTTCCATTTGAATTATGTAATTCTTCTCGAGTAATTGGCCAATGCTCAAGAGGTTACATCTAATTCTAGGAATGTACAACACATCTTTGATCAAGGAATGACCTCCATTTTTCTTCTTGATCAGGACATCACCCACACCGTCGGCCGCTAAAGTGGTGTCATCTGCGAATCTCACTATATTTTTCGTGGCTTGATTGATCTTCACAAACCAATCCTTTCTACCTGTCACATGAGTTGAACAACCCGAGTCCAAGTACCGCTCATCACTACTTTGAACTCCTCCTCGAACGGTAACCATTGCGTTTTGCTCCGAACGCGTTTATGCAAAAATTCGCATCAGAGTTGTTGCCCACCGACACACCACGTGTTGTCCATACCCTTTTTGCAGCCATTATTCTCCTCCGTGATCATGACAAGAAGCATATCATCATCCTCTACCTCTTGCCTAACAACCTTGGCCTCATCTCCATGATTTTCTTTCGATTTCGCATTACAATCTCTTGTGAAATGGCCAAGCTTTTGACAATTGAAACACTTCACATTACTCTTGTCACCTCTCTTGTAGTTGTTGCCTTGACCACCACCTTTGGAGCTGCTCTCTCCTCTTTGACCCATGGAACCTCTTGAATTTTGTGAATATTTTCCACCAAAATTCTGGAAATTTGCTTTGACCTTCGAAGACCACTTGCCTTTCGATCTCTTGTTCTTCTCATTGAACCTTGCTTGCAATGCAATTTCCGCCCCGGCCTTGTCATTTCCTCTTTCATCTAGCCTTTGCTCATGTGCCTCCAATGAGATTTGAAGCTCCTCCTTGCTCATGGTGAGAAGATCCTTTGATTCTTCTATGGCTACCACAATGTTATCGTATCTTGACGTTAAAGAACGCAAGATTTTAGCTACTACGTTTGGTACCGTAACGGTTTCACCGCAAGCCTTCATTTGATTCACCAAACGCGTTATGTGCGTAATATAGTCGTTGATCGATTCCTTCTCTTCCATTTTTACCAACTTGAATTGCCTCTTGTGAGTTTGTAACCTCACCACCTTCGCTTTGTCGGCACCTTCATACGCTTTCTTCAAGATCTCCCAAGCTTGCTTTGCCGACGTACAATCACCAACTTTCTCAAAGTTGTCGTTGTCGACGCAAGAGTGTATCAAGAAGAGGGCTTTGTAGTCTTTCTTATTTTCTTTCTTGAATGTGGCTTGTTGTGCAGCTGTAGCCTCTGCAACAAGTGGTGTGACTCCATCATTCACCACTTTAAGGACTTCTTGATACCCAAACAAAACATTCATTTGTTTGCACCATTTGTCATAATTCTTGGAATCAAGAATTGGGAGGTTGGTAGGAATTCGATCAGTGGTTGTCATGTTTGCAACAGATTAATGGATCAGAATCAATGCTCTTGATGCCAGATGTTATAACATACACAATTGGGGTGAATCAATGGTGAAGTAGAATTGGAGAATTTGGAGTTTAGAGAGAAAATGAGAAAATTGAGAGAGAGAGAGAGAGAGAGAGAGAGAGAGAGAGAGAGAGAGAAATTGAATTTTTCAATATTCACAAAATGACATACTCATTACACACACACACACACATATATATATATATAAAGTGAGAGAGAGAGAGAGAGAGAGAGAGAGAGAGAGAGAGAGAGAGAGAGAGAGAGAGAGAGAGTTTATATAGTGTCCACAAATGACACAACAAAGAACAAAATACAACAAGAAAAACAGACTAAACTGTTGCTGCAGAAAATTAAAATTCGCGTTGGAAACCGATTTCTCCTTCGAAATTTTGTTTTTCTGCACTGCACCAGAACAACTTTTCCAAATAAATTGTTTTCCAAAACAGCTTCCGAAGCTTTCCAACTGCACTTGACTTATTCAATACATTCAACATATTCAAATACTCCAAGTGATTTTTTTTCATTTTGGATTTTTTTCTTTAAATAGGATAAAACTTGATTCATTCTAAAATTTCATTTTTTTATTTTTATGAAAACTATGAAAATTTAAAAATTTGAAAAGTAATATATATAAATATAATATCAGCCTTCATATTTAATTAACGCTTAAGATTTAATAATTTCATATAAAGAGCATTTTATAGAATATTTTCTAGGGTTAATACATATTTTGCCCCTGCCATATAGGGCGTATTTGAAAAACTCCCCTGCAAAAAAAAAGTTGCACGGAATACCTCGACGTTTTGAAAAAGTTTGTTTTTAAACCTTGGTCAGGCCACATCACTAAAAATGATGATGTGGCAACGTTTTTTATTTTGTTTAAATTAAAGAAAATGCCACATGTGTAAAATGCTTAATGGAAAGACCAAACTACCCTTGAGAAACAATATCAATGACCTAGTGCCATTTCTTCTTCTTCTTCTTCTTCTTCTTCCGTTTGCCATCTCTTTCCCGTGTCTTCTTTAGAAATTGCCCAGATCATAGGTAGAGTCTTTCCTGTTTCTGCTTCGAATCCTTAAAAAAATGAGTTTTCCAGTTTGTTCTAATTCCAACATTTCTTCAAACGGCAGAGTAATTCCAAAATGCGGTCATAATATGTCCATGAAGATGTTTGTTTCAAAATCGGTTGCAAATCTTGGCAGAAAGTACTGGAAGTGTAAGTTTTGGGGTAAAGAAGATGATTGTAACTTATTCCATTGGGATGATGAGCTTTTCGTGAAAAGAGAAGCAACATACTTGGATGGAGAAGTCATAGAGTTGATGCGTAAAATGGAGAAAGATTTTTCGAAGAAGATGGAAGATATGAAGAAAAAGGTTGACGGCTTAAGGAAGGAGATGAATTTTGTGATTGTTGTAGTTGTTGCTACTGCTTTTTTCTTTTTTCTTGGGTCATGTAACAGATAGATTGTTGCAGTCACAATCACCTCTTAGTTGTTGCTACTGCTTTTTTCTCAAGGGCAGTTTGGTCTTTCCATTAAACATTTTACACATGTGGCATTTTCTTTAATTTAAACAAAATAAAAAGCGCTGCCACATCATCATTTTTAGTGATGTGGTCTGACCAAGGTTTAAAAACAAACTTTTTCAAAACGTTGAGGTAATCTATGCAACTTTTTTTCTGCAGGGGGATTTTTCAAATGCGTCATATATGGCAGGGGGCAAAATAGGAATTAACCCTATTTTCTATTATGCTAAATATTTAAAATTTTCATAAAAATAAAATGTTATCAAAAATATTATTCTATATGCTATTTAATTTTACATTAAACATATGAATTTTAATTTTTTTTTCATGTTCTTTCATACATTTTTTCAAACTCTCTTGATTCTTTATATTTGTAGCAAAAAAATTATATTCTATATTTATTTTACTAAAATAGACATGTCTAAAGTGTAGAAATTTATTTATTTATCACTTATATTTTCATTTATTAAAAATATTTAAGAATTCCAAATTATTACCTATATTTTAATTTGGGTGATTTATTTGCAAGTTAGGAAATTAGTATTTTAGCAAGTTCTACTAAATAAACTCACATTATTAGTTTATCATCTATATTTTTATTTATTAAAAATAGTTTTTTATAAGAATTTTTTTTTTAATTTAATTTATTACCTATATATCATTAAAAATATTAAAAAATGTAAAAGTATTACCAATATTTTAATTCGGTTGATTTAATCATTTGCAAGTTTTGAAAAAAATTATTTTTTAAATGTTTACCGTTGTGACTAATTTTAATAAGTTAATATTGTCATAATATTTTAATAATTATGGCTTCTATTGGGTATTGGTAAATTAATTTTTTTTAACTTTATTATTATTATTATTGTTGTTGTTGTTTTAATGTAAAATTATCATTCTTGTAAGAACGAAAATATTTTTTTATATGCTATACTTGCAAGAATGATAACTTTATATCCAAAAAAATAATTAAATAAAAATTTCTAGTTTTTCAATAATGGGCCACATTATTAAATTTTTTTAGAATTTATTTAAAATTTTCAAAATCGTAAAATTTATGAAACTAGCTTTTTTACATTTGCAAACACATAAATTAACCAATTTAAAATATAAGTAATAATTTCACTTTTTCTATATTTTTAATCAAATGTAGGTGATAAATCAAATGCAAATATTTTTTTAATAAAAAATTATATTTTTAAATAAATGAAAACATAGGTGAAAAATCAATAACACATTTTCATTTTAAATGGTCACATTAGTAGAACTTGCAAAACAAAATCTAATTTGCATATGAACAAATAACAAAATTAAAATATAGATAGTAATTTCATATTATTCAATATTTTTAATCATGTGAAAATATAGGTAATAAATCAATAATAATTTTTTTAAAAGGTCAGAATAGTAGAAAACGAAAAATTAAAAAATTCTAAACAATAAATAATAACATAAAAACTTTAACCATACAAAAGTGTTAAATTTGATTTTTTTTAGTAAATAATATATGGAATTCCCTATAATACAATAAACTATAATAGCAAATAAGTGTCTATTTTAAACATGTATATTTTAGAAAAATAGATAATATCAAATTTTCATAAAAAAATGTGATTGTTTTAATAGTAGATATAAAAGATCAAGAGAGTTTTAAAAAAAGTGTACGAGGGATCATGAAAAAATTAAAATTAATATGTTAATAATAAAATTAAATATCATATAGAAAAACACTTTTGGTAGGATTTTATTTTTATGAAAATTTTAAATATTAAACATAATAGCAAAGATTCAATAAAGTGTTCCTTATATGAAATTATTAAATCATAAACGTTAATTAAATCTGATGGTTGATATTAATAGTTCTCATTTCACATAAAAGTTATCCGTTTTTACCGGATACACTCGCTATATATATATATATATGAAAGTTCATTTTGACGTTAATTTTTGGATATCTTGATCGTATAGTAAATCATTATAGATTAATCTCAAACTTTATAGGTATGATATATATGGTGGTATGTTTCAATCCAACGGTTGATTTTAAAAAATTGTAATCCGAAGTGACGTTTTTGAGCGAGTGTAACGCATGGTGTAAGTCTTGGTGTAATTTGATCCTCCTCATATATATATATATATATATATATATATATATATATGAGGAGATCAAATTACACCAAGAGCGCTACACTCGCTCAAAACGTACTCGGATTACAATTTTTTATGTCATTGAATTACATCAAAATTAACGTTATATGAAAGTCCATTTTAACGTTAATCTTTGGATATCTTGATCGTATAGTAAATCATTATAGATTAATCTCAAACTTTATAGGTATGATCTATATGATTATATGTTTCAATCCAACGGTTGATTTTAAAAATTATTAATCCGAAGTGACGTTTTTGAGCGAGTGTAACTCATGGTGTAACTCTTCGGGTGTAATTTAATCTCATCTCTCTCTCTCTCTATATATATATATATATATATATATATATATATATATATATATATATATATATATATATATATATATATATATATATATATATGATAATTTTAAAAAATGTCATTCAGGTTAACTCAATTTTAAAAAATCGATTTATAGAATGATAATTGACCACAATTATAAACACATGTAAATCATATATTATTTGATGTAAAAATTTTAATCTCGTATATGAGATTGGACATATGAAGCGTACAAATAAATGGTGAGTGAATTAATAATGAAAATTTGATAGCATGTGATTCAATTGACGCTAAATTAAACGCTAATTCTATAGTATAATTAAAATTTAACCTAACTCATCTTTATAAATTTGACTTATAAAAGTAAGAGATTATTTATACACATACATTATATATTCTCGGATATAAATGTTTTAACATATATTAATATATTAAAATAAGTTTAAAACTTAAAAAAAAATCAATTGTGGAAAGAATACATTTAAATTTAATATATTTAAGTTCTACATTAATAAAAGTTAATTTTAATCAAAAAATTAAAAATTAAAAAAAAAAAAAAAAACATGCGTGGTTACCACTCTCCCATAGAGGGTGAGATTAGATTGAAACTGTTTTTGTTTCTTTTTGTCATCCTTCACCTCTCACTTTGGGAACTGCTTCCTTCCTACTTTCACAGTTTTTGGATTCTTTCCTTCTAACAATTTTGGATCCATCACACACTTCCAACACAATACATTTCACTCTTCACTTTCCAACCTCTCTCTCACTCTCTCTCTCCTCAGTTCAAACCTCTTGAAGGAGAAGAAAAAACCAGTGCTCTTCAGTTTCAAATCTTGAAGAACAACATGAGAAATAACCACCTTAAATGGTGTTCCACTTAGGTGAGTTAACTTCATGTTATTTCCCCAAAAACCCAAATAAGAAAAATAGAAAAAAAAAACATTTTTCTTCACTTCCATTACTATATTCATTTGAAGTGGTTTTAAGCCAATAGATATATTAGAAGTAAACATCCTAGTACTGTACTTTGTTTTACTTGTCTGAAATTTGTATAAAGTTTAGATTTTTTTAAGGACTTTTGTTCTTGTAACATAGATGTGATTTGACTAGGTTTTTGTTTGGTTGGAGGAGAATATTTTGTTGTGTGTTTTGTTACTAGATTGATGTCAGAAACTATGTATCCTAAATTGTTGTTTGACCATACCCATTTGAGAATTCATCAAAAAGATGAATACTTTATGAATTTTCCACCACCTCCACCACCATCGTCACCATCATCACCACTACAATCTTCATCAAGTTCTTCAACAATAACACCTCCAACATCTTCTTCATCTTCTAGTACTAAGATTAGTCCAGCTGTTCTTTTCATCATAGTTGTTCTTGCTGTTCTTTTTTTCATATCTGGTTTACTTCATTTACTTGTTAGATTTCTCATAAAGCATCCATCATCATCATCTTCTGCTCAATCTAATAGACAACACCATAATGAGATTTCAACTTCTGATGCACTTCAAAGACAGCTTCAACAGCTTTTCCATCTTCATGATTCTGGTTTGGATCAAGCTTTCATTGATGCACTTCCTGTTTTTCAATTCAAGGAAATTGTTGGTTTGAATGAGCCTTTTGATTGTGCTGTTTGTTTGTGTGAGTTTTCGGAGAAAGATAAGCTGAGATTGTTACCTATGTGTAGCCATGCTTTTCATATAAGTTGTATAGATACTTGGTTGCTTTCGAATTCTACTTGTCCTCTTTGTAGAGGAACACTTCAAACTAATGGGTTTTCTATTGAAAACCCGATGTTTGATTTCGATGATCTTAGAGAAGACGATGGTTGTCCTTGTAACGGAGAAAATGGATTTGGCAATAGACAAAAGGAAATTGTTGTTGAAGATGTTGTCGATAAAGGGGTTTTGCCAGTTCGGCTCGGGAAATTCAAGAAGATGAATGCGGAAGCGGGTCGAGAGAACGAAGAAGTCGGTGAAACGAGTAGTAGTAAATTGGATGCAAGAAGATGTTACTCAATGGGGTCTTATCAATATGTGGTTGGGAATTCGGAGTTAAGGGTAACTTTGGATGCATTAAACAATGAAAGTAAAATTCATCATGATAGAACCATGAACAAAGGAATTGAAAATGGTGAGAATCTTTGTGTGGAAAGTGATTTGGAAGGAAAGAAGATTAGTAATGTTAGTAAAGGTGAAAGTTTTTCGATTTCGAAGATTTGGTTGTGGCCAAGGAAGGGGAAATTTCCTTCAAGTTCTTTAGAAGCTCATAATGGATTGGCATTACCATCTTATCTTAACAAAGATTTGCAGCATCAAGGAATGAGGGAAACAAATGGTGTATGAAATAATGAAAGGTATCTTATATTAACTTTGTTTCTTCATTCAATTGAATATTCATTTCAATCCATTAATTGAAGTTGCTTCACTTTGCATTAGAGTTCCAAGAGGATTTGGTGTGCTAATTTTGAGATTGTGACATGATATTTTGATGTATTGTTAGAGAGAAAACATAAGAAATACAGTTCTATTCTTGGAAAAAATATTTTGACTTCATGGTATGATGAAATTGGGTTTGTGGTTGTAAATGTTGATATGATCTTACAATATATGCTAGTCGAATATCTATTTGATACAAAATTGAATCTAGTCAATATGAATCTTTAGTGTGTGTATCTATTTGGACATGAATCTTATATTGAATCACAACTTGATTATGAGGAATCTTGGTTCACTATGACGAATCTCCATTATGACGAATCTCGATCATGATGAATCTCGATTCAAAGTACGTGGTTGTTTGGATTAAAAGTGAATTTGGCTGCAAACCCACTATGATTTGTGAAGCTTATGCCAAAATCACGGCGACTCACTTTGATTATGCCCGTTTCAACGGCGATCCAAATATATATGTAGCTTATGGCCACTATTGCAGCATGTTTAAGGTATTTTTTACTGTATGTGTAGCTTCTGTCCCACCGTGATTTGGTTTTCCAAAGTATCAAGTTTTCCAAACACACATAGTTTATAATTTAAACCATTTATTCATTGTGATTATGTCAATCTTACCACAAATTCAAACATGCTTTTAGCAAAGATTACAATGGAGTGATCCAATGTAGTTGGTTGGATATGGTTTGGAGCCTAAACTGTTTCAAAGCAAGACTTGTCTCTTTCTATGTCAATTTAACTCAACATCACTATGTCTAGTTGTTTATTAGATCATGGTGAGTGACAATTACATTTGCTTTATAGAGCTTTTGGTTTTGTTTGATCTCTTTTCTTAATTATTCCACATACTTTATAGGAGAGTGTGAATACAAAACTTTTTTATGCTCAATAATATGGACAGTTGGAAAATGATGGTGGGACCTATATAGTTGGTGTGATAGAAGAATCTGTTTTTCTTTTTGATGAGTTTTGATTCAAAAAATTGGTTGTTGATGCTTTTTTATGGGGCCACTTTTATCCTCCTATCTGTCCATGTTGAAATTAAAGACAAATTTTCATGTTTATCATAATTAATACTATTAATCCAAAGAAAATGATCTAAGATTTTCACTTTTGAGATTACTTAACTTGCAAACTTTGTAAGGAAATTGCCTATCTAAACACCAAATCTGAATTTGTAAGAAAAATTTGGAATGCTATGACAAAAGTGCATAATTCTTATTTATGAAGGTTTTTTAAATTTATTTATTAAACTACCGGTATAATATGGTTCGGAGGTCAGTTCTGACATCAAGTTGTTTCAATCCTTTTTCGACCGTAGTTGCAGGAATCGAACTGTGATCTTTTCTACCAAGTTCATTGTCAATCACTACTGAATCAACTAACGATTGAAAGTTTAAATGCATTTGTGCACTTTCTATTTTGATTAAAATAAACCATTAAATTTTAATTTTTCATTTTTTAAATCTGGGTTTTATCCTCTTATTTTTTGTCATTTGAGGTTTTTTTATCCCTATTTTTGATAATCCAACATCAACATTAAAATGTAATAGTGATGTGGCACAACTTTCCATTGCTCTACATTGTTTCTCTATACCTCGATTTTTTAAACTAAAAAAAACGGCAAATTAAGAGAATCAAATATATTGCAGCTATGTTGACACCTCTATCTCCACTTTTCTATTTGAAGTATTGAGTAGGCATGGCAAATAAATCCGTCTCCGCTGGGCCCGTCCGCTCCCGCTCCGAAATTAGCGGGAAAAGTCCGATTTAATCGGGTGCGGGTGCGGAGAAAACCCGTTTTTTATTTACGGGTGCGGGGGCGGGTGATGGTAACACCCGCCCCGACCCGCCAACTAAATTTATTTTATTTTATTTATTTTTAATAGTTTTATTACTCATTTACATTTTTTAATACTTTTTAATGTTATAATATCATATTTATTGGAATTATTATTTATTTTTTTAAAAAATAAAATTTAAATAAAAATATTAAACTTAAAAAACACTTTAAAACAATTAATTATTTAATTTAATTATTTATTTTTAATTTTATTGAAAAAAATATAAATTTAAAAAAAAATAAAAATTTTATTCGGACGGGTGCGGAAAAACCCGTTTCTTGTTGGAGGTGGGGGCGGATGAACAAATTTTAGCTCCGAACGGATGCGGGTGCGGGTCTGGGCCTGGGTGACGGATGCGGGTCTAGATGTACTTAAACCCGCCTCCGATCCGTCCTATTTCCATCCCTAGTATTGAGAAAAAAAAATTCAACTTCACAAAAAACAATATTGCTTTCACATTAATAATGATGCCACATCCTTAAGAATGGTGGGAGATTGATAAAAATTTCAAAGATTGTAAAATAGGGGACTGAAAACTTGGTTTTAGAAATTAGATGTGACTAGTATTTCATTTTGATTAAAATATAAGTACAAAATATATTTGACCTTGTATTGAATTATAGTTTTTATTATGTTCTATCACACAATCAATGATTTGGCATTCTTAAACTTTGAATCATTAGAAAAAACTTGTTTTATTCAATACCATGTTCACAGTATTCTATTTGTGAAGGAATTAAAACAAATTTTCATATACCAAGGATAAGTTCAGATTATTTGTTGGTTATTCGAGTTCTATTAATTTTATATTTAATAAATGATTGGGGGATGCTCTTTCTACTAACTCTAGCTTGGTCCTCAATACTAAGATGCAAGTTTTTGTACTGTTGAAAGAAGTAAATATGTGTGTTCTTCTCAATAGCAGATAGACTCAGTGGTCCTAATGGATATATTATATATTTGAAGGCGGGGGCTAACTCACAGTGGCGAGAAGTCTTTTACGTCAATTTTTTTGGATTATTTTGGGATTAACTCATAAATGGTTGGAGCAATGTTATTCGAATTACTAGGATTGAAGTGCTTCTTGAGTAGTGTTTGAATGTGTGTAAGTAAGTGTTATTTGAGAATTGTCCCATTAATTTTAAGGATAAGATATTTATAAGAATTTTCTATTCTTAGAGTTTTTTTGGAAAAAATCGTCGCCCACCCAATTTAAAGATGGACAGTTGAATTCATATTTTCAATGGTTTTGTGGGTCAGTAATTATCTTGACTTTTCAATTATCCAAGACACATTTTGTTGTGAATTACAACAAAATTCAATATCAATTTGTGAGACAAATGATAGAAGCACATAAAATATAACAGAATAAAGCGAGAAAAAGAGGAAGGTTTAGTTATCCAATTCACTATATTCAGAAAATTATTACAATAAATTACAAATGAGTTACAAGAAAATAGACATCACCTTCATGTTCTCAAGAATAATCTGAAGGCGCCCAAGACTTACTATATTTTCTACTCAAATGTTTTCAAACCTTTTCAACCTTCAATATATGAATAATTCAAACCCAAGCAGTAAACATGTGTTTCATAATTTTCAATAACCTTATTTAATTCCAAAGATTTCCATAAACTCTTCATTTTCTAAGGTTTCCTAAAATCCACGAATCGTCTAATCCAAACATTTTTGTTGTTTTTCGGTTTTTGATTTTTTTTGACAACCTCAACATATTTTCTCTTTCTTTATCAATAAATTTTTTTAAGACATATTCCAACCCATCTTATTTTATGTTTCTTCTCATAAAGACAAGAAAAATGCAGGGGTGAAATGGTAACTCCTTGTAGATAACCCCGCAAGATAATTACTCTTTAAGGTTAAATTTCTTAACAATCAGTAGAATTAATATTGTGGAGCTTATAAATTTCAAAGGCCTTCTGATGAGATGCTTATTTAGACAAAAATGATTTGATACAACGATATTTCATTATCTAAGTCTATCACTGTTTGAAGACTAATTCATAATGTATTACCTACTTGATGACAATTTGTACTCTAGAACTTTGTTATTATTTTCAAATGTGATCTTTGTTATAGTAAACATGTAATCATCTCTATATTTATTTTCTGGTATCCTTTTGTTCAACAACCACTAGTTTTGTGTATTTTAACAAACTTGTCATCAAAGTGTATTTTAATATATTGAATAATATTTAGTTTTATAGGAACAAATGTAAGATAATAAATATTGAAGATATACTATCAATTATATTGTATTTTATGTCTTCTTTAGTGAAAATTATAAAATCATTTATGTTTCGTTAAACATGACAAATTTTGCAAGTTTTAAAAATTTTGATGCGAAGATTCATCCTCCTAAAACTGCTAAAATCAAAGAAATTTGGTGGCACTCTCCTATAGTATCTTGATTAAAATATAACTCAAATGAAACACCTCCTTGATACTCTGCCCTTGCAGCCTTGTAGGTTACTACAGTATGTTTTTAGGATTGGTATTACCTTTATTCTTCATGCTTAGTGCTTAGTTGAAGGGAGTTATCTTAGCGATTGAAGTTGATTTTGATGATGTGGAACAATATATAGTGGTATTGAATAATTTTGAGAAGTTGTTTTTAAAATTTTTGTGCATATTTTTCTGGTGAAGTTTAATATGAAAACGAATGAAGTGGTTTTAAAATATATAAGGGTCATTTATCTTTCACATGATAGTAAAAAATTATACCTTAGAAAGAAAGGTACAAGGAAAAGGACACAAAGTTATATAAAAAAAACACACAAGCAAATTTGGATCAATTCAAAGGAGTGTAATAATTTGTAATAATAACTATGCACTTTTATGTTTTGGTTGCACATTGTGGTGGCATCTTTGTTCTTTTATCTAAAATTTTTCTTGTGAAGAGGTGGTTAGGTATTGGAATCTATTGATAGCATGTTAGTACTAACTTCCATAAGAGTAGTGACAAAAAATATTTTAATATAAGAATCCAAAAGTTTACTACTCTCATTTATGAAATCATAATGTTTTCAATCTCAATGTGTATTAATTGAATTGAAAAAAATATCAAGTCATCAACGCAATAACCTAGATAAATAATTAAAAAAGAAAGAAGGAATTAAATATTTCTTCTAAAATGAAATCTAAACAATGTTGAACTATATTATAAGTATTAAAAAAATTATTAATCTTATTTAATATGTTTAATTTGAATAGAAAAGGTTAATTTCTTAAATATCTCTTAAAAACTAAGAAATTAAGTCATATATAAAATACACAAATTTGAAAAATATTTTCATTAAATAATATTAGCATATATTTATGTTTGATCTAATTAATAATATTTTTTAATTTATCTTTTTTAATTTATTAAATAATTAATATATTCTGTATTATAAATTAAATAATTAATTAAATCAAAGATTAACTAAGACTTGTTACCATGACATATCTAAATAATATTAATAAACACTTATAATTCATTTCTAAATAAATTATTGAACACGATTACCACTAACCTACACTTATAATTAATTGAAATATATATATATATATATATATATATATATATATATATATATATATATATATATATATATATATATATATATATATATATATATATATATATATATATATATATATATATATATATATATATTGTTGGTGGGTGGCACGGGTTAGTATTTGTTGTTGGTTGGCCCAAAGCTTTGTGGACGTAGTACAACTGTGCAGGCTACTGTCATTGTTGGAGATTGTCAACGATTTTGGTTAAAAACTTATAAGTTTAAGGTACCGGCTTCTACCAGCGCGTGTGTACTATTATTATCAACTTTGAATTTATAAAAAAATAATTATTTTATCATATTGTAAATATGACCCTTAATTTTAAAGAAGTATTACAAATAACAAACGAATAATAAGTTGTTACATTATTTTTTTAATGATAAAATCAATTTTTTTAAAAATCATTTTCGTAAATTTAAGAGCTACAATATTGTTATTCATAGGTCTTTGAACTCTATGTAAAAGATCAGTTGCTTTTGGTTTGTTATCTCATATTTTCGATAAAAGGACAAATGATAAGATTAAAAGATAATCTTGGTCATATGGATTCAATTTAGGTTGCGTCCCAGTCGAAATAGTTTTCAAGGAAACTATGAGGGTTGAATGCATATTTGGAACCTTGGCTAAATTTTGGATATCAACTCTGATGTAAGCATGATCGAAGTAAGATATAAACGGATAAGATCATACAATTATTAAGAACATGTGAAAGTTTATCAAGATCAAAAGATTCATGGGAGCGAAGACGTGTCAGACGTTTCTTAGTCGATCGTTGGTGATTGTTATGTTAGAATTAATATATAAGAAATTCATATTTGTAGAATTAGGGATCCACGATTTTACACAAATTCTCTATAGTCAAAGTATCCAAGTGTTAGAGAGAAACGAGTGATTGGAATCAATGTATGTATTTGCATTCCATTTATAAATTCAATTTTCTTTTACTTTCGTTGTCTCATTTACTGCATTTAAGTTTTATCTTTTCATGTTACATTCAATATCAAATATGTTTCAAACTTATAATTTTTGCACAATTCGTCTTGGGATTTTTTCAAGTTTAATCCTTAAGTAAAATCAAACTTGTTTTGGTTTATCGAAATTTTCAAAAAAACAATTTGGCACACTTGGTGGGACTTTTTTGCAAAAAAAAATCACTTTTTCAAAAAAATATGCATATAAGTTCCTCATTCGTAGTATGGTGATATATACTTGATTGCGACTTTATATGTCTTATAGAATCTAGACCGCAAGTATACAGTCCTATCGCGTGTAGCTTTAAAGATTATCGAATCCCAAGGGACTAAATGTCAACCTATCGTTATCTAAGATTACTACGTAAATCTAAGGCTAATGACGTAAATAATTGGGGTTTTAGGGAACCTAACTGATTGTAATCTAGTTTAGATTCACGGGGAAAAGTATCGGTATGTAATGGTCGAACTTCGAGAATTTTAGCAACTCATTGATTCAAACTCGTATTATCAAAATATGTTTCGATAGGAAATATTTATTTGAAAGCCCTCTTCTCACACTCTTGTGTTTATTGATTCAGATCCTATAATCAAACCTAAGTGAGTGCTCTCGCTGTTTCAATTAGAGTTTAAAAATAGTTTTTGAAAATAAACAAAACCCAATCAACTTAAAAGCGCTCGCGCTGTATTTTAAGTTGATGCACAATTACTAATGTCTAGTTATTATCTCAAACTCTCGCTTTATTGATCCTAACTTCTAATATGTATTTTACTCTCGTAACAAAACAGTTGCATTAAGAACACTAGTAATCGAAACCAGAAAGTTAATCTTTTTAAAACAAAATAAATCGAATAACATTGCTAAATCCCATCGACCATATGAACTTACATACCGATAACTAAATTTAGCCTAGCATGTTAAACGATTGAGTTATAGCGCAACAGTGATAAACACACAGTTCAGATAAAACATGCATTTTAGATAAGTCAGACATAAAATAAATAAATCGTTAAATAGACCAATAAATAACTAAATAAACAAAATTAAATAAGTCAATAAATAAATTAATTAAAATAAACCTGAAAATAAAAGGAGGAATATTTGGCAAGTTCCAGGAGTCTCCCACAAGTCGGTGAGATCTGTCGTTCATTGTCCAAAAATCAAATGTGATGAAAGAAATCAAAAAGGCGCAATTTCAACGTAAGGTTAGAATTGGCAAAGGTTCGCAACAATCCCCGATGTGGAAATTGCTACGAGAAAAGAAAGCAAATAACTAACAAAATTGAAACTGGAAATAAAATTGGCAGAGTAACGGTACAAAATTGCAGAAGAAAAAGTGTTTTCAGATTGAAGTTTGACAGTCTATTTATAGAGAGTGAGGCGTGACTTGAAAACAGAGTTGTTGCTTTATTCTCGTCTCCTATATATCCTCCGTAGCGATCACTATGGACCGTTGGCTAGGGCGTGACGATCGTCACGTTTGCTTCATGAGGAAGTCTTTACTTACAAGCTTGTCGCGTCCGTTACAGCTTCTAGGGATGGCGTGTAACGGTCGCTACATGTTGCTGGGCCAGATGGAAGGCGCATGGTAAATGGGCTGGGCCTTGCTTTTCGTTTCATTTTTTCCAGCCTTACTTCTTTTATACCCCCACTTCTTGTCATACACCACATACTTCAATAAATGCTATTCTTTTATGAATTTTGAGTAGATTTATCCGACTTTTCTCGACTTTATTCGCACATGCCTTATAATTGATAAAAACCGGAAAACATAGAAAATACCGACATAATACGAATAAAGAGTAATTTAATTAATTGAAATGCGGATAAAATCCATGTAAATTGATCTAAATAATCGATACCTTTTCGGGTTATCAAACTCCCTACACTTGAACCTTTGCTTGTCCTCAAGCAAATGATAGAATAAAAAAATTGTTTAGCACAGAGTTTCTAACACAATCGCACGATGCAACTCGAATCGTACATGTTTGAGAGATGTAACATTTAGAAAAATGGAACTGAGTTCCAACACTAATGATACAAAGATGACACGAAACCATGGAACATGGTCAAAATCTTCCTTCCTATGCAAACCAGTCCGAATCATGTTATCATAGCTCAACCTAATTCTTTTCGTTCGAAATCAATCGCTTTCATTCTTGTGCAATCACATTAAGCCCTTTATCTCTCGCACGCACATAGTAGAGTAGCCGGTTAGTGATTCTGGTCATTTATGCATGGGGTTCTGGTACGCAAGTTGGTAACCCTTTTCTTTTCCAAATTATGTCTCGGGGGATCGAACCGTAGTTCGCCCTACCAAGTTTAGCACCAGATACCACTGAACATGCTTACAACTGGTTTTCATATTAGTTTTCTAGGTTCCGCGTCTGTTGGGTTAAATGACCTGGTGAGGGTCACCTAACTTAATTAGCGCATTCCCTATGATATCTTGATGCTTAAATTTTTTCTAATTAAGACCAGTCACTTATATTCATCGGCTCCCTACGTAGTTTGTGGATAAGACGGTGCCGACTGCTTGTATAAACTACTCGGGGTTGATCTAAAACTTAAAACTTAAGGTCTTGGTACCATAACTACTCAAACTGATCTGCATGATCTGGAAAATTTAGGTGCTAAGGCGGTATTATTTTTGTCGAATCTTGTTCAAAAATTCTAATGAAGCCTAATTGAGCAACCTATATACTTTTCGAATGTACCGAGTTAATGCGTCAAAAAGTAGAAATTTTAAATTTTTATTATGGTTCAAGAAAGTTATGGAAGTAATGATAACTTACGAAAATGAATGCTTAAATGAAATCAATTTGACAAGGAAACTTTTATTGAATGACTTATTAGGTGTGTTATTCAATGATAGTTACATACTAGGACTACTAGGTTAATATTCATGCATTTTATTTTTTAGCTGAACATCATAATAACACAATAGCATCATATTATAATAGTAACAGAGCACAATGAGAGATATAACACAAATAGATAGAAAAATAAAATGATGAAATAAATAAAATAACTGAAACAAATAAGTCTGAAAAATGAATAACCAAAATAAATTTAGAGTGATGCTAATGAAAAAACTAAAATATGAAATAGAAATCTAAATAGACACTCCTCCTCTACACCAAGAATGAATAGTACCCTCAATATTCTAAAATAAATCAAAAGTCAGCCACCTCTAGAATGCTGGTGATGAATAAAGTAGTCCCACCCAATTTGGTTAAACATGAAGCGGACACTCTCCCTAATGTCCAAAATGGACAATGTGGGATCATGCACATAGATGGTGGGACACATCTCTCTCTGAGCAAGCATCTCATAACGTCTCTGCTGAGCATCGCCCACGAATGTGTCAGGCATAGTGTCAGAAAAATCCATAGCAAAAATCAGTGAAGAAAAAGAAATGTGAATCCTATAAGTAGTTTAAAAATAGTTTTAAATTAGCATCTGACCTAATGTCTAAAAATAGAAAAGAAGAAAAGAACAGAACATTTTATAAAAATTTTAAGAAAAATATTTATTGAAAATAGATTAAAACTTTTAACAAATAGAATTTTTTTTTAATTAAAATAAAAATGGTGGGTTGCCTCCCACAAAGTGCTTTGTTTAACGTCGAAAGCTCGACCTATTTTGAAAATCGAAAAACTATTTTGGTGACTCAGTCGATAGTTGTATAAGTCTCAGACTAGATGAGTAGTCTTTATTCTCGATACAATGGTAGTGTTTCAAACGCTGCCCATTTAAAATTAATGGATCACTAGCTTTTCCTTTTATTTCAACAGCGCCACTCGGGAGTACTTTAATAACTTCAAAAGGTCCTGACCATCGGGAACAGAGTTTTCCTGGAAATAGTTTAAGTCTTGAGTTAAATAAGAGTACTACATCACATTCTTTGAAATCTTTCCTAGAGATGCGTCTGTCGTGCCACCTCTTATTTCGTTCCTTATAGATCTTGGCATTTTTGTATGCATCTTGCCTAAGTTCTTCCAATTCATGGATATCTAGAATTCTCTTTTCTCCAGCAGCTTTGTAATTCAGATTCAGGGTTTTAATAGCCCAATAGGCTTTATGTTCGAGTTCCACAGGTAAATGACATGACTTACCATAGATTAGTTTGAAAGGTGTGGTTCCGATGGGTGTCTTGTACGCTGTTCTATATGCCCACAATGCTTCATGTATCTTAGACGACCAATCTTTCCTGGACATAGCAACAATTTTCTCAAGTATTTGCTTAATCTCCTTGTTAGAGACTTCCAATTGCCTGCTTGTTTATGGGTGGTAAGGTGTTGTTATACGGTGTCGGACTCCATAATTCTCTAAAAGTTTATCAAAAATTCTGGAAATGAAATGGGAGCCACCATCGCTGATGACTAGTCTCGGCACACCGAATCTCGGAAAAATTATATTTTTGAATAATCTAATCACTACTTGCGCATCGTTTGTTGGAGAGGCTACTGCCTCTATCCATTTAGATACATAATCTACCGCAACTAGTATGTAATTATTGCTAAAATAATATGGGAAAGGTCCCATGAAGTCAATTCTCCACACGTCAAAGACCTCTACTTCTAGGATACCTTTTTGAGGCATCTCATCGCGCCTAGATATGTTTCCAGTGTGTTGACATCGGTCTCATTTTATGATTGCGGCGTGAACATCCTTCCATAAACTGGGCCAATAAAGACCAACTTCTAAAATCTTTGTCCAGGTCTTCGAAGTGCTAGCATGGCCACCATAAGGGGCTTCATGACAATGAGAAATTACATTTTCTATTTCGCTTTCTGGAACGCACCGACGGAAGATACCGTCGGGACCTTGCTTGAATAGTAAGAGCTCGTCCCAATAATAGTGTTTAAGATCGTGAAAGAACTTCTTCTTTGTTGGTAAGTTAAATCGGGTGGAAGAACTCTCGCTGCTAAGTAGTTGACATAGTCATCATACCAAGGCAGTGATATCTGAGCAGACATTTCTTCTACTTCTTTAGCAGTATCATTACTGTTGTGAATTTTAGGGCATTTCTTAGCTGGGTTTTCAGATTTCATTTGGGCCACTAAGTGTTCATATGGGAAATCGTCATTAATAGGTACATCTTGAGGTTTAAGGTTCTCCATTCTGGATAAATGGTCGGCTACAAGGTTCTCGGATCCTGGTTTATCTTTAATCTCTAGATCGAATTCTTGTAGAAGTAAGATCCATCTTAATAACCTTGGTTTAACATCCTGCTTAGTTAATAGGTATCAGATAGCTGCGTGGTCAGTGTAAATGATAATCTTAGCGCCCACTAGATAGGAATGGAATTTATCTAATGCAAAAACTACGGCTAACCGTTCCTTTTCTGTAGTGGCATAATTTATCTGTGCAAAATCCAAAGTTCTACTTGCATAGTATATGGCATGAAGCTTTTTGTCTCTCCTTTGTCCTAGGACTGCACCTACCGCGTAATCGTTTGCGTCGCGCATTATCTCAAATGGCATACTCCAATCAGGTGGTTGTATGATAGGTGCTGAGATGAGAGCTATTTTTAACCATTCAAATGCCTTTAAGAAATCGTCATCAAAGATGAATTCAGCTTCTTTCATTAAGAGGTTGGTGAGTGGTTTAGAAATCTTCGAGAAATCTTTAATAAAACATCGGTAGAAACCGGCGTGGCCTAAGAAACTTCGTATTTCTCTTACTGCCTTAGGGGGTTGGAGATTTTCTATTACTTCGATCTTTGCCTTGTCTACTTCGATCCCCTTCTCGAAAACTATGTGTCCAAACACGATTCCTTGTTTCACCATAAAATGGCATTTTTCCTAGTTCAATACTAGGTTTACTTATAAACATCTTTCCAGTACCTTCTCCAGGTTTGACAAGCATCCTTCAAAGCTTTTCCCACATACAGATAAGTCATCCATAAATACTTCCATGATATCGTCCATGAAATCAACAAAGATGGACATCATACATCTCTGGAATGTTGCAGGCGCATTACATAGTCCAAACGACATTTGCCGGTAAGCAAACTTTCCATAAGGACACGTAAACGTTGTTTTCTCTTGGTCATCAGGGTGGATAGGGATTTGAAAGAATCTTGAGTAACCGTCCAAATAATAGTGGTAAGAATGCTTAGCCAATATTTCAAGCATTTGGTCAATGAAGGGTAGGGGAAATGGTCATTTTGAGTGGCTTTCTTTAGCTTTCTATAGTCAATGCACATTATAGCTCCACTTACAACTCTCTCTGCTATATGTTCTCCAACTTTGTTTGTCGTGACCGTGATTCCTCCCTTTTTGGGTACGTAGTGGACTGGACTAACCCACTGACTACCAGAGATCGGGTATATGATTCTTGCATTTAAAAGTTTAGTTGCTTCGTCTTTCACTACAATGCTCATGATCGGGTTAATCCTTCTCTGATGTTCTCTAGACGACTTACAATCATCTTCCAGCATGATGCAATGCATGCAAATGGAAGGACTTATTCCCTTTAAATCAACGATGTTGTATCCTAAGGAAGATGGGTATTTTTGCAAAACATGCAATAATTTCTCTGTCTCGAGTTGTCCTAAGTCTGCGTTTATTATTACTAGTTTTCTGAGTTCAAAATCTAGGAATTCATATCTTAGGGTTTTTGGTAAAACCTTGAGTTCCAAATCAGGTTTCTTCGGATAGGGCATATGATTTGGTGTTAGTGTTAGACATTCACTTAGGTTATCATCTCGATATTCGGGACACCAATTATCATCCTCGAAAATCAGGGGCATCGGGATCTTCATGGTTTCAGAATGAGGTTTGGTTCCTGATTCTACCTCATTGACACATTCATCAATTACGTCTAAAAGATAACACGTATCATCGATAGCTAGGGCTTGTAGGAGTTGTGTCAGGGTAAATTCGACTTTCTCTTCTCCAACTTCAAAGGTTAACTTTCCTTTCTTAATGTCTATTATGGCTTCGGTATTGGCTAGAAATAGCCTCCCTAGTATGATGGGGGTAACACTGTATTCTCTAATGTCCATAATGATGAAGTTTGTAGGGATATAGAACTGACCTATTCGCACCGGAACATTTTCAAGAATTCCTACTAGATATTTGACTAAACGATCCGCGAGTTGTACAAACATATTGGTCGGTCTTAATTCTCCCATATCGAGCTTCCTAGATATTGACAAGGGCATAACACTGATACTAGAACCCAAGTCGCATAGAGCCTTGTCTATGACAAACTTACCTATATTACATGGTATCGAGAAGCTTCCGGAATCCTTCAACTTCTGCGACATCTTGTTTTGAATGATTGCGCTACACTATGCAGTGAGTGTAACTGTCTCATTATCCTCTATCTTTTTCTTGTTAGATAGTATTTCTTTAAGGAACTTAGCGTACAAGGGTATCTGAGTGATAGCTTCTGTGAATCAAATGGTGATATTGAGCTGGTTCAGAAGTTCAACAAATTTCTTGAATTGTCCTACGCTCCTAGACTGAGTCAGTCTTTGAGGATAAGGGATCGGTGGTTTGTAAGGTGGCGGAGGAACATAGGGTTTTCCTTTTCTACTGGTTCTTCATCACTTACTTTCTCTTTCTCTTTCGGTTCATCTTCCTTCTTAGTTGTTTTTCCAGAGCTTTGGGACATGGATGGATTCTTAATTCTAAGATCAGTTGGTCCATTATATTCGGTTCCGCTTTGCAATATAATAACATGAGCTTGTCCCTTTGGATTAGGTTGAGGTTGCCCTAGAAAAGTACTGGCAGGTGCAGCAGTAGGTGCTTGTTGTTGGGCCACTTGTGAAATTTGAGTTTCTAGTATTTTGTTATGGGTGGCTAAAGCATCTACTTTATTCACTAACTACTTAATTTGTTCACTAGTGTGAATGTTTTGGTTTAGGAAATCCTTGTTGGTTTGAGCTTGTGAAGCTATATACTTTTCCATCATTATTTCGAGGTTATATTTCCTAGGAATATTGGGAGCAACTGTGGGTGCTTTTGGATATCCAGGTGGCACAGCAGGTGCTTGTCCTGGCGCATACAGCGCATTGGTGTTTTTATATGAGAAATTGGGATGATTCTTCCATCTAGGGTTATATGTGTTTGAATAAGGGCTTCCTTGAGCATAATGTACTTGGTCGGTGGGAGTTCCTGCTAAGAGTTGACATTCAGCAGCAACGTGTCCAGGTACTCAGCATATCTCGCAATTTGGAGTTATGGCAGCCACAATGGCTGGAGGTATTACGGTTAAGCTTTCTATTTTCTTGGTGAGAGCGTCTACCGTAGCATGGATGCTGTCGAGATTGCTAATCTCATGCGTCCAACTTTTCGTTGGTGCTTTCTCTCTAGAAGCCTTCTCTACTTGACCTCTCTCACTTCCCCACTGCTAGTGGTTCTGGGCCATACTGTCTATGAGTGCATATGCTATGTCATAGGATTTATCCATAAGTGCACCACCTGCGGCAGCGTCTTTTGTTAATCTCGTGTTATACAGGAGACCCTTGTAAAAGGTATGGATGATTAACCATTCTTCTAGGCCATGATGCGAACAAAGTCTCAACATGTCCTTATATCTTTCCAAAGTGTCGAAAAGAGACTCATTGTCTTTTTGTCGAAAATCGCTTATTTGGGATCTTAGCATAGTTGTCTTACTTGGTGGAAAATATCGCGCAAGAAAGACTTTCTTCAACTCGTTCCAAGAGGTAACTAAGTTAGCAAGTAGAGACTAGAGCCAAGCTCGGGCTCTATCTCTTAATGAAAAAGGGAAAAGACGAAGTCTTATCGCCTCTTAACTGACCCCATTGGCTTTGACTGTATCTGCGTATTGCAGAAACATGGATAGATGTAGGTTAGGGTTGTCCATTGAACCACCAGAAAAATGGTTCTGTTGTACAACAAACAACAAAGAAGGTTTGAGTTCGAAGTTATTAGCCTCTATGGCTGGAGCAGCAATGCTATGTTCTTCTTACGAAGGAATAGCATAAGATTTGAGCGGACATGGCTGGTCACCCATGTCTGGTCCTTCAATTGGTTCAACAAAATTAAAAGATTGAGAAAGAGATTGGCCTGTACGAGGTACTCGTACGTGGCATCTTCTAATAATAGAGCGCTCAGGTTCGGGAATTGGTAGCACTAAGTCTTCGTCTCTAGAGCGAGTTCTTGGCATACAATTGGGAATGGTGCCTTAGTCTCTACAGTGTAACTTTAAGAGTTATGATATCGACTTTTTAGTCCCCGACAATGGCGCCAAAAACTTGATCGTGAATTTATACATCTTATAGAATCTAGACCGCAAGTATACAGTCCTATCGCGTGTAGTTTAAAGATTATCGAATCCCAAGGGACTAAATGTCGACCTATCATTATCTAAGATTACTACATAAATCTAAGGCTAATGACATAAATAATTGGGGTTTTAGGGAACCTAACTGATTGTAATCTAGTTTAGATTCAGGAGAAAAAGTATCAGTATGTAATGGTCGGACTTCGGAGATTTTAGAAACTCATTGATTCAAACTTGTATTATCAAAATGTGTTTCGGTAGAAAATATTTATTTGAAAACCCTCTTCTCACACTCTCGTGTTTATTGATTCAGATCCTATAATCAAACCTAAGTGAGTGCTCTCGTTGTTTCAATTAGAGTTTAAAAATAGTTTTTGAAAATAAACAAAACCTAATCAACTTAAAAGCGCTCTCGCTGTATTTTAAGTTGATGCACAATTACTAATGTCCAGTTATTATCTCAAACTCTCGCTTTATTGATCCTAACTTCTAATATGTATTTTACTCTCGTAACAAAACAATTGCATTAAGAACTAGTAATCAAAACCAAAAAGTTAATCTTTTTAAAACAGAATAAATTGAATGGCGTTGCTAAATCCCGTCGGATATATGAACTTACATACCGATAACTAAATTTAGCCTAGCATGTTAATCAATTGAGTTATAGCATAACAGTGATAAACAGACAGTTCTAATAAAACATGCATTTCAGATAAGTCAGGCATAAAATAAATAAATCGTTAAATAAACCAATAAATAACTAAATAAACAAAATTAAATAATCCAATAATTAAATTAATTAAAATAAACCTGAAAATAAAAGGCAGAATATTTGGCAAGTTCCAGGAGTGTCCCACAAGTCGGTGAGATCTGCCCTTCGTTTTCCAAAAATCAAATGTGATGAAAGAAATCAAAAAGGCGCAATTCCAACGTAAGGTTAGAATTGGAAAAGGTTCACAGCAATCCCCGATGTGGAAATTGCTACAAGAAAATAAAGAAAATAACTAATAAAATTGAAACTGGAAATAAAATTGGCTGAGTAACGGTACAAAATTGCAGGAGAAAAAGTGTTTTCAGATTGAAGTTTGGCAGTCTATTTATAGAGAGTGAGGAGTGACTTGAAAATGGAGCTATTACTTTATTCTCGCCTCCTATATATCCTCTGTAGCGATCGCTACAGACCGTTGGCTAGGGCGTGATAGTCGTCACGTTTGATTCATGAGGAATTCTTTACTTCCAAGCTTGTCGCGACTGTTAGAGCAACATTGTTGAAATCTTATGTTGATATGAGATTAGTTGCGAGTTGTTACCGCAAAATGTTGTGTTAGAGAGGTTGAAAATTAACGGGAATTTTTGGACAGTATTAAAGGAAACTAAAAGAGTTGGTTGTGAAAATGGTAGATTCGAAAGTTGGGACCGATCAGTCTGAGGATGATGATCCGAGTTAGAGGTGCAAAGTGTGTTGAGATCCAGTAAATCAAGATTGTGTGCGCAATAATGCGGAGATGAATGAAGTAAACTTGACTTCCATAGGAGATTAAGTGACTGTCAAGTGGACGGTGTAGCATGTTGAGTGTTGATATTTCAGCGACAATATCAGATGAGGAGTAAGGTAGTGATGATGGAATTTAGGGAGTTGCTATGTTCAATGTTGTTGATGGGCTGTAAGGTTATTGTTTGAGCAATCTTGCGTAAGAATGTCGATGTCTAAAGTAACGAATTATTGTAGACCTTGCTATGGAATTGTTGGGGGGACGATTAAAAGAGTTGTAGAAGTTATTGGATTTGTTGGAATCTTTTGGACCGTGAGTCAACGTTGGGAGTACGAAAAGATGAGTATGATCTCAAGAGTGGAAGCGTTAGTGATGGCATAACAGATTTTGTTTTGGTGTTATCGTAAGGAGTGTGTGTTAAATATAGTTGCAAGAAGTGTGAGTGTTGGAATCAAGTCGTGTTGAGTTACAGTTATATCGGGAGGTTGAGATATAAGTAGTGAATTTAAACTATGATTGAGTAGTTGTTGAATCGAAGAACTGGATGCGAATGTGATGTTATGAATGATTGCGTCGGACGGATTTTTGAGGACGAAAATATCCTAAGTGGGGGAGAGTTGTAACGCCCCAAATTTAATTAATTAGTTAATTAAATTATTGAAGTTTTTTATTATTGGATTAATATGCTGGTTGAGCGGTTAAGTTGATAGTTGAGTGATAGTTAGTTTAATCGGAGAAATAATATAAGGAATAATAGTATTATGGAATTATTATTTGATTAAAAGTTGGATTTGGTGGTAGTGTGAGAGTAATGTGAGAGGTGTTAATTAGTTGGCCCATTAAGAAAATATTATTATTATTATTATTATTATTATGGGATTAAAAAAATAAAAGAATCAGGTGTTGCAGTAGAATAGGGTTGGTGGTTTTTGGGAGAATAAAACGTGAAAAGAGAAACTGCAGACCAAAAGAGGAACAAGGATTTTGATGGAGAAAAGTGGAACGATCAAGAATTCGTAGAGAAACATTCAATCCAAGGTAAGGGTGAGGTTCTTGCTCTATAATTGGGGATATGATGGGCAGTAGGTAGTTTGGGATGTATGATTTACTAGGTTGTGTCATGTCGATGTGGTTAACCGTAGAAAATCCCAAATTGGAATATAGGATTGTTGTTATTTTATGTATAATGTTGTTGTTGATTGAAAAGGATGCATAATTCTGCTATTGGATGATATGTTGTTGTTACTGTTTGCAAATAATCCCAATAGGATCGTGCAATTTGGAGAAAACTGGTTTTTGGATGAAATCACGCTGCATGAGTCGATCCATAAAGTTATGTATCGATACAAGCTAATACGAGTTTAAAAACCAGAAGCATGAAAACAGCTTGCAATGATACAAAAGGACTTGTGTCAGCTCATGGGGCTATTCTGGAAGACTTGTATCGACTCATACGAGGTATGTATCGATACAAGTCAGTTTTGTATCGATGCAAAAGGAGTATGTATCGACTCATACTGCTATAATTCAGAAAAACCAGAAAATTTTAAGCTATGAGCCGACACATGGGTTTATGCGTCGACACATACTGTACAAGAAAATGAAAGATAATTTTGAAAAATTGTTTTGGTCGTATCTTCGCGACCGTAACTTCGATTTTGATGCCGTTTGGACCATTGGAAAGCTAGAATCATTAATTAGCCTATAATAATGTCTTTAGGTACAATAGGTGAATTTTTGTATGATTTGTTGTAGTTTCCGTAAGTGAATCCGTTGTTGTCGTTATTGTTGAACATTGTTGTAGAGGCTTTGATAGCTAAGGTTGATGGTTGCTGTTGTTGTTGATTACGTCGTCCGTAAGGGAAAAAATGAATATGTTGTAAGTTGGTTTCCGTTGTGGATTACGTTGTTGTTGTATGCTGTTTAATTTCATCATATACATACATTTGCATATTATGTTGAACCGTGAGGGCAAAACCACGTTGAGCCGTTAGGGGCATGTTGTTTACGTTGAAGGCTTACGCCTTGATGCCTCGGAAGTACTGGCAGCTGTTTACGTTGGGAGTTATACTCCGATGGATCCACATGCATTTGCATAGTTGAGTCGCATTCGAATTGTTGATTACGTTGTTGTTGCCGTTGTTGTTGCTGTTTGAGTCGTTGTTGTTGTTGATGATGTTCATGTCGTCGGTTGATATATGTTGTTATGGTTGTTGAATATGATTCGCTGTTAATATAATTTGCCATTGAATTTAGTTGCTGTTTGATAAATGTCGTCGCATATAAGTTGCTGTTGATATGTTGTTGTATTAAATTACGTTGTTGTTGTGAATGATCGTATGTTGTTACAGAATAGTTGCGTGTTAGCGTTGATTAGTCGTGTGATTACAAAATGATGATATTATATGATTTCGAACTATATATTGTTTATCATAATCTCAATTATATGGTTTGATATCTCATCCGTTACTTGTTTTCTTTGTTGGCTTTATATTGGTAATGTGCAGGTAATGAAGAATGAAGAGTTAGTAGCCGTTAGTTCGAGTATGGTGTCATTTGCTCTGATACGTAACACTCGGGTTGGGAATAAACGTTTTGAAATGTTTATTTTGATTTGGTTTTCTATTGTTGATTCCGATTAGAGTGGTTTGGACTCCGAAATAATTAATTGAAATTGTTTTGTTGAGAATTGAAATATTTACGCTATTTCAATAAAGTTTCGATTCAGATTATGTTACGTTTATTCTAATCATGTGTTATGTTGATCGGCTGTCGCGCGCGGATAAAAAACGAGTAGTTTCTCAAAACCGTAATATATCGACAAATGCAACTCGGATATCGTTCTCTCAAGTATTCTTGTTATCAACTAAAAGTAAATCGAAATAAAGGGGGGGGGGTTGGTTCGATTTTAGGCAAATAAGCTGATTAGGAAAAGTGATTATAAAATAAGCTGTTTTGAAATTAGTGATTATAATAAACGGAGTCATTGTCTCGGTTCGTACCTATCATCGACTGCTAACATTATAATCTCCTAAGCGAAGTTTCCATCCTATTTGATTACAGTATCAATTAACAAGCGCGATTGACACTATGAGATACATGTTCCTATGGCCGGATTAAGCATATGGTTAAAAGTGACGCAAATTAACAATTAAGCAAAGTCAATCGCGATTAAAATTTGGGAACATTTATCAATCAAATTAAATCAACAATGTTATATGAAAATCGAACTAAGAAAACAGCAATCTCATAACATAGTTGAAAGGAATCAAAATTAAATTGCAAATGCTATAACAATCTCAAAGTTGGAACCTGAGTACAGTAAATCCATTAGAAAGGTTTTAGTTCTCCATGAATTCTACAAGCCTCTGTATTTCTCGTGAAAAGTGAATGGTATCCGAAATTACTGTAGCGGCTAGGTATAAAACTAAAAAGAAGCAACCCACTGGGTCGGATACATAACCCAGGCCCAAAAAATAATGACCCAAAACTTAAAAGTCTAAAGCTGCAACTTCAACGACTTTTTCAACCTTTCTTCACTTCGAATCAGCTTCTGGCCAAAAGTAGAAAGTTTTAGGCCATTTTCTTAGCTTTCCAACGCATGGTCAAACGCCTCGATCCGATTTTTGTAGAAATAGTTATGGATTTTTCTACGAAAGCTGCAGTTGTTGAAAATAAAATACGAAAATGAAATAAGTGCAAAAATAGAATAAAATAGAAAAACAATATAAAATATAAAAATAATCAAAGAAAAACAAGGAAATGCTTAGATACAAACATGGAAGAATGTGCATGAAAATGCACTGATCAAATTCCCCCACACTTGAACTTTTGCACCCCGAGCAAAATAAAGTAAAAAGAAACACAAAAGCATCATCAATTACTCGTTCTAGGATACAAACTCCTCTTCGGTTAAGATTGCATCAATAGGTACTAATATTACACACTAAGGATATCGTAGAAACACTAATATTATCTCCTGAATATAGAACCCAATTCAAATCAAATTATTATGCTAAAGCCTAACTTACTCATCCTCCTTTTTGCTCTTTTTCATTCAGGCGCAATCACATTAAGCCCGTTATCTCCACACACTCATAGCAAAGCGACCGGTTAGTGACTCTGATCCTTTTTGCGTGGGGTTCTGGTACTTACATGGCATAAACCTTTGCTCACTCAGCTGTAGTTGCGGGGGATCAGACCGTAGTCCGCCCTACGAAGTTCAGCACCAGAAACCGCTGAACCAACTAACAACGAGTCTAATTATCAATTTTTTGTAGGTTCTACGACCGTTGGGTTAAGTGACCGGGTGAGGGTCACCAAACTTAGAAGGCGCATTCCTTTTTCTATCTTTTTTCGGAATACTCACTTATATTCATCGGCTTCCTTGCGTAGAGTGTGTGTGAGATGGTGCTGACTGCTGAAATAAACTACTAAAGAGCTGTCAGAGAATGAGAATTCAAGGCTAAAAATAATAAAAGTTCAAATTAACTTCCATATGCATGAGACTTACAGTGTTAAGACGATACCGATCTTGTGAGCTTTTCCCAAGTCTCCACAACTTACTTCCGATTAATCCGTAGCCCAAAACTTTCACACGGATGCATTTTATTTAATTTTTTTAAACAAAAATAACTGAAATTAAAATAAAAGCAAAGAAACAAAATGATTCCCTCCCCCACATTTAAAACAAGCATTGTCCTCAATGAAAGGACGCAGTTATTAAAGTTGAGAGAAAGGAAAAAGAACTCCCTGATCAAGTTGCAGTGTAGTTAGGCGCTTCTAAAGAAAGCTCCTCTATGCTCACATCTTCAAGTACTGCACTTTGATGAAAAAGCTTTAGGCGCTGCCCATTGACCTTGAAAACTTTGTCAGTACCTGTACTTTTAATTTCTACTGCACCATGAGGAAAAACATTATTGACAACAAAAGGACCAATCCATTTAGATCGAAGTTTCCCAGCCATAAGCTTAAGGCGGGAATTATACAATAAAACTTGTTGCCCTATAGAGAATTCCTTTCTAGAAATCATCTTATCATGGAAGTGCTTAGTTTTTTCTTTATAAATCCTAGAGCTCTCATAAGCCTCTAGTCTAAGCTCTTCAAGCTGTTGTAATTGGAGTTTTATTTCAATACCTGCTTGTTGCATCTCCAAATTACAAATTTTCACCGTCCAGTAAGCATGGTGTTCTATCTCTACAGGAAGATGACATGCCTTACCAAAAACAAGTCGATAAGGAGACATCCCAATGGGTGTCTTGAAAGCTGTTCTTTGAGCCCAAAGTGCGTCTTCTAGAAGACGACTCCAATTTTTCCTGTTTGGTTGCACCATTTTCTCTAAAATCTGCTTGATCTCCCTATTTGAAATCTCAGCCTGCCCATTACTCTGTGGGTGATATGCAGTAGACACTCTATGCACGACTCCATACTTCCTGAGCAAAGCTTCCATGGTGCGGTTGCAGAAATGAGTGCCTTGGTCACTTATGATAGCTCGCGGTATTCCAAACCTGCAAAAGATATTAGACCTGACAAATTCTACAACAACTCTAGAATCATTAGTCCTAGTGGGGATAGCTTCCACCCACTTTGAAACATAGTCAACAACAAGTAAAATATAAAGGAAACTAAATGATGCAGGAAAGGGACCCATGAAATCAATTCCCCATACATCAAATACCTCACCGAAAAGCATAGGCTGCTAAGGCATTTCACTCCGGCGAGTGATGTTTGTACCTGCTATCTGGCACTCTTTACATGTGCGGTAAGTCTCAAAAGCGTCCTTGAAGATGGTGGGCCAGTAGAATCCGGAATCTAAGACTTTTCTAGCAGTTCCTTGCGGGCCAAAGTGTCCTCCAACTTGAGATGAATGAGCAAAATTCAAAATAGATTCAATCTCATAGTCAGGGACACATCTCCTGATTACCTGATCACTACCAAACTTCCAAAGATATGGATCATCCCAGACATAATATTTGGCATCACTCTTGAGTTTGTGGATTTGTGACCGGGATGCACCTGTAGGAAAAACACCAGCAACAAGATAATTAACAATGTCAGCAAACCAAGGAGTTAGCCCATGTAAAAGTAAAAGCTGCTCATTAGGAAAGTCATCTTGAATGGGGAAAGGATCTTCATCTCTTTCTATCCTGCTCAAATGATCAGCTACTAATTTCTCAGCTCCAGTTTTGTCTTTAATCTCTACATTAAACTCTTGGAGTAACAACATCCACCGAATCAATCTCGGTTTTGCATCCGGCTTCTTTAACAAGTACTTCAAAGCTGCATGGTCAGTAAAAACAACAACCTTGGAACCTAGCAAATATGATCTAAATTTATCAAGAGCAAAAACAATAGCTAGAAGTTCTTTTTCAGTGGTAGTGTAATTTGACTGTGCAGAATCTAAAGTCCTAGAAGCATAGTAAATAACATGGGCTGCCTTGCCAACTCTTTGTGCAAGGACAGCCCCAACAACATAATTAGAGGCATCACACATGATCTCAAAAGGGAGGGTCCAGTCAGGAGGCTGGATGATGGGAGCGGAGGTCAATGCTTTCTTTAAGAAGTCAACCGCTTGTTTGCATTTGTCATCAAAGCTGAAATCCTTGATGAACCGCCTGTAAAAACCTGCATGACCAAGAAAAGAATGAATCTCGCGAACGCAAGAAGGGTAAGACAATGTGGAAATAACATCAATCTTAGTAGGGTCAACAGAAATTCCTTTTTCAGAAATTATGTGACCAAGAACAATTCCCTGCTCAACCATAAAATGGCATTTTTCATAATTTAGAACAAGGTCAGTCTCGATGCATTTCTGCAAAACTAAGTTCAAACTATTCAAACATGCATCAAAAGAAGAACCATAAACAGTAAAATCATCCATAAACACTTCCATGCAATTTTCGATAAATTCAGAGAAAATACTAATCATGCATCGCTGAAAAGTGCCAGGAGTGTTGCAAAGACCAAAGGGCATCCTCCTGTAAGCAAAAGTACCGAAGGGACAAGTGAAAATGGTCTTCTCTTGATCTTCCGGTGCAATATGGATCTGAAAGTAACCTGAAAAACCATCAAGAAAATAGTAATGTGATTTACCAGCTAGTCGTTCAAGCATTTGGTCAATGAATGGCAAAGGAAAGTGATCCTTTCTAGTCGCTTGGTTCAATCTCCTGTAATCAATACAAACTCTCCAACTGTTCTGAACTCTAGTGGGAACAAGTTCATTCTTCTCATTTTTCACCACTGTGAGTCCAGACTTCTTAGGCACAACCTGCACTGGACTTACCCATTTACTGTCAGAGATAGGATAAATGATACCTGCTTGCAAGAGTTTGGTTACCTATTTCTTCACAACATCAAGAATCAAAGGATTAAGCCTCCTTTGGGGCTGCCTTACTGTTTTTGCTCCATTCTCAAGTAAAATCCTATGCATGCACATCGATGGACTAATACCAGAGAGGTCGGCTAATGTCCATCTGATTGCCTTCTTGTGTTTCTTCAGAACCTGTAAAAGCTATTTTTTTGTTCGAAATCAAGGTTAGAAGAAATAATGATAGGTAATTTTTCATCACTCTCCAAATAAGCGTATTTCAGATTATTCGGGAGTTATTTCAGCTCTAAGGATGGGGGCTGCTCAATGGATGGAGTGATTGGGGCAGCCGGGATATCAAGAGCTTCCATTGCATAATTAACTTCATTGACAACAACATCACCTGTAGAAAACACATCAGCCTGCAAGGCAGCATTAATCTCAGCACATACAACACAGATGTTAGTGTCAGTACAATCAGAACACGAATAAACATCATCAAATGCAGATAAAGATGGAAAATCTAATGAAAAAAATTCAGAACAAGTTTCATCCACCAAATCAGAGATTAATTCAATATGAAAAAAGGAATGCTCCTCCAGTGGATGTTTCATGGCATCAAAAATGTTAGATTTTGCGACAATGTCACCAAATTCCATGGACATGGTTCCATCGTCAACATCAATCTTTGTTTTTGCCGTTTTCATGAATGGTCTGCCTAAAATGATGGGAGCTTTGCTGGAATTTGTTTCTCCTTCCATGTCCAGGATATAGAAATCTGCAGGAAAAATAAAATTGTTAACTTGAACAAGGACATCTTCGAGTACGCCGGCGGGGCGGGCGTTACTCCTGTTTGCCAACTGAATGATTATACCTGTATGCTGCAAAGGACCAAGACAAAGGTTATTATAAATAGAAGTGGGCATCACATTAATGCCCGCTCCTAAATCAAGCATACAATTATCAAATTGCTTATCCCCAATGGTACAAGGGATAAAAAATGTTCCTGGATCCTTCTGCTTTTGTGGCAACAGCTGAGTAGTGAGGGCTAAAACATTTTGCTCGCCTACAACCTTTTCGGATGAAGGCTTGGGCTGAATAATTGCAGAAATATTCCGTCCCAAGTTTACTCGCTCACTTCCTTTCATCCGCCTCTTGTTTGTACACAAGTCTTTCAGAAACTTCGCATACTTTGGTACCTGCTTAATCACATCAAGAAGAGGAATATTCACAGCAACCTTTCTAAATACATCTAAAATCTCGTTGTCCCTCTCATCAACTTTTTTATTTTTCAAAACTCTATGTGGGAAGGGGACTGGTGGAACATACTATCTTTCTTTATTTTTTTCAGTTTCATTCACAACAACGGAAGAAGGTAGAGAAGATGGAGAAGGAGAAAAAGAGAGAGAAGGTTCAGATGTTACCTCAGAGGTTGGTCCTGTAACCTTACCAGATCGCAAAGAAATTGCACTTACATTGGCATTTGGACTGTTCGGATTGGCAACCGTTTGGGCTGGAAGTTGGTTCGAACCTTGGGCTTGCATGTTATTTATTTGAGTAGTAAGTTGTCCCATTTGCGTGTTCAAGATCTGAATGCTAGAATAGGTCCTTTATTGGAACTGAAGGTTGTTGACAGCCATTTGTTTAATAAGATCCTCTAGGGATGGTCCGGAAGGTGCAGGGGCAGCCGGTTGAGGTGGGTTCTGTTGTTGGCTGGTTTGTGGATTTCCATATCGAAGGTTGGGATGATTCCTCTAATTCGGATGATATTTGTTGGTGGACAGATCAGGAATGTTGTTGTACCTATTTTGGTTGTAAAGGTTGGCTGCATACGCTTGGGGAAGCTCAGTGATAGATTCATCTCTCAGAATGGGACATGTATCAGTCGAGTGCTCAGGGGAAGTACAAATACCACACAGAGTTGATGTTTCAGTTTTTGCTACTGCTAGTTGTTTGACTAATGCCGTGAGCTCATCAATTCTGGTCTCTAAAGCCTTGTTGGAAGAAGAAGCTTGAATTTGATTCACTCCTTTGCTTTGTGCAGAATTGTCTCTAGTGGTAAATTGTTGAGAATTAAGAGACATATTCTCTATTAGAGCATTGGCAGCAGCATCAAGAATGTTTTGGTCCATCGGTATCAACCCCTCATAAAAGTACTGGATGAGTAATTGCTCGGTGATCTGATGTTGAGGATAGCTGGATACCAAGTGCTTGAACCTCTCCCAATACTCAGTGAGTGACTCATTACCTTGTCTGATACCACAAATTTCCTTTCTTATTGAGGCAGCTCTAGAGGCAGGAAAATATGGCTCCAAAAACACCTTTTTCAGCGCATTCCAGCTTGCAATTGAATTTGGCTCAAGATAATATATCCAATCCTTTGCTGCACCCTGCAATGAAAAAGGAAAAGCTCGAAGTTTGATGTGATCTTCAGTGATCCCTTCTGGCTTCAATGGTGTAGAACACACCACCTGGAATTCTTTCAAATGTTTGTGCGGATCCTCACCTGCAAGACCACTAAACTTGGGCAACAAGTGTATTAAACCCGATTTTAATTCAAAAGGAGCAGCAACATCATCATAATCAATACACATGCCATTATAATTTACATCAGGGGCAGCCAATTGCCTTAAGGTTCTTTGGTCATCCATATCAATAACAACTTCAGAATCAGAATCAAATAAAGTATGAAAATAATTTGACTCAAAATCAGAATCAATTAAGTGTGGTAAGCTATTACTAGTCTGGACTGCTCTACTTCGTGTGTGCAATGTTCTTTCAATCTCAGGATCTAAATCAAAAAGCTTAGGACAGCAAGACCTAGTAGCAATGGTAACAAAGCCCAAAATACCAACAATGTCCCTAAAAGCAAAAACAAACACAAAGAAGGAAAACGATTAAAATTTTTTTCAAAAAAATAAACTGAACACGAAATTCTTCTAATAGGCGAAAAATAGAATTTTGATAATATTTTTGATTTTTTTCGACTCTATGAAAACAGTAAATAAATCATAAAAAATAGGAAAATGATGAATATGGGAAATTGAGACCAAAGTCCCATAACTACTCTGTAGTAGGGGCTAAATGATCAGTGATTTTTTTGGCATAAACTGGTCGGAACAGATTTCAAATCGGACTCAATTTTCAAAAAAACCGATTTTTTTTACTATTTTGACTCAAAACGCGAATTGGCTTAAACCGAAAGGAAACTAGGACCTAGACACGAGAACACTAAACCTATGACTCAAAAATTAGTTAATAGTATCAAGAATCCCCGACAACGGCGCTAATTTGATCCGCTGTCGCGCGCGGATCAAAAACGAGTAGTTTCTCAAAACCTTAATATAGCGACAAATGCAACTCGGATATCGTTCTCTCAAGGATTCTTGTTATCAACTAAAAATAAATCGAAATAAAGGGGGTTGGTTCGATTTTAGGCAAATAAGCTGATTATGAAAAGTGATTATAAAATAAGTTGTTTTGAAATGAGTGATTATAACAAACGGAGTCACTGTCTCGGTTCGTACCTATCATCGACTGCTAACATTACAATCTCCTAAGCGAATTTTCTATCCTATTTGATTACAGTATCAATTAACAAGCGCGATTGACACTATGAGATACATGTTCCTATGGTCGGATTAAGCATACGGTTAAAAGTGACGCAAATTAACAATTAAGCAAAGTCAATCGCGATTAAAATTTGGGAACATTTATCAATCAAATTAAATCAACAATGTTATATGAAAATCGAACTAAGAAAACAGCAATCTCATAACATAGTTGAAAGGAATCAAAATTAAATTGCAAATGCTATAACAATCTCAAAGTTGGAACCTGAGTACAGTAAATCCATCAGAAAGGTTTTAGTTCTCCATGAATTCTACAAGCCTCTGTATTTCTCGTGAAAAGTGAATGGTATCCGAAATTACTGTAGCGGCTAGGTATAAAACTAAAAAGAAGCAACCCACTGGGTCGGATACATAACTCAGGCCCAAAAAATAATGACCAAAAACTTAAAAGTCTAAAGCTGCAACTTCAACGACTTTTTCAACCTTTCTTCACTTCGAATCAGCTTCTGGCCAAAAGTAGAAAGTTTTAGGCCATTTTCTTAGCTTTCCAACGCATGGTCAAACGCATCGATCCGATTTTTGTAGAAATAGTTATGAATTTTTCTGCGAAAGCTGCAGTTGCTGAAAATAAAATACGAAAATGAAATAAGTGCATAAATAGAGTAAAATAGAAAAACAATGTAAAATATAAAAATAATCAAAGGAAAACAAGGAAATGCTTAGATACAAACATGGAAGAATGTGCATGAAAATGCACTGATCATATCTAATTGAATGAGCTATTTGGTTTTTGAAGCATGTGACATCCTGATTTATGTTGTTTGAAATTTTAAATTCACTCTGATTCTTATAAATATGCCACAGGGAAGTCAGGGTGTTACAATTTTGAGTAGATTTATCCGACTTTTCTCGACTTTCTTTGCACATGCCTTATAATTGATGAAAACCTGAAAACATAGAAAATATCGGCATAATACGAATAAAGAGTAATTTAATTAATTGAAATACGGATAAAATCCATGTAAGTTGATCCAAATAATCGATACATTTTCGGGTTATCAATACTCTTACTAATGATTTTGTTACTAGTACTTTTGTCTGTTCGAGTTGTCCTTTAACTATCTCTGGTAAGAGTTTTGTGATAGATTTGGCGTGTCTACCCTTACACCAAATTGATGTTATCCTTGGAATGTGCTTGTTAGAGTTTGACTATTTTCATATAAACTGTTATAACAAGAGAGTGAGGTTCCCTAATTTTGGTGTTAGTAGCGAGCTAATATTTTTCTTTGGTAAGCAACTTGATGAACTTTTAGAAGATGAAGTTGTGATGTTTATGATGTTTGCTGCATTGCAAGTCGAAGGTGATGTCACGACACCAATATATGTATGATGAACAAAGAATAACAAAATACTAAATGCAGTAAAATAAAATTGACACGAGCAAATTGTTCATCCAGTTCGGTGCAACCACACCTACGTCTGGAGGCTACCAAGCCAAGAATGAAATCCACTATCAGCGGTATTAATTTAGAGTTAAACTCCCTTATTTACAACCCCTCACTTAACCACTATCAATGACACTTCTACCTAAGAATCTTTTAGATATGAGAAACCCCTCTCACTCCCCCTTAATCACACACCGTGATAAAAACAATGACAAAGACTTGAAGACACACTTCAAATACACATAACCATCCATGCTTCAAAGCTTATGGATGATTAACAAGTTACAACTCAACTAAACGTCCAACTCAAGTATTAAACAACACAAGAGTGACTCACAAGGAACAATTAACACAGACTAAAACTTAAACTCTAAACACAGTATGTTCAGCTTTCTTCAGTGTAACTAACTCTACAAGTAGGGTTCGTTGTCCTTTTATACGAACAACAGCTAAGGCTTGGCCCAAAATACGCTTCACATCAGTAGGATGAAAGTAGGATAAAAGTATTGCAACAAAACTTTACATAAACTTGCTAACTTTAAGCAAACAACTTAAATAAAATAACGCCTAGAATTTCTAAACAGAAAATCCAGTTCAGTTATGAGCACATGTCAAGACATCTGTTTGGATATCTTATAAAAACTGTTGATACATTTTGCTTCACATGTTAAGGCATTCTTCATGATATTTCCTGAGCAGAATATTTTACCAAAATTGCCTCCAACACAAAATTAACACAAATGACATTAGTGATTTGGCTCCAGAGCATGAAGTAGAGTTTTCCATCGAATTAGTACCAGACACGAGTCTGGTGTAAATGGCTCCTTATATGATGTCAGTGTCAGAGTTGGATGAATTGAAGAAACAATTGGAAGAATTACATGAGAAAAAGTTTGTTCGACTAAGAGTTTCTCCATGGGGTGCTCATGTGTTGTGTGTTAAGAAGAATGATTGTAGTATGAGGTTATGTATAGACTACATGAAGTTGAATAAGGTGACTATCAAGAACAAGTATCCACTTCTGATGATTGATGATTTGATGGATCAATTGGTGGGTGCTCGTGTGTTAAGTAAGATTGACTTCAGGTCAGATTATCATCAGATTCATGTTAAACCAAATGATATTCTGAAGACAACTTTCATAATGAAATATGGTCACTACGAATATGCTATGATGTCTTTTGCGGTGTCAAATGAGAGTGGGCGCTAATGGCCTCGAAAGCTACAACCATGTAGAGGTAGATGACCTTCTCTTTGTTCGGTCGTGAGAGGACCAGTGGTTGAGACAATGTTTGTTTGAGGTGGAGGAGGGCATGCTCGCACTTCGGTTCATTTTAATGCGAATTCCTAGCGGAGAAGTTTGAAAAAGGGCATCGTGCGCTGAGCTGATTTTGCCACAAAATGGGATAACGAGTTGCGCATGCCGTTTAGGGTATGGATTGATTTCTTCGAGTTCGGCGTCAGAAGTTCAAAGAATGCTCATTAATTGTCGGGGTTGGCTTTAATCCCCCATTTTGTGAGGTAGAATCCACAGAATTTACATGTATGTTGTTATAAGCCAAAATTTGCCCTCCTATTTCTCAAGACAATCCACATCTCCATACTCAAGAATTCCTCAAGGGTTGACCAGACAAACCCTCTCCTAAGCAATCAACCCACAACTAGGGTTTTGATTCTCTCAAATAAAAGATGGTTTCCAATTCCTCAAGTGGTCATCATACCTACTCATATGTTTCAAGGCATCATCATGTCAAGTTTCAAGCCTTACAACTCATGTTTGCTCAGATGGTTGAAAATTAGTTGTATTAGACAAAAAGTCAATTGTGGTCAACATACAGTCAAAATTCATCATTTTTGGTCAACATCAAGATTTTGAAGTCACATTCATCATTTGATCAAGGTTTGATCATGATTCATCAAGAAAACTCAAGATTTGATCAAAAGTCAAAGTTTCCAAATTAGGGTTTCTTGACCAAAAGTCAACAGAACTTTGACCAGGCATAAATTTCACATACTTTATTAGAATTTTTTCTACCAAATATCATTTTGAAGAGAATGCAATTCTCTAAAACTTTGTGTCTCACAAGCTTTGGCCAACAATGCTTCATTTGAGAGTTATGGTTCAAGACATTATAGGTCCTTCTAAAAGTCAACAATAAGTCACATTTTTGCAAAGAAGTGTACATGAACATGGAAGCTTCAATGAATATTAAACCAAAAGGAGTGTTTATAGGACATCTTGATATTTCTAAAAAGTCCAAGAACACTTCAAAATGATAAAAATTGAGCAAGATACAATTAACGCCTCTCTTTAATTTATTTTATTTATTTTGGAATTAATTCATTTAAAATTCAATTTAAATTAAATAAAATGCAAAAATACAAGGAAGGGCGTGTGGGCTTGATCTTTGTTTGTCATGAGGTCCAAGATAGCTCATCATAAGCTAGAAAAAACACACAAGAGACATCGATGCAAGATTGGCCAAATATGGAAGCTTTTCATTTGATTTTCAAATCAAATATTTTCACATTGAATGCAATATATTTTCCTCTCAATTCTTGACCTAAAATGTCCCTCTACAAATACACAAGAACATCAGATGCAAAGGACACGAATTGCTGCCTCTCGAACAAGCCTGAAGCATACTCTCACACAAGCCTGAAGCATCCGAGGATCATCTCACTCAAGTCGACCGGTTGGTAAGGTTTTCTTGAATCGATTTTGGTTTTCTAAGCATTTTTTACATGTTTGATGTGTGTATTCGTGTTTAGGACATCCATTAGAACAGGTTAGACGTATTACATGTGAACTTTAAGGCTCAAATCATTGGATGCCATTGTTAGGGCATAACAGTTTGAAAGCTTCGAACCTAGTGATATAGGGACTTTCAGATCAAACCAATACCACTAATCGATTCTCCACCCTCGAATTAGGGGGTAGGTTCTTTTGTTTGCATTTATTTTCTTTATTTTGCAGGTTTGGTCTTGATGATAATCGAAGAAGACGATCAGAGCGAATCTTCGACGTATTTGACTGTCGCTTACTCTGGTGGCCTAGGCGTGGCATTGTGTGATTGGCTCATTTAAGTCCCTGGGGTCCACGCGTGTTTGTGTTTGGAAAATTCAGATTTTATAAACTTGGCTTCACACATATATTAATCCTTGTAACTTAATACACGGATGTATCACCACCCCAGTGGTTCGACACGCGCGCTAGTTCTCTCACTCTCTCAAGGCACGGGTTCGAACCCTGCCTTTTACAAATTTTTCACAAACTTTTTATTTTTGCAGGTTATCACGTAAAAATAATAGGAGGCATATTTCTAACACCAATGATACATGGCGCAGTGGCTAGGTTTTGTGCCTACAACCCCATGGTCTTGAGTTTAAGCCCTGGCAGGACCAATCTAATTTTTTATCACTAATTTCTTTGCATTTTTCTATTTCTTTTCTTTTTTCTAACTTATTTTAATTTCTTTTCACAAATTATTTTCACTATTATAAAAACCCTAAAAAATGTTTTAATTTTAGATTTAGGTTTCAAAAACCTTTATTTAATTTTTGACACAAAAACATTTAATTTTTCTTTGCATTTTAAATTATTTTTCTAATTAAATACTAATTAATTAGAATTAGGTTTCCTTTCATTACAATTAATCACAAAAACTCCAAAAATATTTTCTCTCAAAAGTAATTAGGTTTACTAACTTCAAATCTTTTACTAACATCAAAAACATTTTTCTTATATTTATTTATTGCTTTATTCGCATTTTAAATATTAGAAAATGATGTATAGGTCGCAAAGTTTTTTGTAATTGCGTAGATTTATTTTCTTCCTTTACTTTCCGCACCTCATATTATGTAACTGTCCCAAAGCCATGTAATAGCGTAGGACATTTACTTTCCACACTTTACTTTTTGCACTCTCTTATAAACTGTATATAATTGTTAGTAACTAGGGTTTGTATGGCAAGATAAAATCAATCTTAGATCACCTTTACTCAAGACTAATATACCTGAATTCAACACACTCCTTCACACTTGCACCCCCTTAGGGTACCCTATCTTGTTGCCTTACGAATAAACAATGGCCATGTCTCAAATGTAGGGGTACCATTAGCTAAAGTCCCTCGATTCAAAAATCATCACAAAGATCATAGTCACTCGATGACCCTCGATGTTTCCTACGAATATATGATCTCGTCCCTCGGTTGTTGCCTACGAATAAGTGATGATCGTCCCTACGAAGTTGCTAAGGTATTCCTACAATGTTTCCTTCAATGACCATACGACGACCCTATGAATGTCCCTTCACATCCAACGAATAAAGTTACCTACCAACTAATGGTATGGATAGCCTTATCCTAAAGGAGAAGGAAAATAACAAGAAACGACCATTCTGAGTAGGTAATAAGACTCTATTGCTTGCTCCAATCAAATAAAATTACTTTTCACACCTCACACTTTTCAAAAATACTTTTCAAACAAATACTTTGTATACATTCCAGCGAGAATCATTACAAAGTTAAACATTTTCCAAAACAAACATTTCCGAACACTTCGTATACATTCGAACGAGAATCATTACGAAGTCAAAGTGAAATGTCTTTCAAAGTACCTTTCAAATCACACAAACATAGAAAGCAAGTTTTCAAAAGTGAGCTAAGCAATTAAGAGCCCGTAGATAACTACGGATGGAAAGAATGCTAATACCTTCCCTTTTCATAATTACCTCCCTTACTCAAAATCTAACGAAGGTCTTTTCTTGTTCTTTTCACCTTCCATTTATTGGATAAAAGAAAATTTGGTGGCGATTCTTGTTATCCGCAACATTTGCGATAAAACGCAAAACAAACAAGTCAGTTCTCCCACCGTGTTATATAACTAGCGACTCTGCTGGGGAATACACCCAAAGAGAGGTTACCTTAGGGCTTTAGATCACTTTTATTGTTTTTATTGTTTGCTTTGTCTGCATTACTCTTAAGGGTTGCTTGGGTATTATATTTGTGGGGGATCCTACACCCGAATCCAGGTTTCCTTAGGTAAGTAGAAATAGATCATCGCAACTGTCCGACGTAGATCGAAATAGTTAAAATGATGGCTACAGTTAGTGCGACACTTTGGATGTCCTGATGTTCCTCATGTTCAGTTGAGGAAATATTTGGCATCTGTATGGTGTCATCAAGCATTAACTAAACTTTTAGAACCCTAATTGACCCATCTTGGCCATTAGAAGGTAGGGAGATAGCCGACTTTGGTGCAGACTGAGGTTGGTTGATACTCGATGCTTCGCTCATAGAGATTCGACTTTCAGGATGTTTCGATTGACCATTTGGTAGTCGTATTAAAATAAAGCATGCGAGAAAGATCCGTGATATGAGATTCCTTGAACCTGGTTACTATTATAGGACAAGTTGAACTAACTTAAACTACGGTAGGGTAGACACTCATACCTCATGCAAGCCTTAAACCTATGGCTATTGTGTGAATTGCTTGTGTATGATATTTAAACATGACATCATAACATCATATCATTTCTAACCATTTCAAGGATCTAGGGATTTATCTTTGCTCTTTGTTGTCGGGTTATGGCTTCCAGGAAGACCATCTGAATCAACTTTGTGGGTACACCCTCTCAACTCAAGGAGTTAGTCTCAAAAGTTACCGATCATTCTCATTTCATTGAGACGCATGAATATCTACTAGACTTGGTTACTTCCGATTTTGAAGAAGATATGATGAGCATCGTATTCGAGTTCTTTGATCTGAAATATCACTACTTTACTTTCCCAGACTATCAGTTGGTACCTACACTGGAAGAGTTCTGTAAGCTACTTGGGATATCTATCCTTGATCAGATACCTTTCACTGGTTCAGAAAAAGTTCTAAAATTTGAAGACATCGCATCAGCGTTACATCTAAAGTGGTCAGACATTAAAGACAATTGGGAAACAAGAAGTGGAGTTAAGGGTTTGCTTGGTAAGTTTCTGATAAAAAAGGCCTGAGAATTCTTCAAGGCTATGAGTTTCCACGCTTTCGAAGACATTTTGGCCTTCCTAATCTATGGTTTGGTTCTATTTCCTAATTTGGATCAGTTCATAGATGCGAACGCCATCAAGATTTTCCTCACTCATAATCACGTGCCTACTTTGCTCGGAGATATTCCGCATTCTCTCCACACCCTTACTATGAAAAGACAACAGACTCTCATGTGTTGCATACCGTTATTATCTAGATGATTTATTTCGCACCTTCTTCGATCAGTGATGAAGAATGAATAAGGTCTGAAGTGGTCTTAAAGGTTGATGACACTCTCTCATTCAGATATCCCACCTCATGAATTCCGAGAAGGCGACCTCGTGCTTAAAAAGATTCTATCTTTTCAACCAGATTCTAGGGGCAAATGGACTCCTAATTACGAAGGCCCATACATTGTTAAAAGAAGCTTTTCTGGCGGTGCTATGACTCTCACAACCATGGACGGTGATGAACTCCCGCATCCTGTGAATGCTAATGCAGTCAAGAAATATTTTGTCTAAAAAAAACAAAAGAACAGCTCGGTAAGTCGAAAACCCGAAAAGGGCGGCTTAGGCAAAAAAGAGCATCTCGGTGGATTGAAAACCTGAAAAGGCGATCCAGCAAAAATTAGAGACAATAAGTATCACGATAGATTGAAAACACGAAAAGGCGATCTAGGCAAAAATAAGGATACAAAATGATGACAAAGTAATCGCAATCATCCAGTCAATCAAGAATCTTCCATCAACGGATCTTCAATCAAATCTTCTGAAGCAACAAGCACAGTTGGAATTCAAAGTTGTTAGGGATAATAGCGGTTATTTGCTTTCAATGTAGCCTTTTCCCAATAAATTATCATTTCCAACTCTTGTAAATAGCTCATGGAATCACGCCTTTGGCTGATTACCATTCTATCAATGAAATTTGAGCGTTGTGCCTTTTTGTTTGCAATCCTTGCTTTATTCTGTTTTGCAAAATAACGCTTTTTATTGTGAAAATCACTTTTGAAACTAAAACAGTTTTAAATGAATTTTTACTTCAAATTTTTGAAACAAAAGCAAAATTTTCCTTTGAACTCTGAATATAGAAAGAACTTCAACAGTTCCTCCACGAGTGTTTCGGTCTCCGAAGGATAGAATGGCTGCTACAGAAGTCTTCTCCTCAGCAGAGATCATCAAAGGATGGTATTCTTATTCAAAAAAGAATTCCCAACAAAGTTGCCATGGAAGTGTCTTTTTCAGGAAGATGAAAACATGCAACTCAAATTCTTCATCAGTGAACGTCTACGCCATTACCGCAGATTTCACTGAATATTTGTTCGAACTGTGACGTGGTCCTTTTCTCAAATACCTCTTTATTGTCTTGTCAAGTATTGTTAGCATACATATAACATTCATGACATTCATACATAATAGCATCATTCATGCATTTTTGCATTTCTCGAAATGTTTGCTTCCATATCACTGGTTTAAATCACACTTACCCATGTAGGTACAACTCCATCCCCAGTAGATTATCCCCAAGCAGAGAAATACATCTTTTCTCTACCATAATCCCCAACTGAGATCATTCCTCATTTGGGACAATATCTTGATTGACCTTTTCTTTCCAGTTCATTCCTGGATAGAACCCTGTCTATAATCAACAAAGCAATAAGCAATAGCCTCATCATTTGAGCCGCTTATTTTTCTTTTCATTCCTAAACTTGTCATGAAAATGTGTTCTTCTCAACAAGGTCAAATCACGACTGTACGAGAAATTCCCCAGCAGTTGTCTTTCTGCCTAAAGAAAACCTGTGTCCTTTAAAATCAAAATGCCCGCATCTTCTCAAGAGAGAGATCCTCGGCAAGATTGTATCCGTGAAAACAGGAACTCGTTTGAGATCTGTTTCCATCATTTGTCTGTTATTCACAAGGCTGAATATTCAGTAATATGTCTCAAGATTTACCTTGTTATAGTTATCACTTTGCTGATAATTGGTAATATCTTCAAAACTTGTTGGAGATCCTTTTCCATCATTGTCTGTTATTCACAAGGCTGAATACTCAACAATTTTCTCAAAAAGATTTACCTTGTTATAGTTATCACTTCGTTGATAATTGGTAATATCTTCAGAATTCATTACCATAAACCATCACAAGGCTGATAATTGGTAACATCATTTTCACTCACCTTAAACATTGTCACAAGGCTGACAGAAGGTAATCTCTTTGTTTCCCAAAACGAAACAGATATTCACATGTTTTGTGAATCTCTTTTCCCCAGCGAGACATATTGCTTGTTTCTCAACAAACAGGGTCCTCTTTTCTCAAACAGATCGAGTCATCCTCACAAATTTTCTCACCACCATGTCATTTCTTTGATATCATCTGGGTGAAACCTTTTTGCATTACTCGCATCTTTTGGTATCTTAGGTCCAAAATTTGCGTATTCTAATATTTAAGTCTCTTCACACCTATCAAAATGAAGATATTCATCTTCATATCTCAGGTTAAAGAAACTTAAATAGGGGCGTCTGTCATACCCCAATTTTTGACCTAATATACCACCTCACATTTGCATCATTGCATCACTACGATTCGAATGTAATTAATCGGGTGTAGCTTTCACAGGTCAAAATTAGGGATTCATCAAATTTTCATCTGATTCAAGAGGCAAGCAATTAGGGTTTGAGTGTCACTCACCTCATTTGACCTATCTTGATCAAAACATCAACCTTTGATCCTCAGATATCCAACTTTTCTCATTGATCAATCGAGGATCGACCAATTAGGGTTTTGGTCGAGCATGAGTATTTTCTGATTTTTTGAGCAATGAATGACTTTTTTGGATAGATATTGATCATTATATCTTAGATACGACATGTTGACCTAATTTCTGGATTCAAAACATCACAGAAGTTCACGGACTTCATCAGTCAATTTCTGGATCATCTGATGAAAATTCATCTGCACAGAAAAGTCAAACTTTGACTTTTGGTCAATTTTTTCAAAACAAAACTTTTTCCAACATCAAAATACTTCAAATGATCCATCATGATCATAAAAAATCAAAGAATTTGGAAAAGTCAACAAAAAGTCAAAATTTTCAACACTTAGAAAAATTTTCAAGTGTTAAAATTTTGTACTTTTTCCAAACTTCATGGCATTTTTTCACATAGTTCCACTTTGATTTGGAAAAAAGTCAAAACATGAAAGTTGTAGCCCTTGAAACAAGCTTTCCAAAATTTCCAAGAACTCACAAATCCATGGAGTCTAGATATACTTTTGAAATTGAAACATAAGGCTCCATAAACATGATTTTCAAGGTCAAAACTTCAAGATTATAGGTCATTTTGCAATTTCTTCTTCTAGAAGCAATGACACCTTGCCAAATTGAAGATAGAACTGATAAATATAAGCTAGAAGTAATAATTTAAGGATAGGATCAAAGTTGGATTTTTAACACATGGTGAAAAAAGGAAGTTTCCTTTTAAGGCAAAATGTCTTTCTTGCCCTCTAAGGCAAGTTTGAATTACCAATGCCAAAACTTTGTGCCTAACATTTCAGAACTCATGGCCTATAAATAGATGTATCCTTTTCAAGTTCAAACACACCAAAGCCATGCAAGTACATGCTTTCCTTCCACTTACTTGAAATTCAAGAATCATAGTGAAAATTGAGCATTCTTGCAATTTTAGAAATCTAGTGAAAACCATGAAGAACTTTGGTGTCTAACATGTTCTAATGTCCATTTGAAACTTGTCTAAAACTTAAAAGCAACATAGAACAAGCTAGAAATCAGATTTACATGCCATGCTCATAAGCTTATGCAAAACTGCCTTAAACTTCAAATCCATAGCTTGGCTCGAGCAAGTGATGTTCTGATCATCCAAACACCATCCACAAACATCATAGAGATGATGCAAATCATAAACAACAATTTGTAACTACTCTAACCCAGAATTCGAGTTTCCATTTTAAGCTTATGCAGGTGGACTTGGTTGGATTGATCCAGGGTGATTCGAAGCAAGCAGACCACTCATACATGATCCATAGAGGCCGTTGATGCTCAAACAATCGTTAGAACTCAACTGGAAGCACTCAAATCCAGAATTCGATTCCAGCTTCAACAGGTAAGAGCTCGAACTTCAATCTCATGATTCTTTGATTCATTTTGAAAAAACTCTTGGCCATTTATTTTCTGCTCCTCTCACGATCATTAACCCTCAATCAATTGAAAAAATCATCAACCATACACGATTTCAACTAGGATTTTCAGTTCTAGGGTTCTTCGTGATTTCTGGAAATTCAACCATGTTAAACCAAAAATAAATGAAATTAACAAATACCATCATATTCCTTGTTAAAATTCGTGCAAGTTTGGTGTTTACATCATCCATTTTCATTGAGAAACAAAGGATTTAGGTTTGAACAAGGATTGAAGAAGAAGAACAGGCTTCGCGCGTGTTCTTGTTTTTTTTTTCAAATTCAAAATTTCCAATATAATATTAACATGTGGTTTTGATTCAATACACGAATGCATTGTTGCCCCAGCGGTTGCCAGCTCGCTCGTAAGTGTTTGTGCCACGTATCCACCCATCAGGTCCTGGGTTCAAGCCTCCCATGGACCAATTTTTTTCAAACTTTGTGATTTTCTTCATATTTTTTTACAAACTTTAACATTTTTTAACCAATCAAAACTCCTCATTTTGAGGTGATTTTTTGTACACTTGTCAATAAATGTATCTATTTTATGATAGTGCAAAAATTTTCAGAAAAAACTTTCATTTGATTATGTTTTAATCGAGCCAAAAACGACAGTTTGGGCACTTTTCAAAACCACTTTAAAAGGTGAATTTTTCAAACTTTCGACTTCCGATTCTTTTCAAAACTTCTCATAAGTAAACCTCACATTTCAAAAACACTTTCAAATAACATTTTTCAAAACTTTTCATCAAACTTACATCTTTTTACCATGATCGATCCGATTTAAACGATAAAATCGATTCGTTTTCTCTCGAATTTCTTAAATCGATCATGGGCCTCCCTTACGGTGTAAGTCCCAAACCAACATTCTTTATGTACATACATATTTTCTTTGTGCATATCAAATTCTTTCTCATATACATACAAATTTTTATCTGTACATAATACTGATACTTTTTACTCAAACACAGATAAACTTGATGTTCGTTTCGTTTCAGATATATATGAATACCATTGGTATTGAAAGGAGCATTATTCCCGGTGAAACTGCTTTTAAACCAATGGGCCACCCTTATGGTGTAAGTCCCAACCCTCTTATGTACATCCACATACTCTTGTACATAAATACTCGTTCGTGTACATACTTACTTCCTTGTACACATTCAAACTTGTAAATAATCAAGTTACGCTCGTTTCAAACGTTCGTTTCACAGACACTTGTTTATATTTACTTCATAAACTCTTGTAAATAAACATCATGCATCTATTTATATTTCCTTCATAAACTCCTGTGAATACATATCACACACACACTTGTTTATACAACTGTCTAGTTATAACATAACAACTAGTCTAACCAATAGGTTCCCCACAGTTTAGCCTCCTCTTGGGCTTTATACAAGATAACTCTCCCCACAGAGTTTAGCCTCCTCTTAGGATTCATATAAGAAAACTCATTCCTCTGAGTTTAGCCTCCGCTTAGGCTTCATATAAGACAACACTCCCCTGTTGAGTCAGCCTCCTCTTGGGCTTCGTTCAAAAGAACTCCTCATTGAGTTTAGCCTTCTCTTGGGCATCATACAATGAAAGAGACTAGAAAATCTCTTAACAGCCTCCTATTGGGCTTCCAATACAAAGAATCACCCGCGTTAGGATAGAACCCAGAGAGTATAATTTCCCGGTGAAATTGCTCTTAATTCCAAAAGGATGGTTTCCCGGTGAAATCCCTTTTAAAGCCAAAACCAGCCATACCCTATAGCTTCCTCTTGAGCTTCATGCAAGGACCCTCGATGACCCTCGGAATGCCTCCTCTTGGGCTAACAATACAAGGACCCATGGGCTTCTTAAAAGCATCCCCCAATCCAATCAATTTCTCCTTGAGATTTAGACGTTTATCATCTCTATGGAAGAAGTATCTCATTTATCACATCACATACAATCAAAAACTTTTCAAAAACTTCTTTTCAAACAAAAAAAAAACTCTTAATTGTAAGTGGTAACGCTTGTACATTCAAGCAAAACACCCAATGCTTACAGTTAAAAGAATCAATCATCTTTTTCAAAACATCTTTCTTAAACATGTAAGTGGTAACGCTTGTACACTCAAGCAAAACACCTGTAACTTACGAAGAAAGATTTTTTATCAGACAAACTTTTCAAATGTATGTGATGAAATAGATTAGATACATTTTTCATTAAGATGACATTTGTCTGTCTTTTACTAACATCCCGTTGCTTTCCACTAGCATAAGTGGGAACTACGATTGCTCTGACTTTCTCAACATCCTTTTGAGAATACGTAGGCACAAGGTCTCATCCTTGCCGAGCAAATTTCTTTCTCCCTCAGACCAAACAAACCATAGATCCCAGATCCGAGCTACAAATGCTCTGATTCCCACTAGGGGATATGTATGCAGAAGATCCAAAGATCTTTGCAAGCACAATAATAACAAACACTAGGATCCCACATAATCTATCCTTCTTAAAATCCCAAAGGAGAAACTTTCCCAATCATAGAAATAACAATTTAAAACACACAAGCATATCAAACGTATTCATATATAAAGCTATGGATAACCATATATATTTAGGGTGCTCCATCTATTCCCTTTATATAACAAACCCCCTTACTCAGAATCTCCCCAATGCGTTGCGTCTAGTTTGCGCTAGTCGTTACGCATATCAAAATCAATTGAGGGTATTAACTGCTTTCCCCTTTTTCATAATCACTAAATCATCTTTTCTTGTGTTGAAAATAATAAAGCTTGATGCTCGAGGCATCTTTATAAACAAATCAAAAGAGTAAATCGTATCGAGTTAGAGGATCTGAATTTAGCTCCCCAAATCTATGTTCAAAGTCAGATGGGAGAACAAAGCTCCCCAAATCACTATTGAAAGACTAGATGAACCAGCATACTATTGCGAACTTGATACTGAAGTTGTAGAAGAGAAAACTTAGTTCTACGAAGTGAATAGGTATCTCGAGGCTCAAGAATACCCTAAAGGGGAATCTGACAACGATAAGAAGTTCCTAAAAAGATTCACTGCCAAGTTCTTTCTCAGTAACGACGTCTTATACAAACGCAATCATGACTTGACCTTACTCTGATGTGTAGATCAGAAGACAGCTGAACGAATCATGGAAGAGTTACATGAAGGCGCATTTGGTCCACTATGGAAGCTGATTATTATCGCTATGCTCGATCTTGCCACAAATGCTAGATATACGCAGACAAAGTGCACGTGCCTCCAGTTTTGCTGAATGTTCTGACCACTCCATGGCCTTTCATGATGTGGGACATTGACATGATTGGAGAAATCAAACCTACCGCTTCTAATTGACACCGTTTCATCCTCGTTGATATCGATTACTTTACCAAATGGGTAGAAGCATCCTTATTCACATCTGTTACCAAGAATATGGTGGCTCGATTCATCAAATATAATCTTATCTACCGATACGGCATCCCCGAAAGGATTATCAAAGACAATGGTACTAATCTCAAAAATAAGATGATCACCAAACTATGCTCATTCTAATACATCGTCAACTGACGATCCCATTCCATACACCAGCAAGTGCAAATTTTCAAGTGTACTCGAGTGTTCAATCATCCTCTACCTTCAGGTCACGAAAGGAAAGCATACCAATCTAACCCTTCAGGTAAACGAAGATTGAATAGGGGAAAATGTTATACCCCAAAATTTTCCCTCCTATTTCTCAAGACAATCCACATCTCCATACTCAAGAATTTCTCAAGGGTTGGCCAGATGAACCCTCTCTTAAGTAATCAACCCACAACTAGGGTTTTGATTCTCTCAAGTCAAAAATAGTTTCCATTGCCTCAAGTGGTCATCATTCCTACTCATATGTTTCAAGATGTCATCATGTCAAGTTTCAAGCCTTACATCTCAAGTTTGCTCAGCCAATTGCTCAGATGGTTGAAAATCAATTGTGTTGGACAAAAAGTCAACTATGGTCAACATACAGTCGAACTTCATCATTTTTGGTCAACATCAAGATTTTGAAGTCACATTCATCATTTGATCAAGGGTTGATCATGATTCATCAAGAAAACTCAAGATTTGATCAAAAGTCAAAGTTTCCAAATTAGGGTTTCTTAACCAAAAGTCAACTGAACTTTGACCAAGCATAACTTTCACATACTTTATCATAAAGTTTTCCACCAAAACTCATTTTGAATAGAATTAAATGCTCTACAACTTTGTGTCTCACAAGCTTTGGCAAAAAATGCTTCATTTGGAAGTTATGGGTCAAGACATTATGGGTCCTTCTACAAGTCAACAAAAAGTCATCTTTTTCAAAAGAAGTGTACATGAGAATGGAAACTTCAATGAAGATGAAATAAAAAGGAGTGTTTATAGGACATCTTGAGCTTTCTAAAAAGTCCAATAACACACCAATATGTTGAAAATTGAGCAAGATACAACTTGGGAAAGTTTGGCATTTTTGAAGAAGTGCATGAAGAGAAATACTTAGCAAAATCAAATTTCTTCTAAATGGGCCTAAGTTTTTGTGATCCAAACTTGTTCCTAAGATAGTCCATGAACTACAAGCTCAATTACACGCCATTCTCTCATTTATTTAATTTATTTTTGAATTAAATCATTTAAATTCAATTTAAATAAAATAAAATGCAAAGAATGAAGTCATGGCGTGTTGGACTTATTTTCCAAGTGTCTTGAGTTCCAAGATAGCTCATACAAGTTGGAAAAAATGCATGGAAAGCATTAGAGGAAGATTGAGCAAGGAAAAGAAATATTTGATTCAAAAACTTCAATCAAATATCTTTCATTGAATGCAATATATTTTACCAAGTTTGTTGACCTAATCTTTTGTCATATATATACACAACACATCCACAAGCCAAGGACACGAAATTTTGCAGCCAAGAACCCTAGCCAAGTCTCAGAAAACCTTGACTCTCAAGAAATTGGTAGACCTAGAATTTGATCAATTTAAGTCGTTCCAAAGGTGCCAATCGATTCCTAGTGATCCTCTGAAGCACTCCAGCCATTCACAAGCCATCCATACATCCAGAATCGACCAAACGTGATCACGATTTTCTTTATAAGTTTCAAAATCGTTTCATACACACATACATACACTTTCAATATGATTTGATTATATATTTATGTTTGCAATGATATTTTGAAGCTATCCGGGGTTATTTAATTGAAGTTTCATTACAGGTACACAAATCTACCATTGTTAGGATTTGAAACTTCAATTTGGGGTTTTCTGTTTTAGGTAAAATTGGACCAAACCATGGGCACCATTGTGTTCAGAGGATCGATTCTAATCGATCTATGGTCTCATATCTCATTTATCATTCGTATTTTCTAAGTTTTGATTTTGCAGGGATGTAGCTACGGACAAGCACCATCGGTATAAGTTTACCCTCGGAAAAGCCGTGGGTAAATTTCCTAGAAAAATTCAAATCAAAGACGAAGCCCCAGCGCACGCGTTTTTTTAATATATTTTAAATTTTGTTTTTAATATATATTATTTTCTTTCCATTCCATATCAACTTACCATGACAGCTCAGATGGCAAGACATATAGACCTTTCACCCCAGGGTCACCTCTTTTTCAGCATTTTTCCACTAACCTTTCTTTTTCTTCATATTTTCTTATTTTCTATTTTTCTTTTCTTAATTAATTATTTTCTATTATTTCTAAAATACATAAAAAACCACAAAAATATTTTTCCTTCTAGATTTAGGTTTTAAGAATACTTATTTTATTTTTTACACCAAATAATTTTTTTCCTTTTATTTTAATTAATTGTTAATTGATCATTAAAATTAACTTTTAATTGATTTTCCTAATTAAAATCAATCCAAAAAATCCAAAAATATTTTTCTTATTTAAATTAGATTTTCTACTAACCTTAAACTTTTTCTACTAACGCAAAAATCCTTGGTCTTGATATTTTTTCTAATTATTGTAAGTGCTCACAAGTTGTAATAGCATAGATTTACAATTCCTCGCACATTTTCCGCATTTTATTTTTTGCACTTCCTATTATGTAACTACCCCAAAGCCATGTGATAGTGTAGGATCTTTACTTTCCGCACTTTACTTTTTGCTCTTATAAACTGTCTATAACTGCTTAACTGTTAGTAACTGGGGTCTGCATGACAAGATAAAATCAATCTTATAACACATTAATTCAAGACTAATATATCTGAATTCAACACACTCTTTCACACTTGCACCCCCTTAGGGTATCCTCTCTTGTTGCCTTTCGAATACAATGGTCATGTCCCTCGAACGTAGGGGTACCATTAGCAAAAGTCTCTCGATTCAAAATCATCACAAAGATCACTGTCCCTCGATGACCCTCCGATTGTTGCCTACGAATACATGATCTTGTACCTCGGTTGTTGCCTACGAATAAGTGATGATCGTCCCTACAAATTTGCTAAGGTATCCTTACAATGTTGCCTTCAATGACCATACGATGACCCTACGAATGTCCCTTCACATCCAACGAATAAAGTTACCTACCAACTGATGGTATGGATTGTTAGAACAAATTTTGTTTCTAATAATATATTATAGTTTTGATGATAACAAGCATAATAAATTTTGTATGAATAAATATAATACTCTGACTTGTACATGTTTCATTTCAGAAGATGTTCTGACTCTAGTGCAAAATGGAGAATATATCATGTTGAGCAGAAGATGAAGTTAGAAGTTCTAATGAGAGCAGAACTTCTAGACAAAGCACGCTCAAAGCAACTGCTGATAGAAACACGCTTTAGAAGTTCGAATGAGACAAAACTTCTGATCAAGCACGCTCAAAGAAACTGCTGATAAAAACACACTTTAGAAGTTCGAATGAGACAGAACTTCTGATCAATCCCGCTCAAAGCAACTACTGATAGAAACGAGTTTTAGAAGTTCTAATGAGAGAAGAACTTCTGGAACACGCACGCTACCTATGAAGCTTCTAAAGTAAAGAATGAAATTAAACTTCTAAGAAAAGCAAGCAAAGTACAACCTCTGATAAGAAGCACCAAAAGTATATTATGAAAAGAAGATGTTAACAAGGCTTACAGAAGATCATGAAGTATTAGAAGTTCTAATGAGAACAGAACTTTTGGTCACGCAAGCTAGAAGTAACTTCTGATAGAAGCAGGCAAGAGTAAACTTCTGATAGAAGCACCAACAGAATATTCTGATGAGAAGATATTCTAACAAGGCTTACAGAAGATCATTATCAATATGTACGTTATCTTCTAAAGACAAATTCTGCAAGAGCAACGTTTTCCTACTAGCTAAAAAGGCTAAGTACTTGAGTGTCACAACTTCCAAGGATCATTCGTTAAGCAAAATCACGTGAAGATTATGCATCCTTTATTACTCTTTACAGTATCCAAGAAACGCCACCCATGCAACGAACAAATTCTGGAAACACTATATAAGGTGTTCAAATTCAAAGAAGAAAAAATAACTACAACAGTTATTCCAAGTAAACTCACGCTGCCAAATAAAAAGTCAATTCTTGTAATTAGTTTACTGAAACTTTGAGCTTCATTTTTGTGTAAACTTCACTTTGTGAAGAATAGCTTTTCTAGAAGCAATATTGTACACAGTCAATCAAATATCATTTATTTGATAGTTGTTCCTTGAGAAGACCAGTTGGGTCTGTATTCTTGAGAGGGCTAGGACTAGTTGAGTCTTAGAGGTCTTAGTCACAACGGTTGGTTGTGCAGTTTGTTCCTTGAGAAGACCAGTTGGGTCAGTGTTCTTGAGATGGCTAGGACTAGTGAGTCTTAGAGGAAGTTAGTCACACTAGTTGGGTAGTGCACTCTGTAATCGTTGATTATAGTGGATTAAGTCCTCATTGAGACAGGCGAAATCACCTTGACGGGTGGACTGGAGTAGTTTGAGTTTCAAACGAACCAGGATAAAAATCCTTGAGTATTTTAGTATTGTTGTTTGGGTAAAAGAATTAAAAAGAAGAAAAACTTATTCAACCCCCCCTTCTAAGTGTTTTTCCAAGCCTTCATGGATAACCTTATTCTAAAGGAGAAGGAAAATAACAAGAAACGACTAATCTGAGTAGGTAATAAAACTCTATTGCTTGCTCAATCAAAATATTTTTCACACCTCACACTTATTTTCAAAATACTTTTCAATCATTTTGTATACATTCCAGCGAGAATCATTACAAAGTTACACATTTTCCAAACAAATATTTCCAAACACTTCGTATACATTCCAACGAGAATCATTACGAAGTCAAAGTGAAATATTTTTCAAAAATAGTTTTCAAAACACACAAACACAGAAAACAAGTTTTCAAAAGTGAGCTAAGCAATTAAGAGCCCGTAGATAACTACGGATGGAAAGAATGCTAATACCTTCCCTTTTCATAATTACCTCCCTTACTCAAAATCTAACGAAGGTCTTTTCTTGTTCTTTTCACCTTCCATTTATTGGATAAAAGAAAATTTGGTGGCGATTCTTGTTATCCGCAACATTTGCGATAAAACGCAAAACAAACAAGTCAGTTCTCCCACCGTGTTATATAACTAGCGACTCTGCTGGGGAATACACCCAAAGAGAGGTTACCTTAGGGCTTTAGATCACTTTTATTGTTTTTATTGTTTGCTTTGTCTGCATTACTCTTAAGGGTTGCTTGGGTATTATATTTGTGGGGGATCCTACACCCGAATCCAGGTTTCCTTAGGTAAGTAGAAATAGATCATCGCAACTGTCCGACGTAGATCGAAATAGTTAAAATGATGGCTACAGTTAGTGCGACACTTTGGATGTCCTGATGTTCCTCATGTTCAGTTGAGGAAATATTTGGCATCTGTATGGTGTCATCAAGCATTAACTAAACTTTTAGAACCCTAATTGACCCATCTTGGCCATTAGAAGGTAGGGAGATAGCCGACTTTGGTGCAGACTGAGGTTGGTTGATACTCGATGCTTCGCTCATAGAGATTCGACTTTCAGGATGTTTCGATTGACCATTTGGTAGTCGTATTAAAATAAAGCATGCGAGAAAGATCCGTGATATGAGATTCCTTGAACCTGGTTACTATTATAGGACAAGTTGAACTAACTTAAACTACGGTAGGGTAGACACTCATACCTCATGCAAGCCTTAAACCTATGGCTATTGTGTGAATTGCTTGTGTATGATATTTAAACATGACATCATAACATCATATCATTTCTAACCATTTCAAGGATCTAGGGATTTATCTTTGCTCTTTGTTGTCGGGTTATGGCTTCCAGGAAGACCATCTGAATCAACTTTGTGGGTACACCCTCTCAACTCAAGGAGTTAGTCTCAAAAGTTACCGATCATTCTCATTTCATTGAGACGCATGAATATCTACTAGACTTGGTTACTTCCGATTTTGAAGAAGATATGATGAGCATCGTATTCGAGTTCTTTGATCTGAAATATCACTACTTTACTTTCCCAGACTATCAGTTGGTACCTACACTGGAAGAGTTCTGTAAGCTACTTGGGATATCTATCCTTGATCAGATACCTTTCACTGGTTCAGAAAAAGTTCTAAAATTTGAAGACATCGCATCAGCGTTACATCTAAAGTGGTCAGACATTAAAGACAATTGGGAAACAAGAAGTGGAGTTAAGGGTTTGCTTGGTAAGTTTCTGATAAAAAAGGCCTGAGAATTCTTCAAGGCTATGAGTTTCCACGCTTTCGAAGACATTTTGGCCTTCCTAATCTATGGTTTGGTTCTATTTCCTAATTTGGATCAGTTCATAGATGCGAACGCCATCAAGATTTTCCTCACTCATAATCACGTGCCTACTTTGCTCGGAGATATTCCGCATTCTCTCCACACCCTTACTATGAAAAGACAACAGACTCTCATGTGTTGCATACCGTTATTATCTAGATGATTTATTTCGCACCTTCTTCGATCAGTGATGAAGAATGAATAAGGTCTGAAGTGGTCTTAAAGGTTGATGACACTCTCTCATTCAGATATCCCACCTCATGAATTCCGAGAAGGCGACCTCGTGCTTAAAAAGATTCTGTCTTTTCAACCAGATTCTAGGGGCAAATGGACTCCTAATTACGAAGGCCCATACATTGTTAAAAGAAGCTTTTCTGGCGGTGCTATGACTCTCACAACCATGGACGGTGATGAACTCCCGCATCCTGTGAATGCTGATGCAGTCAAGAAATATTTTGTCTAAAAAAAACAAAAGAACAGCTCGGTAAGTCGAAAACCCGAAAAGGGCGGCTTAGGCAAAAAAGAGCATCTCGGTGGATTGAAAACCTGAAAAGGCGATCCAGGCAAAAATTAGAGACAATAAACAGAAAATATCCTGATAGATTGAAAACCTGAAAAGGCGATCTAGGCAAAAATAAGGATACAAAAATGATGACAAAGTAACTGCAATCAGTCCGTACTTCGTCAATCTGAAGAATCTTCCATCAACGGATCTTCAATCAAATCTTCTGAAGCAACAAGCACAGTTGGAATTCAAAGTTGTTAGGGATAATAGCGGTTATTTGCTTTCAATGTAGCCTTTTCCCAATAAATTATCATTTCCAACTCTTGTAAATAGCTCATGGAATCACGCCTTTGGCTGATTACCATTCTATCAATGAAATTTGAGCCTTGTGCCTTTTTGTTTGCAATCCTTGCTTTATTCTGTTTTGCAAAATAATGCTTTTTATTGTGAAAATCACTTTTGAAACTAAAACAGTTTTAAATGAATTTTTACTTCAAATTTTTGAAACAAAAGCAAAATTTTCCTTTGAACTCTGAATATAGAAAGAACTTCAACAGTTCCTCCACGAGTGTTTCGGTCTCCGAAGGATAGAATGGCTGCTACAGAAGTCTTCTCCTCAGCAGAGATCATCAAAGGATGGTATTCTTATTCAAAAAAGAATTCCCAACAAAGTTGCCATGGAAGTGTCTTTTTCAGGAAGATGAAAACATGCAACTCAAATTCTTCATCAGTGAACGTCTACGCCATTACCGCAGATTTCACTGAATATTTGTTCGAACTGTGACGTGGTCCTTTTCTCAAATACCTCTTTATTGTCTTGTCAAGTATTGTTAGCATACATATAACATTCATGACATTCATACATAACAGCATCATTCATGCATTTTTGCATTTCTCGAAATGTTTGCTTCCATATCACTGGTTTAAATCACACTTACTCATGTAGGTACAATTCCATCCCCAGTAGATTATCCCCAAGCAGAGAAATACATCTTTACTCTATCATGTTCCCCAGCTAAGAGCATTCTTCATTGGGAACAATATCTTGATTGACCTTTTCTTTCCAGTTCATTCCTGGATAGAACCCTGTCTATAATCAACAAAGCAATAAGCAATAGCCTCATCATTTGAGCCGCTTATTTTTCTTTTCATTCCTAAACTTGTCATGAAAATGTGTTCTTCTCAACAAGGTCAAATCACGACTGTACGAGAAATTCCCCAGCAGTTGTCTTTCTGCCTAAAGAAAACCTGTGTCCTTTAAAATCAAAATGCCCGCATCTTCTCAAGAGAGAGATCCTCGGCAAGATTGTATCCGTGAAAACAGGAACTCGTTTGAGATCTGTTTCCATCATTTGTCTGTTATTCACAAGGCTGAATATTCAGTAATATGTCTCAAGATTTACCTTGTTATAGTTATCACTTTGCTGATAATTGGTAATATCTTCAAAACTTGTTGGAGATCCTTTTCCATCATTGTCTGTTATTCACAAGGCTGAATACTCAACAATTTTCTCAAAAAGATTTACCTTGTTATAGTTATCACTTCGTTGATAATTGGTAATATCTTCAGAATTCATTACCATAAACCATCACAAGGCTGATAATTGGTAACATCATTTTCACTCACCTTAAACATTGTCACAAGGCTGACAGAAGGTAATCTCTTTGTTTCCCAAAACGAAACAGATATTCACATGTTTTGTGAATCTCTTTTCCCCAGCGAGACATATTGCTTGTTTCTCAACAAACAGGGTCCTCTTTTCTCAAACAGATCGAGTCATCCTCACAAATTTTCTCACCACCATGTCATTTCTTTGATATCATCTGGGTGAAACCTTTTTGCATTACTCGCATCTTTTGGTATCTTAGGTCCAAAATTTGCGTATTCTGATATTTAAGTCTCTTCACACCTATCAAAACGAAGATATTCATCTTCACCTCTCGGGTTAAAGAAACTTAAATAGGGGCATCTGTCATACCCCAATTTTTGACCTAATATACCACCTCACATTTGCATCATTGCATCACTAACAGTTCAGAACAGAATTAATCGGGTGTAGCTTTCACAGGTCAAAATTAGGGATTCATCAAATTTTCATCTGATTCAAGAGGCAAGCAATTAGGGTTTGAGTGTCACTCACCTCATTTGACCTATCTTGATCAAAACATCAACCTTTGATCCTCAGATATCCAACTTTTCTCATTGATCAATCGAGGATCGACCAATTAGGGTTTTGGTCGAGCATGAGTATTTTCTGATTTTTTGAGCAATGAATGACTTTTTTGGATAGATATTGATCATTATATCTTAGATACGACATGTTGACCTAATTTCTGGATTCAAAACATCACAGAAGTTCACGGACTTCATCAGTCAATTTCTGGATCATCTGATGAAAATTCATCTGCACAGAAAAGTCAAACTTTGACTTTTGGTCAATTTTTTCAAAACAAAACTTTTTCCAACATCAAAATACTTCAAATGATCCATCATGATCATAAAAAATCAAAGAATTTGGAAAAGTCAACAAAAAGTCAAAATTTTCAACACTTAGAAAAATTTTCAAGTGTTAAAATTTTGTACTTTTTCCAAACTTCATGGCATTTTTTCACATAGTTCCACTTTGATTTGGAAAAAAGTCAAAACATGAAAGTTGTAGCCCTTGAAACAAGCTTTCCAAAATTTCCAAGAACTCACAAATCCATGGAGTCTAGATATACTTTTGAAATTGAAACATAAGGCTCCATAAACATGATTTTCAAGGTCAAAACTTCAAGATTATAGGTCATTTTGCAATTTCTTCTTCTAGAAGCAATGACACCTTGCCAAATTGAAGATAGAACTGATAAATATAAGCTAGAAGTAATAATTTAAGGATAGGATCAAAGTTGGATTTTTAACACATGGTGAAAAAAGGAAGTTTCCTTTTAAGGCAAAATGTCTTTCTTGCCCTCTAAGGCAAGTTTGAATTACCAATGCCAAAACTTTGTGCCTAACATTTCAGAACTCATGGCCTATAAATAGATGTATCCTTTTCAAGTTCAAACACACCAAAGCCATGCAAGTACATGCTTTCCTTCCACTTACTTGAAATTCAAGAATCATAGTGAAAATTGAGCATTCTTGCAATTTTAGAAATCTAGTGAAAACCATGAAGAACTTTGGTGTCTAACATGTTCTAATGTCCATTTGAAACTTGTCTAAAACTTAAAAGCAACATAGAACAAGCTAGAAATCAGATTTACATGCCATGCTCATAAGCTTATGCAAAACTGCCTTAAACTTCAAATCCATAGCTTGGCTCGAGCAAGTGATGTTCTGATCATCCAAACACCATCCACAAACATCATAGAGATGATGCAAATCATAAACAACAATTTGTAACTACTCTAACCCAGAATTCGAGTTTCCATTTTAAGCTTATGCAGGTGGACTTGGTTGGATTGATCCAGGGTGATTCGAAGCAAGCAGACCACTCATACATGATCCATAGAGGCCGTTGATGCTCAAACAATCGTTAGAACTCAACTGGAAGCACTCAAATCCAGAATTCGATTCCAGCTTCAACAGGTAAGAGCTCGAACTTCAATCTCATGATTCTTTGATTCATTTTGAAAAAACTCTTGGCCATTTATTTTCTGCTCCTCTCACGATCATTAACCCTCAATCAATTGAAAAAATCATCAACCATACACGATTTCAACTAGGATTTTCAGTTCTAGGGTTCTTCGTGATTTCTGGAAATTCAACCATGTTAAACCAAAAATAAATGAAATTAACAAATACCATCATATTCCTTGTTAAAATTCGTGCAAGTTTGGTGTTTACATCATCCATTTTCATTGAGAAACAAAGGATTTAGGTTTGAACAAGGATTGAAGAAGAAGAACAGGGCTTCGCGCGTGTTCTTGTTTTTTTTTTCAAATTCAAAATTTCCAATATAATATTAACATGTGGTTTTGATTCAATACACGAATGCATTGTTGCCCCAGCGGTTGCCAGCTCGCTCGTAAGTGTTTGTGCCACGTATCCACCCATCAGGTCCTGGGTTCAAGCCTCCCATGGACCAATTTTTTTCAAACTTTGTGATTTTCTTCATATTTTTTTACAAACTTTAACATTTTTTTAACCAATCAAAACTCCTCATTTTGAGGTGATTTTTTGTACACTTGTCAATAAATGTATCTATTTTATGATAGTGCAAAAATTTTCAGAAAAAACTTTCATTTGATTATGTTTTAATCGAGCCGAAAACGACAGTTTGGGCACTTTTCAAAACCACTTTAAAAGGTGAATTTTTCAAACTTTCGACTTCCGATTCTTTTCAAAACTTCTCATAAGTAAACCTCACATTTCAAAAACACTTTCAAATAACATTTTTCAAAACTTTTCATCAAACTTACATCTTTTTACCATGATCGATCCGATTTAAACGATAAAATCGATTCGTTTTCTCTCGAATTTCTTAAATCGATCATGGGCCTCCCTTACGGTGTAAGTCCCAAACCAACATTCTTTATGTACATACATATTTTCTTTGTGCATATCAAATTCTTTCTCATATACATACAAATTTTTATCTGTACATAATACAGATACTTTTTACTCAAACACAGATAAACTTCGGTCGTTCGTTTCCGTTTCGTCTGTATATACACTGAATACCATTGGTATTGAAAGGAGCATTATTCCCGGTGAAACTGCTTTTAAACCAATGGGCCACCCTTATGGTGTAAGTCCCAACCCTCTTATGTACATCCACATACTCTTGTACATAAATACTCGTTCGTGTACATACTTACTTCCTTGTACACATTCAAACTTGTAAATAATCAAGTTACGCTCGTTTCAAACGTTCGTTTCACAGACACTTGTTTATATTTACTTCATAAACTCTTGTAAATAAACATCATGCATCTATTTATATTTCCTTCATAAACTCCTGTGAATACATATCACACACACACTTGTTTATACAACTGTCTAGTTATAACATAACAACTAGTCTAACCAATAGGTTCCCCACAGTTTAGCCTCCTCTTGGGCTTTATACAAGATAACTCTCCCCACAGAGTTTAGCCTCCTCTTAGGATTCATATAAGAAAACTCATTCCTCTGAGTTTAGCCTCCGCTTAGGCTTCATATAAGACAACACTCCCCTGTTGAGTCAGCCTCCTCTTGGGCTTCGTTCAAAAGAACTCCTCATTGAGTTTAGCCTTCTCTTGGGCATCATACAATGAAAGAGACTAGAAAATCTCTTAACAGCCTCCTATTGGGCTTCCAATACAAAGAATCACCCGCGTTAGGATAGAACCCAGAGAGTATAATTTCCCGGTGAAATTGCTCTTAATTCCAAAAGGATGGTTTCCCGGTGAAATCCCTTTTAAAGCCAAAACCAGCCATACCCTATAGCTTCCTCTTGAGCTTCATGCAAGGACCCTCGATGACCCTCGGAATGCCTCCTCTTGGGCTAACAATACAAGGACCCATGGGCTTCTTAAAAGCATCCCCCAATCCAATCAATTTCTCCTTGAGATTTAGACGTTTATCATCTCTATGGAAGAAGTATCTCATTTATCACATCACATACAATCAAAAACTTTTCAAAAACTTCTTTTCAAACAAAAAAAAAACTCTTAATTGTAAGTGGTAACGCTTGTACATTCAAGCAAAACACCCAATGCTTACAGTTAAAAGAATCAATCATCTTTTTCAAAACATCTTTCTTAAACATGTAAGTGGTAACGCTTGTACACTCAAGCAAAACACCTGTAACTTACGAAGAAAGATTTTTTATCAGACAAACTTTTCAAATGTATGTGATGAAATAGATTAGATACATTTTTCATTAAGATGACATTTGTCTGTCTTTTACTAACATCCCGTTGCTTTCCACTAGCATAAGTGGGAACTACGATTGCTCTGACTTTCTCAACATCCTTTTGAGAATACGTAGGCACAAGGTCTCATCCTTGCCGAGCAAATTTCTTTCTCCCTCAGACCAAACAAACCATAGATCCCTGTAGATCCGAGCTACAAATGCTCTGATTCCCACTAGGGGATATGTATGCAGAAGATCCAAAGATCTTTGCAAGCACAATAATAACAAACACTAGGATCCCACATAATCTATCCTTCTTAAAATCCCAAAGGAGAAACTTTCCCAATCATAGAAATAACAATTTAAAACACACAAGCATATCAAACGTATTCATATATAAAGCTATGGATAACCATATATATTTAGGGTGCTCCATCTATTCCCTTTATATAACAAACCCCCTTACTCAGAATCTCCCCAATGCGTTGCGTCTAGTTTGCGCTAGTCGTTACGCATATCAAAATCAATTGAGGGTATTAACAGCTTTCCCCTTTTTCATAATCACTAAATCATCTTTTCTTGTGTTGAAAATAATAAAGCTTGATGCTCGCGGCATCTTTATAAACAAATCAAAAGAGTAAATCGTATCGAGTTAGAGGATCTGAATTTAGCTCCCCAAATCTATGTTCAAAGTCAGATGGGAGAACAAAGCTCCCCAAATCACTATTGAAAGACTAGATGAACCAGCATACTATTGCGAACTTGATACTGAAGTTGTAGAAGAGAAAACTTAGTTCTACGAAGTGAATAGGTATCTCGAGGCTCAAGAATACCCTAAAGGGGAATCTGTCAACGATAAGAAGTTCCTAAAAAGATTCACTGCCAAGTTCTTTCTCAGTAACGACGTCTTATACAAACGCAATCATGACTTGACCTTACTCTGATGTGTAGATCAGAAGACAGCTGAACGAATCATGGAAGAGTTACATGAAGGCGCATTTGGTCCACTATGGAAGCTGATTATTATCGCTATGCTCGATCTTGCCACAAATGCTAGATATACGCAGACAAAGTGCACGTGCCTCCAGTTTTGCTGAATGTTCTGACCACTCCATGGCCTTTCATGATGTGGGACATTGACATGATTGGAGAAATCAAACCTACCGCTTCTAATTGACACCGTTTCATCCTCGTTGATATCGATTACTTTACCAAATGGGTAGAAGCATCCTTATTCACATCTGTTACCAAGAATATGGTGGCTCGATTCATCAAATATAATCTTATCTACCGATACGGCATCCCCGAAAGGATTATCAAAGACAATGGTACTAATCTCAAAAATAAGATGATCACCAAACTATGCTCATTCTAATACATCGTCAACTGACGATCCCATTCCATACACCAGCAAGTGCAAATTTTCAAGTGTACTCGAGTGTTCAATCATCCTCTACCTTCAGGTCACGAAAGGAAAGCATACCAATCTAACCCTTCAGGTAAACGAAGATTGAATAGGGGAAAATGTTATACCCCAAAATTTTCCCTCCTATTTCTCAAGACAATCCACATCTCCATACTCAAGAATTTCTCAAGGGTTGGCCAGATGAACCCTCTCTTAAGTAATCAACCCACAACTAGGGTTTTGATTCTCTCAAGTCAAAAATAGTTTCCATTGCCTCAAGTGGTCATCATTCCTACTCATATGTTTCAAGATGTCATCATGTCAAGTTTCAAGCCTTACATCTCAAGTTTGCTCAGTCAATTGCTCAGATGGTTGAAAATCAATTGTGTTGGACAAAAAGTCAACTATGGTCAACATACAGTCGAACTTCATCATTTTTGGTCAACATCAAGATTTTGAAGTCACATTCATCATTTGATCAAGGGTTGATCATGATTCATCAAGAAAACTCAAGATTTGATCAAAAGTCAAAGTTTCCAAATTAGGGTTTCTTAACCAAAAGTCAACAGAACTTTGACCAAGCATAACTTTCACATACTTTATCATAAAGTTTTCCACCAAAACTCATTTTGAATAGAATTAAATGCTCTACAACTTTGTGTCTCACAAGCTTTGGCAAAAAATGCTTCATTTGGAAGTTATGGGTCAAGACATTATGGGTCCTTCTACAAGTCAACAAAAAGTCATCTTTTTCAAAAGAAGTGTACATGAGAATGGAAACTTCAATGAAGATGAAATAAAAAGGAGTGTTTATAGGACATCTTGAGCTTTCTAAAAAGTCCAATAACACACCAATATGTTGAAAATTGAGCAAGATACAACTTGGGAAAGTTTGGCATTTTTGAAGAAGTGCATGAAGAGAAATACTTAGCAAAATCAAATTTCTTCTAAATGGGCCTAAGTTTTTGTGATCCAAACTTGTTCCTAAGATAGTCCATGAACTACAAGCTCAATTACACGCCATTCTCTCATTTATTTAATTTATTTTTGAATTAAATCATTTAAATTCAATTTAAATAAAATAAAATGCAAAGAATGAAGTCATGGCGTGTTGGACTTATTTTCCAAGTGTCTTGAGTTCCAAGATAGCTCATACAAGTTGGAAAAAATGCATGGAAAGCATTAGAGGAAGATTGAGCAAGGAAAAGAAATATTTGATTCAAAAACTTCAATCAAATATCTTTCATTGAATGCAATATATTTTACCAAGTTTGTTGACCTAATCTTTTGTCATATATATACACAACACATCCACAAGCCAAGGACACGAAATTTTGCAGCCAAGAACCCTAGCCAAGTCTCAGAAAACCTTGACTCTCAAGAAATTGGTAGACCTAGAATTTGATCAATTTAAGTCGTTCCAAAGGTGCCAATCGATTCCTAGTGATCCTCTGAAGCACTCCAGCCATTCACAAGCCATCCATACATCCAGAATCGACCAAACGTGATCACGATTTTCTTTATAAGTTTCAAAATCGTTTCATACACACATACATACACTTTCAATATGATTTGATTATATATTTATGTTTGCAATGATATTTTGAAGCTATCCGGGTTATTTAATTGAAGTTTCATTACAGGTACACAAATCTACCATTGTTAGGATTTGAAACTTCAATTTGGGGTTTTCTGTTTTAGGTAAAATTGGACCAAACCATGGGCACCATTGTGTTCAGAGGATCGATTCTAATCGATCTATGGTCTCATATCTCATTTATCATTCGTATTTTCTAAGTTTTGATTTTGCAGGGATGTAGCTACGGACAAGCACCATCGGTATAAGTTTACCCTCGGAAAAGCCGTGGGTAAATTTCCTAGAAAAATTCAAATCAAAGACGAAGCCCCAGCGCACGCGTTTTTTTAATATATTTTAAATTTTGTTTTTAATATATATTAATTTCTTTCCATTCCATATCAACTAACCATGACAGCTCAGATGGCAAGGCGTATGGACCTTTCACCCCAGGGTCACCTCTTTTTCAGCATTTTTCCACTAACCTTTCTTTTTCTTCATATTTTCTTATTTTCTATTTTTCTTTTCTTAATTAATTATTTTCTATTATTTCTAAAATACATAAAAAACCACAAAAATATTTTTCCTTCTAGATTTAGGTTTTAAGAATACTTATTTTATTTTTTACACCAAATAATTTTTTTTCCTTTTATTTTAATTAATTGTTAATTGATCATTAAAATTAACTTTTAATTGATTTTCCTAATTAAAATCAATCCAAAAAATCCAAAAATATTTTTCTTATTTAAATTAGATTTTCTACTAACCTTAAACTTTTTCTACTAACGCAAAAATCCTTGGTCTTGATATTTTTTCTAATTATTGTAAGTGCTCACAAGTTGTAATAGCATAGATTTACAATTCCTCGCACATTTTCCGCATTTTATTTTTTGCACTTCCTATTATGTAACTACCCCAAAGCCATGTGATAGTGTAGGATCTTTACTTTCCGCACTTTACTTTTTGCTCTTATAAACTGTCTATAACTGCTTAACTGTTAGTAACTGGGGTCTGCATGACAAGATAAAATCAATCTTATAACACATTAATTCAAGACTAATATATCTCAATTCAACACACTCTTTCACACTTGCACCCCCTTAGGGTATCCTCTCTTGTTGCCTTTCGAATACAATGGTCATGTCCCTCGAACGTAGGGGTACCATTAGCAAAAGTCTCTCGATTCAAAATCATCACAAAGATCACTGTCCCTCGATGACCCTCCGATTGTTGCCTACGAATACATGATCTTGTACCTCGGTTGTTGCCTACGAATAAGTGATGATCGTCCCTACAAATTTGCTAAGGTATCCTTACAATGTTGCCTTCAATGACCATACGATGACCCTACGAATGTCCCTTCACATCCAACGAATAAAGTTACCTACCAACTGATGGTATGGATTGTTAGAACAAATTTTGTTTCTAATAATATATTATAGTTTTGATGATAACAAGCATAATAAATTTTGTATGAATAAATATAATACTCTGACTTGTACATGTTTCATTTCAGAAGATGTTCTGACTCTAGTGCAAAATGGAGAATATATCATGTTGAGCAGAAGATGAAGTTAGAAGTTCTAATGAGAGCAGAACTTCTAGACAAAGCACGCTCAAAGCAACTGCTGATAGAAACACGCTTTAGAAGTTCGAATGAGACAAAACTTCTGATCAAGCACGCTCAAAGAAACTGCTGATAAAAACACACTTTAGAAGTTCGAATGAGACAGAACTTCTGATCAATCCCGCTCAAAGCAACTACTGATAGAAACGAGTTTTAGAAGTTCTAATGAGAGAAGAACTTCTGGAACACGCACGCTACCTATGAAGCTTCTAAAGTAAAGAATGAAATTAAACTTCTAAGAAAAGCAAGCAAAGTACAACCTCTGATAAGAAGCACCAAAAGTATATTATGAAAAGAAGATGTTAACAAGGCTTACAGAAGATCATGAAGTATTAGAAGTTCTAATGAGAACAGAACTTTTGGTCACGCAAGCTAGAAGTAACTTCTGATAGAAGCAGGCAAGAGTAAACTTCTGATAGAAGCACCAACAGAATATTCTGATGAGAAGATATTCTAACAAGGCTTACAGAAGATCATTATCAATATGTACGTTATCTTCTAAAGACAAATTCTGCAAGAGCAACGTTTTCCTACTAGCTAAAAAGGCTAAGTACTTGAGTGTCACAACTTCCAAGGATCATTCGTTAAGCAAAATCACGTGAAGATTATGCATCCTTTATTACTCTTTACAGTATCCAAGAAACGCCACCCATGCAACGAACAAATTCTGGAAACACTATATAAGGTGTTCAAATTCAAAGAAGAAAAAATAACTACAACAGTTATTCCAAGTAAACTCACGCTGCCAAATAAAAAGTCAATTCTTGTAATTAGTTTACTGAAACTTTGAGCTTCATTTTTGTGTAAACTTCACTTTGTGAAGAATAGCTTTTCTAGAAGCAATATTGTACACAGTCAATCAAATATCATTTATTTGATAGTTGTTCCTTGAGAAGACCAGTTGGGTCTGTATTCTTGAGAGGGCTAGGACTAGTTGAGTCTTAGAGGTCTTAGTCACAACGGTTGGTTGTGCAGTTTGTTCCTTGAGAAGACCAGTTGGGTCAGTGTTCTTGAGATGGCTAGGACTAGTGAGTCTTAGAGGAAGTTAGTCACACTAGTTGGGTAGTGCACTCTGTAATCGTTGATTATAGTGGATTAAGTCCTCATTGAGACAGGCGAAATCACCTTGACGGGTGGACTGGAGTAGTTTGAGTTTCAAACGAACCAGGATAAAAATCCTTGAGTATTTTAGTATTGTTGTTTGGGTAAAAGAATTAAAAAGAAGAAAAACTTATTCAACCCCCCCTTCTAAGTGTTTTTCCAAGCCTTCATGGATAACCTTATTCTAAAGGAGAAGGAAAATAACAAGAAACGACTAATCTGAGTAGGTAATAAAACTCTATTGCTTGCTCAATCAAAATATTTTTCACACCTCACACTTATTTTCAAAATACTTTTCAATCATTTTGTATACATTCCAGCGAGAATCATTACAAAGTTACACATTTTCCAAACAAATATTTCCAAACACTTCGTATACATTCCAACGAGAATCATTACGAAGTCAAAGTGAAATATTTTTCAAAAATAGTTTTCAAAACACACAAACACAGAAAACAAGTTTTCAAAAGTGAGCTAAGCAATTAAGAGCCCGTAGATAACTACGGATGGAAAGAATGCTAATACCTTCCCTTTTCATAATTACCTCCCTTACTCAAAATCTAACGAAGGTCTTTTCTTGTTCTTTTCACCTTCCATTTATTGGATAAAAGAAAATTTGGTGGCGATTCTTGTTATCCGCAACATTTGCGATAAAACGCAAAACAAACAAGTCAGTTCTCCCACCGTGTTATATAACTAGCGACTCTGCTGGGGAATACACCCAAAGAGAGGTTACCTTAGGGCTTTAGATCACTTTTATTGTTTTTATTGTTTGCTTTGTCTGCATTACTCTTAAGGGTTGCTTGGGTATTATATTTGTGGGGGATCCTACACCCGAATCCAGGTTTCCTTAGGTAAGTAGAAATAGATCATCGCAACTGTCCGACGTAGATCGAAATAGTTAAAATGATGGCTACAGTTAGTGCGACACTTTGGATGTCCTGATGTTCCTCATGTTCAGTTGAGGAAATATTTGGCATCTGTATGGTGTCATCAAGCATTAACTAAACTTTTAGAACCCTAATTGACCCATCTTGGCCATTAGAAGGTAGGGAGATAGCCGACTTTGGTGCAGACTGAGGTTGGTTGATACTCGATGCTTCGCTCATAGAGATTCGACTTTCAGGATGTTTCGATTGACCATTTGGTAGTCGTATTAAAATAAAGCATGCGAGAAAGATCCGTGATATGAGATTCCTTGAACCTGGTTACTATTATAGGACAAGTTGAACTAACTTAAACTACGGTAGGGTAGACACTCATACCTCATGCAAGCCTTAAACCTATGGCTATTGTGTGAATTGCTTGTGTATGATATTTAAACATGACATCATAACATCATATCATTTCTAACCATTTCAAGGATCTAGGGATTTATCTTTGCTCTTTGTTGTCGGGTTATGGCTTCCAGGAAGACCATCTGAATCAACTTTGTGGGTACACCCTCTCAACTCAAGGAGTTAGTCTCAAAAGTTACCGATCATTCTCATTTCATTGAGACGCATGAATATCTACTAGACTTGGTTACTTCCGATTTTGAAGAAGATATGATGAGCATCGTATTCGAGTTCTTTGATCTGAAATATCACTACTTTACTTTCCCAGACTATCAGTTGGTACCTACACTGGAAGAGTTCTGTAAGCTACTTGGGATATCTATCCTTGATCAGATACCTTTCACTGGTTCAGAAAAAGTTCTAAAATTTGAAGACATCGCATCAGCGTTACATCTAAAGTGGTCAGACATTAAAGACAATTGGGAAACAAGAAGTGGAGTTAAGGGTTTGCTTGGTAAGTTTCTGATAAAAAAGGCCTGAGAATTCTTCAAGGCTATGAGTTTCCACGCTTTCGAAGACATTTTGGCCTTCCTAATCTATGGTTTGGTTCTATTTCCTAATTTGGATCAGTTCATAGATGCGAACGCCATCAAGATTTTCCTCACTCATAATCACGTGCCTACTTTGCTCGGAGATATTCCGCATTCTCTCCACACCCTTACTATGAAAAGACAACAGACTCTCATGTGTTGCATACCGTTATTATCTAGATGATTTATTTCGCACCTTCTTCGATCAGTGATGAAGAATGAATAAGGTCTGAAGTGGTCTTAAAGGTTGATGACACTCTCTCATTCAGATATCCCACCTCATGAATTCCGAGAAGGCGACCTCGTGCTTAAAAAGATTCTGTCTTTTCAACCAGATTCTAGGGGCAAATGGACTCCTAATTACGAAGGCCCATACATTGTTAAAAGAAGCTTTTCTGGCGGTGCTATGACTCTCACAACCATGGACGGTGATGAACTCCCGCATCCTGTGAATGCTGATGCAGTCAAGAAATATTTTGTCTAAAAAAAAACAAAAGAACAGCTCGGTAAGTCGAAAACCCGAAAAGGGCGGCTTAGGCAAAAAAGAGCGTCTCGGTGGATTGAAAACCTGAAAAGGCGATCCAGGCAAAAATTAGAGACAATAAACAGAAAATATCCTGATAGATTGAAAACCTGAAAAGGCGATCTAGGCAAAAATAAGGATACAAAAATGACAAAGTAACTGCAATCAGTCCGTACTTCGTCAATCTGAAGAATCTTCCATCAACGGATCTTCAATCAAATCTTCTGAAGCAACAAGCACAGTGGGAATTCGAAGTTGTTAGGGATAATAGCGGTTATTTGCTTTCAATGTAGCCTTTTCCCAATAAATTATCATTTCCAACTCTTGTAAATAGCTCATGGAATCACGCCTTTGGCTGATTACCATTCTATCAATGAAATTTGAGCCTTGTGCCTTTTTGTTTGCAATCCTTGCTTTATTCTGTTTTGCAAAATAACGCTTTTTATTGTGAAAATCACTTTTGAAACTAAAACAGTTTTAAATGAATTTTTACTTCAAATGTTTGAAACAAAAGCAAAATTTTCCTTTGAACTCTGAATATAGAAAGAACTTCAACAGTTCCTCCACGAGTGTTTCGGTCTCCGAAGGATAGAATGGCTGCTACAGAAGTCTTCTCCTCAGCAGAGATCATCAAAGGATGGTATTCTTATTCAAAAAAGAATTCCCAACAAAGTTGCCATGGAAGTGTCTTTTTCAGGAAGATGAAAACATGCAACTCAAATTCTTCATCAGTGAACGTCTACGCCATTACCGCAGATTTCACTGAATATTTGTTCGAACTGTGACGTGGTCCTTTTCTCAAATACCTCTTTATTGTCTTGTCAAGTATTGTTAGCATACATATAACATTCATGACATTCATACATAATAGCATCATTCATGCATTTTTGCATTTCTCGAAATGTTTGCTTCCATATCACTGGTTTAAATCACACTTACCCATGTAGGTACAACTCCATCCCCAGTAGATTATCCCCAAGCAGAGAAATACATCTTTTCTCTACCATAATCCCCAACTGAGATCATTCCTCATTTGGGACAATATCTTGATTGACCTTTTCTTTCCAGTTCATTCCTGGATAGAACCCTGTCTATAATCAACAAAGCAATAAGCAATAGCCTCATCATTTGAGCCGCTTATTTTTCTTTTCATTCCTAAACTTGTCATGAAAATGTGTTCTTCTCAACAAGGTCAAATCACGACTGTACGAGAAATTCCCCAGCAGTTGTCTTTCTGCCTAAAGAAAACCTGTGTCCTTTAAAATCAAAATGCCCGCATCTTCTCAAGAGAGAGATCCTCGGCAAGATTGTATCCGTGAAAACAGGAACTCGTTTGAGATCTGTTTCCATCATTTGTCTGTTATTCACAAGGCTGAATATTCAGTAATATGTCTCAAGATTTACCTTGTTATAGTTATCACTTTGCTGATAATTGGTAATATCTTCAAAACTTGTTGGAGATCCTTTTCCATCATTGTCTGTTATTCACAAGGCTGAATACTCAACAATTTTCTCAAAAAGATTTACCTTGTTATAGTTATCACTTCGTTGATAATTGGTAATATCTTCAGAATTCATTACCATAAACCATCACAAGGCTGATAATTGGTAACATCATTTTCACTCACCTTAAACATTGTCACAAGGCTGACAGAAGGTAATCTCTTTGTTTCCCAAAACGAAACAGATATTCACATGTTTTGTGAATCTCTTTTCCCCAGCGAGACATATTGCTTGTTTCTCAACAAACAGGGTCCTCTTTTCTCAAACAGATCGAGTCATCCTCACAAATTTTCTCACCACCATGTCATTTCTTTGATATCATCTGGGTGAAACCTTTTTGCATTACTCGCATCTTTTGGTATCTTAGGTCCAAAATTTGCGTATTCTGATATTTAAGTCTCTTCACACCTATCAAAACGAAGATATTCATCTTCATCTCTCGGGTTAAAGAAACTTAAATAGGGGCATCTGTCATACCCCAATTTTTGACCTAATATACCACCTCACATTTGCATCATTGCATCACTAACAGTTCAGAACAGAATTAATCGGGTGTAGCTTTCACAGGTCAAAATTAGGGATTCATCAAATTTTCATCTGATTCAAGAGGCAAGCAATTAGGGTTTGAGTGTCACTCACCTCATTTGACCTATCTTGATCAAAACATCAACCTTTGATCCTCAGATATCCAACTTTTCTCATTGATCAATCGAGGATCGACCAATTAGGGTTTTGGTCGAGCATGAGTATTTTCTGATTTTTTGAGCAATGAATGACTTTTTTGGATAGATATTGATCATTATATCTTAGATACGACATGTTGACCTAATTTCTGGATTCAAAACATCACAGAAGTTCACGGACTTCATCAGTCAATTTCTGGATCATCTGATGAAAATTCATCTGCACAGAAAAGTCAAACTTTGACTTTTGGTCAATTTTTTCAAAACAAAACTTTTTCCAACATCAAAATACTTCAAATGATCCATCATGATCATAAAAAATCAAAGAATTTGGAAAAGTCAACAAAAAGTCAAAATTTTCAACACTTAGAAAAATTTTCAAGTGTTAAAATTTTGTACTTTTTCCAAACTTCATGGCATTTTTTCACATAGTTCCACTTTGATTTGGAAAAAAGTCAAAACATGAAAGTTGTAGCCCTTGAAACAAGCTTTCCAAAATTTCCAAGAACTCACAAATCCATGGAGTCTAGATATACTTTTGAAATTGAAACATAAGGCTCCATAAACATGATTTTCAAGGTCAAAACTTCAAGATTATAGGTCATTTTGCAATTTCTTCTTCTAGAAGCAATGACACCTTGCCAAATTGAAGATAGAACTGATAAATATAAGCTAGAAGTAATAATTTAAGGATAGGATCAAAGTTGGATTTTTAACACATGGTGAAAAAAGGAAGTTTCCTTTTAAGGCAAAATGTCTTTCTTGCCCTCTAAGGCAAGTTTGAATTACCAATGCCAAAACTTTGTGCCTAACATTTCAGAACTCATGGCCTATAAATAGATGTATCCTTTTCAAGTTCAAACACACCAAAGCCATGCAAGTACATGCTTTCCTTCCACTTACTTGAAATTCAAGAATCATAGTGAAAATTGAGCATTCTTGCAATTTTAGAAATCTAGTGAAAACCATGAAGAACTTTGGTGTCTAACATGTTCTAATGTCCATTTGAAACTTGTCTAAAACTTAAAAGCAACATAGAACAAGCTAGAAATCAGATTTACATGCCATGCTCATAAGCTTATGCAAAACTGCCTTAAACTTCAAATCCATAGCTTGGCTCGAGCAAGTGATGTTCTGATCATCCAAACACCATCCACAAACATCATAGAGATGATGCAAATCATAAACAACAATTTGTAACTACTCTAACCCAGAATTCGAGTTTCCATTTTAAGCTTATGCAGGTGGACTTGGTTGGATTGATCCAGGGTGATTCGAAGCAAGCAGACCACTCATACATGATCCATAGAGGCCGTTGATGCTCAAACAATCGTTAGAACTCAACTGGAAGCACTCAAATCCAGAATTCGATTCCAGCTTCAACAGGTAAGAGCTCGAACTTCAATCTCATGATTCTTTGATTCATTTTGAAAAAACTCTTGGCCATTTATTTTCTGCTCCTCTCACGATCATTAACCCTCAATCAATTGAAAAAATCATCAACCATACACGATTTCAACTAGGATTTTCAGTTCTAGGGTTCTTCGTGATTTCTGGAAATTCAACCATGTTAAACCAAAAATAAATGAAATTAACAAATACCATCATATTCCTTGTTAAAATTCGTGCAAGTTTGGTGTTTACATCATCCATTTTCATTGAGAAACAAAGGATTTAGGTTTGAACAAGGATTGAAGAAGAAGAACAGGGCTTCGCGCGTGTTCTTGTTTTTTTTTTCAAATTCAAAATTTCCAATATAATATTAACATGTGGTTTTGATTCAATACACGAATGCATTGTTGCCCCAGCGGTTGCCAGCTCGCTCGTAAGTGTTTGTGCCACGTATCCACCCATCAGGTCCTGGGTTCAAGCCTCCCATGGACCAATTTTTTTCAAACTTTGTGATTTTCTTCATATTTTTTTACAAACTTTAACATTTTTTTAACCAATCAAAACTCCTCATTTTGAGGTGATTTTTTGTACACTTGTCAATAAATGTATCTATTTTATGATAGTGCAAAAATTTTCAGAAAAAACTTTCATTTGATTATGTTTTAATCGAGCCGAAAACGACAGTTTGGGCACTTTTCAAAACCACTTTAAAAGGTGAATTTTTCAAACTTTCGACTTCCGATTCTTTTCAAAACTTCTCATAAGTAAACCTCACATTTCAAAAACACTTTCAAATAACATTTTTCAAAACTTTTCATCAAACTTACATCTTTTTACCATGATCGATCCGATTTAAACGATAAAATCGATTCGTTTTCTCTCGAATTTCTTAAATCGATCATGGGCCTCCCTTACGGTGTAAGTCCCAAACCAACATTCTTTATGTACATACATATTTTCTTTGTGCATATCAAATTCTTTCTCATATACATACAAATTTTTATCTGTACATAATACAGATACTTTTTACTCAAACACAGATAAACTTCGGTCGTTCGTTTCCGTTTCGTCTGTATATACACTGAATACCATTGGTATTGAAAGGAGCATTATTCCCGGTGAAACTGCTTTTAAACCAATGGGCCACCCTTATGGTGTAAGTCCCAACCCTCTTATGTACATCCACATACTCTTGTACATAAATACTCGTTCGTGTACATACTTACTTCCTTGTACACATTCAAACTTGTAAATAATCAAGTTACGCTCGTTTCAAACGTTCGTTTCACAGACACTTGTTTATATTTACTTCATAAACTCTTGTAAATAAACATCATGCATCTATTTATATTTCCTTCATAAACTCCTGTGAATACATATCACACACACACTTGTTTATACAACTGTCTAGTTATAACATAACAACTAGTCTAACCAATAGGTTCCCCACAGTTTAGCCTCCTCTTGGGCTTTATACAAGATAACTCTCCCCACAGAGTTTAGCCTCCTCTTAGGATTCATATAAGAAAACTCATTCCTCTGAGTTTAGCCTCCGCTTAGGCTTCATATAAGACAACACTCCCCTGTTGAGTCAGCCTCCTCTTGGGCTTCGTTCAAAAGAACTCCTCATTGAGTTTAGCCTTCTCTTGGGCATCATACAATGAAAGAGACTAGAAAATCTCTTAACAGCCTCCTATTGGGCTTCCAATACAAAGAATCACCCGCGTTAGGATAGAACCCAGAGAGTATAATTTCCCGGTGAAATTGCTCTTAATTCCAAAAGGATGGTTTCCCGGTGAAATCCCTTTTAAAGCCAAAACCAGCCATACCCTATAGCTTCCTCTTGAGCTTCATGCAAGGACCCTCGATGACCCTCGGAATGCCTCCTCTTGGGCTAACAATACAAGGACCCATGGGCTTCTTAAAAGCATCCCCCAATCCAATCAATTTCTCCTTGAGATTTAGACGTTTATCATCTCTATGGAAGAAGTATCTCATTTATCACATCACATACAATCAAAAACTTTTCAAAAACTTCTTTTCAAACAAAAAAAAAACTCTTAATTGTAAGTGGTAACGCTTGTACATTCAAGCAAAACACCCAATGCTTACAGTTAAAAGAATCAATCATCTTTTTCAAAACATCTTTCTTAAACATGTAAGTGGTAACGCTTGTACACTCAAGCAAAACACCTGTAACTTACGAAGAAAGATTTTTTATCAGACAAACTTTTCAAATGTATGTGATGAAATAGATTAGATACATTTTTCATTAAGATGACATTTGTCTGTCTTTTACTAACATCCCGTTGCTTTCCACTAGCATAAGTGGGAACTACGATTGCTCTGACTTTCTCAACATCCTTTTGAGAATACGTAGGCACAAGGTCTCATCCTTGCCGAGCAAATTTCTTTCTCCCTCAGACCAAACAAACCATAGATCCCTGTAGATCCGAGCTACAAATGCTCTGATTCCCACTAGGGGATATGTATGCAGAAGATCCAAAGATCTTTGCAAGCACAATAATAACAAACACTAGGATCCCACATAATCTATCCTTCTTAAAATCCCAAAGGAGAAACTTTCCCAATCATAGAAATAACAATTTAAAACACACAAGCATATCAAACGTATTCATATATAAAGCTATGGATAACCATATATATTTAGGGTGCTCCATCTATTCCCTTTATATAACAAACCCCCTTACTCAGAATCTCCCCAATGCGTTGCGTCTAGTTTGCGCTAGTCGTTACGCATATCAAAATCAATTGAGGGTATTAACAGCTTTCCCCTTTTTCATAATCACTAAATCATCTTTTCTTGTGTTGAAAATAATAAAGCTTGATGCTCGCGGCATCTTTATAAACAAATCAAAAGAGTAAATCGTATCGAGTTAGAGGATCTGAATTTAGCTCCCCAAATCTATGTTCAAAGTCAGATGGGAGAACAAAGCTCCCCAAATCACTATTGAAAGACTAGATGAACCAGCATACTATTGCGAACTTGATACTGAAGTTGTAGAAGAGAAAACTTAGTTCTACGAAGTGAATAGGTATCTCGAGGCTCAAGAATACCCTAAAGGGGAATCTGTCAACGATAAGAAGTTCCTAAAAAGATTCACTGCCAAGTTCTTTCTCAGTAACGACGTCTTATACAAACGCAATCATGACTTGACCTTACTCTGATGTGTAGATCAGAAGACAGCTGAACGAATCATGGAAGAGTTACATGAAGGCGCATTTGGTCCACTATGGAAGCTGATTATTATCGCTATGCTCGATCTTGCCACAAATGCTAGATATACGCAGACAAAGTGCACGTGCCTCCAGTTTTGCTGAATGTTCTGACCACTCCATGGCCTTTCATGATGTGGGACATTGACATGATTGGAGAAATCAAACCTACCGCTTCTAATTGACACCGTTTCATCCTCGTTGATATCGATTACTTTACCAAATGGGTAGAAGCATCCTTATTCACATCTGTTACCAAGAATATGGTGGCTCGATTCATCAAATATAATCTTATCTACCGATACGGCATCCCCGAAAGGATTATCAAAGACAATGGTACTAATCTCAAAAATAAGATGATCACCAAACTATGCTCATTCTAATACATCGTCAACTGACGATCCCATTCCATACACCAGCAAGTGCAAATTTTCAAGTGTACTCGAGTGTTCAATCATCCTCTACCTTCAGGTCACGAAAGGAAAGCATACCAATCTAACCCTTCAGGTAAACGAAGATTGAATAGGGGAAAATGTTATACCCCAAAATTTTCCCTCCTATTTCTCAAGACAATCCACATCTCCATACTCAAGAATTTCTCAAGGGTTGGCCAGATGAACCCTCTCTTAAGTAATCAACCCACAACTAGGGTTTTGATTCTCTCAAGTCAAAAATAGTTTCCATTGCCTCAAGTGGTCATCATTCCTACTCATATGTTTCAAGATGTCATCATGTCAAGTTTCAAGCCTTACATCTCAAGTTTGCTCAGTCAATTGCTCAGATGGTTGAAAATCAATTGTGTTGGACAAAAAGTCAACTATGGTCAACATACAGTCGAACTTCATCATTTTTGGTCAACATCAAGATTTTGAAGTCACATTCATCATTTGATCAAGGGTTGATCATGATTCATCAAGAAAACTCAAGATTTGATCAAAAGTCAAAGTTTCCAAATTAGGGTTTCTTAACCAAAAGTCAACAGAACTTTGACCAAGCATAACTTTCACATACTTTATCATAAAGTTTTCCACCAAAACTCATTTTGAATAGAATTAAATGCTCTACAACTTTGTGTCTCACAAGCTTTGGCAAAAAATGCTTCATTTGGAAGTTATGGGTCAAGACATTATGGGTCCTTCTACAAGTCAACAAAAAGTCATCTTTTTCAAAAGAAGTGTACATGAGAATGGAAACTTCAATGAAGATGAAATAAAAAGGAGTGTTTATAGGACATCTTGAGCTTTCTAAAAAGTCCAATAACACACCAATATGTTGAAAATTGAGCAAGATACAACTTGGGAAAGTTTGGCATTTTTGAAGAAGTGCATGAAGAGAAATACTTAGCAAAATCAAATTTCTTCTAAATGGGCCTAAGTTTTTGTGATCCAAACTTGTTCCTAAGATAGTCCATGAACTACAAGCTCAATTACACGCCATTCTCTCATTTATTTAATTTATTTTTGAATTAAATCATTTAAATTCAATTTAAATAAAATAAAATGCAAAGAATGAAGTCATGGCGTGTTGGACTTATTTTCCAAGTGTCTTGAGTTCCAAGATAGCTCATACAAGTTGGAAAAAATGCATGGAAAGCATTAGAGGAAGATTGAGCAAGGAAAAGAAATATTTGATTCAAAAACTTCAATCAAATATCTTTCATTGAATGCAATATATTTTACCAAGTTTGTTGACCTAATCTTTTGTCATATATATACACAACACATCCACAAGCCAAGGACACGAAATTTTGCAGCCAAGAACCCTAGCCAAGTCTCAGAAAACCTTGACTCTCAAGAAATTGGTAGACCTAGAATTTGATCAATTTAAGTCGTTCCAAAGGTGCCAATCGATTCCTAGTGATCCTCTGAAGCACTCCAGCCATTCACAAGCCATCCATACATCCAGAATCGACCAAACGTGATCACGATTTTCTTTATAAGTTTCAAAATCGTTTCATACACACATACATACACTTTCAATATGATTTGATTATATATTTATGTTTGCAATGATATTTTGAAGCTATCCGGGTTATTTAATTGAAGTTTCATTACAGGTACACAAATCTACCATTGTTAGGATTTGAAACTTCAATTTGGGGTTTTCTGTTTTAGGTAAAATTGGACCAAACCATGGGCACCATTGTGTTCAGAGGATCGATTCTAATCGATCTATGGTCTCATATCTCATTTATCATTCGTATTTTCTAAGTTTTGATTTTGCAGGGATGTAGCTACGGACAAGCACCATCGGTATAAGTTTACCCTCGGAAAAGCCGTGGGTAAATTTCCTAGAAAAATTCAAATCAAAGACGAAGCCCCAGCGCACGCGTTTTTTTAATATATTTTAAATTTTGTTTTTAATATATATTATTTTCTTTCCATTCCATATCAACTTACCATGACAGCTCAGATGGCAAGACATATAGACCTTTCACCCCAGGGTCACCTCTTTTTCAGCATTTTTCCACTAACCTTTCTTTTTCTTCATATTTTCTTATTTTCTATTTTTCTTTTCTTAATTAATTATTTTCTATTATTTCTAAAATACATAAAAAACCACAAAAATATTTTTCCTTCTAGATTTAGGTTTTAAGAATACTTATTTTATTTTTTACACCAAATAATTTTTTTCCTTTTATTTTAATTAATTGTTAATTGATCATTAAAATTAACTTTTAATTGATTTTCCTAATTAAAATCAATCCAAAAAATCCAAAAATATTTTTCTTATTTAAATTAGATTTTCTACTAACCTTAAACTTTTTCTACTAACGCAAAAATCCTTGGTCTTGATATTTTTTCTAATTATTGTAAGTGCTCACAAGTTGTAATAGCATAGATTTACAATTCCTCGCACATTTTCCGCATTTTATTTTTTGCACTTCCTATTATGTAACTACCCCAAAGCCATGTGATAGTGTAGGATCTTTACTTTCCGCACTTTACTTTTTGCTCTTATAAACTGTCTATAACTGCTTAACTGTTAGTAACTGGGGTCTGCATGACAAGATAAAATCAATCTTATAACACATTAATTCAAGACTAATATATCTGAATTCAACACACTCTTTCACACTTGCACCCCCTTAGGGTATCCTCTCTTGTTGCCTTTCGAATACAATGGTCATGTCCCTCGAACGTAGGGGTACCATTAGCAAAAGTCTCTCGATTCAAAATCATCACAAAGATCACTGTCCCTCGATGACCCTCCGATTGTTGCCTACGAATACATGATCTTGTACCTCGGTTGTTGCCTACGAATAAGTGATGATCGTCCCTACAAATTTGCTAAGGTATCCTTACAATGTTGCCTTCAATGACCATACGATGACCCTACGAATGTCCCTTCACATCCAACGAATAAAGTTACCTACCAACTGATGGTATGGATTGTTAGAACAAATTTTGTTTCTAATAATATATTATAGTTTTGATGATAACAAGCATAATAAATTTTGTATGAATAAATATAATACTCTGACTTGTACATGTTTCATTTCAGAAGATGTTCTGACTCTAGTGCAAAATGGAGAATATATCATGTTGAGCAGAAGATGAAGTTAGAAGTTCTAATGAGAGCAGAACTTCTAGACAAAGCACGCTCAAAGCAACTGCTGATAGAAACACGCTTTAGAAGTTCGAATGAGACAAAACTTCTGATCAAGCACGCTCAAAGAAACTGCTGATAAAAACACACTTTAGAAGTTCGAATGAGACAGAACTTCTGATCAATCCCGCTCAAAGCAACTACTGATAGAAACGAGTTTTAGAAGTTCTAATGAGAGAAGAACTTCTGGAACACGCACGCTACCTATGAAGCTTCTAAAGTAAAGAATGAAATTAAACTTCTAAGAAAAGCAAGCAAAGTACAACCTCTGATAAGAAGCACCAAAAGTATATTATGAAAAGAAGATGTTAACAAGGCTTACAGAAGATCATGAAGTATTAGAAGTTCTAATGAGAACAGAACTTTTGGTCACGCAAGCTAGAAGTAACTTCTGATAGAAGCAGGCAAGAGTAAACTTCTGATAGAAGCACCAACAGAATATTCTGATGAGAAGATATTCTAACAAGGCTTACAGAAGATCATTATCAATATGTACGTTATCTTCTAAAGACAAATTCTGCAAGAGCAACGTTTTCCTACTAGCTAAAAAGGCTAAGTACTTGAGTGTCACAACTTCCAAGGATCATTCGTTAAGCAAAATCACGTGAAGATTATGCATCCTTTATTACTCTTTACAGTATCCAAGAAACGCCACCCATGCAACGAACAAATTCTGGAAACACTATATAAGGTGTTCAAATTCAAAGAAGAAAAAATAACTACAACAGTTATTCCAAGTAAACTCACGCTGCCAAATAAAAAGTCAATTCTTGTAATTAGTTTACTGAAACTTTGAGCTTCATTTTTGTGTAAACTTCACTTTGTGAAGAATAGCTTTTCTAGAAGCAATATTGTACACAGTCAATCAAATATCATTTATTTGATAGTTGTTCCTTGAGAAGACCAGTTGGGTCTGTATTCTTGAGAGGGCTAGGACTAGTTGAGTCTTAGAGGTCTTAGTCACAACGGTTGGTTGTGCAGTTTGTTCCTTGAGAAGACCAGTTGGGTCAGTGTTCTTGAGATGGCTAGGACTAGTGAGTCTTAGAGGAAGTTAGTCACACTAGTTGGGTAGTGCACTCTGTAATCGTTGATTATAGTGGATTAAGTCCTCATTGAGACAGGCGAAATCACCTTGACGGGTGGACTGGAGTAGTTTGAGTTTCAAACGAACCAGGATAAAAATCCTTGAGTATTTTAGTATTGTTGTTTGGGTAAAAGAATTAAAAAGAAGAAAAACTTATTCAACCCCCCCTTCTAAGTGTTTTTCCAAGCCTTCATGGATAACCTTATTCTAAAGGAGAAGGAAAATAACAAGAAACGACTAATCTGAGTAGGTAATAAAACTCTATTGCTTGCTCAATCAAAATATTTTTCACACCTCACACTTATTTTCAAAATACTTTTCAATCATTTTGTATACATTCCAGCGAGAATCATTACAAAGTTACACATTTTCCAAACAAATATTTCCAAACACTTCGTATACATTCCAACGAGAATCATTACGAAGTCAAAGTGAAATATTTTTCAAAAATAGTTTTCAAAACACACAAACACAGAAAACAAGTTTTCAAAAGTGAGCTAAGCAATTAAGAGCCCGTAGATAACTACGGATGGAAAGGGTGCTAATACCTTCCCTTTTCATAATTACCTCCCGTACTCAGAATCTAACGAAGGTCTTTTCCTGTTCTTTTCACCTTCCCTTTATTGGATAAAAGAAAAGTCGGTGGCGACTCTTGCTATCCGCAACATTTACGATAAAACGTAAAACAAACAAGTTAGTTCTTCCACTGTGTTACAATATGGAAGATTTCTTTTTGAACTTTTCTCTAAGTTAGAGATAGTTAGGGATAATGTCGAAGTTGAGTGGACTGAGAATTTTAAATATGTGGAATAGTTATCTTTGTTGTCATGTTTTTTTATTATCAATGAAATATATCATTTTTCTATTATTACCTATTCTTGTTTATTGATAACAAATATTTTGAGAATTAGTAATTAACAAAGAAAAACATGGAATCTGGAAAAGACGCCAAGTGAGAAATCGTTGAAAAAACTTTAAATAAGGTAAAAGGATTTCGAAGCGAGATACCTTATAACAACATTTCCTCGATTTTTTTAAATAAAAATGAGAGAATATGTATTATTTTTTATGGATAAAAAATGACGCTCACTCTTATCTTAGTTTTTTATAACATCGATGAAAAATATTATTTATTTTCTTAAAAAAAAATTAAACATGACGCTTCCAAAAATATTATTTATCCAAATTTTTAAACGTAACCTAAAGTTATATTTTTAAACCGGTTTTTCATTTATAAAATTAAAAAAAAAATCGGTAACCATTATTTCAAATTGGATCGAGTATTGGATCACCATTATTCAATCATCCCAATTTTTAAAAACATAAATTTTAGAACCCTAATCCTAAAACCCAACCCGTCTTCATCTCTTTCTTCTTCATCATTCTTCAAATTTCAAACTCTAATCCTAATTCTCACAATCACGAGTTTATCCATTACAAGTTCTGTATTACATCTTACAATAAGTGAGTTTAGATGATGCAGATGAAGACCTATTGTAAAATCAATCTTGATTTAGGAAGTTTAGTTTACCATTTAGGCTACATTAAGAAACAAGAGCTCACTGTTGGCGAAGGAAAGGTTGTTATAGCGACTGACAATCTTATAAACATGTTTTAAGCATCAAAGTTATAGCTTTAAAATGATATGTAACAGACTAATATAAAATCTGCAGTTACTCACATTTGTAATGAAAATTCCCAAATAACATGAAGGATAAGAAGGGTTACAATATATACCTTGTAACAACAAAAAATTGGTTTTAAAAATAGTTTTCTTAATAAAATAAAAAATTGGTTTTGAGAGAAATCAATTTTTAAATGGTTTTTTAAAACTGATTTTTTTTGTGAGAAACCGATTTAGAACTAGACTGATCCACATGTAACTCAATTTTTAAATTTTTTAAAAAATAAATCGATTTTATAGAAACAGTTTTAAGATCCAAATCAAACTATATATTCTATTTAAATGCATGTTTTCTATGATGTCAAATGAAAGCATATAATTTTTTAATTCTTCTAAAATGAGTTATTAATAACAAAATTCAATTTTATAGTATTTAAAAGGTTTTTCGTATTCTTTTTATTTAAGATTACAATTATAAGTTTAAGAGATAGATTTATTACTTAACATATAATTTGATACATTACTCATCCCTTTAATTATGGTTAAATTTTGTCATTTTCTCTGCAGCTCAGCTCAAATTCTCAATCACCATGTTCTGGATAATCTCACCGTCTCATGTTCTATGATTTATTTTATAAGTGTGACCATACTAAAACTACAATAGTGTCTTGATTTTGAGAATCCATCAACAAACACTTAATCTCTATAAACAAAAATATAATGCAAATATATTATTTATAGTTTATTATAGAATTGATTATGCAAGATTTCTAATAAAAAAAATTAACCAATTCTAATCATTATACCTTTTAAAGACCTCTTAAACAGAGTAAAATATTTTCAAATTCTCTCTAGCCAAAACTAAGAGTAACGAATTATTTTCCCTCTACTATGCTTTAAATAGGAAAGAAGATAAATCATTATAATTTACAATGAGTACAACTCTTTACATGGCCATTTATTTGGTAATAATATGTACAACTATTTACATTATTTTTATTAATAAGTAATAAGAGGTTGACAATAGTATCTTTTATTTTTTATTTCAATATATCTGTACAAAAAGTATATATATATATATATATATATATATATATATATATATATATATATATATATATATATATATATATATATATATATATATATATATATATATATATATATATATATATATATATATATATATATATATATATATAAATAATGATGATGATGAAAAAGATAAATGAAAAGTTACAAAATTTTATGTCAATAGTTTAAAATAATAATAATTTATTGATAATAAATATATAATCATAATAGAGTTTAAAGTTTGCAATCCATTTATATGTCTAACATACATAATGTTCATTATCACACATGACATTCATGAAGTCATATTTATAACATGAAGATCAAAAGAAAGTAAATTATTTTCCAAGATATATTGATGTTATCTTTCTTCTAGGTGGTGGCTCACACTCACACACATGACTTTAAAATTCATATTTATTATACGAGAATAAGAGCTAATCTATTGTGTATGATTGAACTAATATTTATTTTTAAAGTTAAAATTAAATCCGTATTAATTTTATTTGATAATTTATTCAATTAAATTTCGGATCAGTTAAATTTTAAGTTAAAATTAAAATTTAGAATGTTCGATTAATTCAAAATTAAATTATTGATCAAAAGTTTGCAAAATATATATTTGATTTAAACAATATTCAGAGGTTTTACTTATTTCGTGATACAAAACATATTTTCCCCCAACAATGAAGGCATAAGACACTATTATAAATTATTAATAATTATTCTTCCGTCCTATATTATTTACCACAATAGATAATTTTATATAGATTAAGAAACAATAGAAAATAATAGAGAAAAAATAGTTAATTTACTAAATTATCCTGATTAACTATTAGTGTATTCAAATTAATACTAATGTTAAGTGAAAAAATTATAAATTAAGAGCATATATTAGAGGGTACAAATGGAAGATTATATATAAAATTGCATTGATAATCTAAAGTGACAAGTATTTTGGGACAAATTTTTTCCTAATTGTGAAACTTATTTTGGGACGGAGGGAGTAATAATTATGAGTGTTTACAATGACAAGAAAAATATGTAAGTGAAGATGTTTTTGAATTTAGGAAAAAACAACACTTTATGAAATGTGTTGTACTCCAATTTTTGTCCCTAAGATCCTTCATCCTCTCATCATCACAATACATCAAGATCACAAATAAGGTTGGACTCTTAGGGTTGTCCTATTCCTAAGCTTGCTCTTAAGGGATCACCAAGCATTTTGATTGTGTATGCTTTTGTGTATAGTGATTGATAATTGACTAATCATGATGTGTATATTATTTGCTCTCTAGATGTTGTGATGTAGGTGGATGATGCAAAGGTTTCTTACTCAAGAAGTCTATAGGTTCATGAGTTTATTTCCATGCCTTCTCTCTCCAACTCTCAATGTTTTGAAGTATTTTCTCCCATTAAGGGCTTCTCTTGTCACCTATTAGGGTCTATCATCTTGAGTGTGTGCTCCATATGTGACAAAGATCATCAAAGTTGAGGAATTCTCCATGTCATGGCCATCTATCTTGAAATTAGGGTTTTGGACTTCTGAGGACCATATCTTGGTGTTTGTGTGAAGTTTGCGGATGATTCTAAAGCAATTGGACTCTTAAAAGGATTTTCAACACATATATTCTTTGGTTCAAAGATGTTAATTGATGAAAAGATTGTTTTAAGGATCATTGATTGCAAGCTCTCTAGATTGATGCTTCATCTCTCTTGTATGACTTCAAAGGATCAAAACTTGGTCATACCTTGTCTCCTTGAGCTCATTAATTTTTTAAAGTGAACCTAAGAATGTCTAGTACAACTTAGTTCAATTGGTAGTAAGAGAAAATGCTAGGAAATTTGCCTAAGAAGTCAAAAGATTACAAGTCATTGGTGGGTTTCTCAATTTTTGATCAATCAACTTCAAGAAATCATATCTTGATAATCATTTATCACTTTGAAGCCATTCTTTTTTGCATAAAAATATTGAATAAGTGAATTTTATCCTCATTTGTGTTTCAAATATTGAAGATGTTTGGAAATTGCTTGAAGAAGTCAAAAGATTATGAGTTATTTCCCAATTTTTCATCAACTTCACAAGACCATAACTCTCTCAATTTTTGGGGTTTTTGGTTGGTTCTTTTTGCAAGATGTTCTTTGAGAGCTCTGAAAGTGAACTTCGTTCAGGTAGAATTCTCAATCATTTCGCTCCAAATAAACTGCTAGGATGTAGTCCCTTCATCTCTGAAGCTCATGCTTCTTCTGGTTTGCATTTTCACTGAGAATTGAGTTTGAATTTCTAAAAACCATTGCTCGTTATTTTTCTGTTTTTTCTCAAACCATTCCTTGTATAAGTGAAATAAATTTTTCGCGAGGGTACCATTAGAATAATCTTGAAGATACAAATCCAATGGTACCGGTCTGAGGAATTTATTTCACAGTTTGTGAAACTCGAATTTGAGATGGCTGGAGGTTGAAGACGACCTACGTGTCTGTCTTCAACAAATGACGTGATGCCATGTAGTTTTTTTGAATATGGTTTTGTGTGCTTGCCTTACCATACGCGCGTTTCCTGAGCCCTTTGATCTGATTACTTAAGTGAGTCAACATCGATCCAACACGTGATATATTTTCTTGTTTTATTTTTTTAATTTGTAATCCGATGTGAAAACCAAGGAGGTCCATATCAAGTACAACGCGTCTTATCCACTGAATTAGCTTACTAACGTGTTTTGACTGTGATCCAATGGCCTACATTTTTTTGGCTTTTATTTTATTTTCTGATTTTATATTTTAAATCTTTTAAACTTCAAAAAATCATAGAAAACTCATTTTTGACTAAAGAATTATGAAAAAATTCACAAAAATACTTTCAAATATTCTCTTTCTGATTTTTATTTTTTCATAATTTTATTTTCATATTTGATATTTTTATGGTTTTTCTCTTTTATTTGATGTATTTAAATGTTTTAAAATACTTTTTGGCATTACAAATTTATGAAAAAATTATGGAAGGATCCAATGGTCATTTGACAATTATTGGTGACCTCATTTTATTTTTATTTATGATTTTTCCATTTTTGACAATTTTTGGTTTGTTTTACCATTTCTTTTTTATTTTAAAAACATAGTTTGACTTTTAAAAAGTCTGAAAAAATTTTGTCAGCACTTGTTGATTTTTGTTTGACCTTGGATAATTTTTTTGGGATTTTATTTTGGTGCATGGGTACCATTATGTATTTCATCAATTAAAATCCAATTAAATAATTCATTTTCAAACAATTTTTAATTTGTTTTACTAAAAATTCATTGCTGATTTTGGATTTATTTGGAGTCGCAAATTTCCTCAACATCAATGGAACTTGAGTGTTGATAGGCCTCTTGGCCAAATCCACCAAGATAGTTGGTTGTTTTTGACGGATTTAGATCGGATAAATTCATCTGATGCATTGTTAATTTTGTAACTTGTTCCCTCTTCTCCATCTAATTTTTTTCTTTTGTTCTGAATCAAAAAAGTGATCAATTGGTGACATAAACTTCAAAGTTTAGTAAATGCCCTAAAAGATGACTTGAGTTTTGATTTTGGTTCAACACCTATGATACTTGTCGTGTGGTCGCTATGATTTTTTAATCAAGCTTCTGTCAAGTGTTCACTAACCTTGTCCAATTGAAATTCTCAATCATCTTTGATCAAGTGGTGATTGTTCCAAAATTGATGATATACTTGACAAGTTTCAAGATGGTCATCTTTCCAACCTTACTAACAGTTGACTTTCCGATGATATACTTGACAAAAAGCAATTGAAACTTGTTGTGTGGTCGCTATGATTGTATCAAGCTTCTGAAAAGTCTTCATGCGCAAGCTTCAAGATGATCATCTTCCTAACGACTAATTACTAACAATTGACTTTACTTTTACGCCTTTATCTTTCCGCTTTTATTTTTTATGCTCTTTACTTTTATGCACTTTATCTTTTTAGCATTTACATTTCATGCCATTTTTTCTTTGCTCACTTGAGCATTTATTTTCTTGTCACTTTTTCTTTGCTCACTTAAGCATTTTATTTTGTTATTTTGAATTTGCTCACTTGAGCTTTATGTTTTCCTTTTGTAAGATACCTAATAATTCAACCTAAGCATAAAAGACTTTTGATTGGACTTGGTTACTATGCCTGTGCTTGGAGTTTGATTTTTGGACTTAAGATTAGGACCTCTACTTCAACTCGAAGATTTATGTGATCTTGATGTTATTCTGTCTCGCTTGGTTTATCATCTTGTATACAGTTTATCCCGTTTATACTCGATCATGAGTGGATTTTCTCCAAAAACAGCCGTTACTCTGCCCGTTTTTCTTGAGACATGAATTCATCAGAGGCATTGATTTATTTGAAGCTTGCTTTTTTGTCTGGTTATTTGTTGTTTGTGTGGTAATCCAAAGGATGGGAATGTGATATTGGCTTCTTAATGTCAAGTATTAAGTTTCCTACCCGGTTAGATATTTCTTTACCCTTACATTTTACTTTATGCACATAGGTTAGCCTCTTCATCTCCTCCCATATTCTTTAATTTTTAAAATCTTCCCTCTTTTTTAAAGGATTCTTGTTTTCAAAACTCGAACCGATTTTATAAAAAAAAACTTGGACTTAGGTCCATGCATTTTCAAACTCCTTTTCTTAATAAACTTCCAATCCATTTAATAATACTTTGACCATTTCTCATAAAATTAAAAAACACATAACCTCATTCAAATTTTTTGACCCTTTGTGGCTTTTCTTAAAATCAGCCAACACACGATTTTAGTCTTTTTTACCCGAACTACATGGGTTTTGATTTTAACATTGCACATTATTGGTATGTAAGCCTGGAACTCATTGAAAGATCCATCAAATAAAAAATTGTAAAAAATACTTATTTTCTTACCCCCACCATCCATTTTGTACATATACCATTTTTTAGCACACATATACAAATTTTCAAAAAAACGTTCCTACGGAGTACCTTAGATGCTTTGGGTGCCTAACACCTTCCCTTAGCATAACTAACCCTCGAATCCAGATCTCCGATTTTCTTAAGATTTCATTCGCTCTTTTTCCTAGTCCTTTGGTAAAACAAAAGCGCGGTGGCGACTTTATTGTTATTTTTTTGAGTTGAATCAATTTAATGGCTTACACTTATTAGTTTTTTGCCTCTACAAAGTATTGTTGTAGATGAAATAGTGCAACAATTGATAAATATGTTATTGTAGACGAAACAATGCAACAATTGGTAAAAGTGTTGTTGTAGGGGAAACAGTGTAACAATTGTTTCGTATAAGATTCTAGCCTCACGATTCTAGCCTCGACCCATTTGTTGTAAATAAATTTTCTAACAGACACTCGAGTGCTAAAATTCGATGATATCCATTCAACAAAAATACAATGAAGTGAGTTTTTTTTATTGTGTCCCTAAGGACTGATGTAATAATATAACTTATATGTGATTATTACTATTTTAAGAGGATGTAGTTTTAATATTGTTGTGTGAGTCGTTTGATAAACTAAAAACAATAACAAAGGTCAAAGATTAAAGTGTTAAAGTTGTTAGAGTTAGAATGCAATAAATATAACCACATGCATATGAATGAGTAATTATACATATTTTAGATATCAATTCATATTATCTCCTATGACTCAACAACATTTTCCATATATGAAATAACAATGTGAATTGTCATATTGTTCATTCAATGATTTATCAACCTAATAAACAATACAATAACATTAAGATTCAACAATGTTATTAAGATTCAAAAATATGTGTGAATATCAAATCTAAACTTATATATAGAATCTAACTTTTGATAGATGATTACCTAGGTCAAAACCTAAAGTTTACTTCTCATCGATAATCTAAGTTTACATATTATGTTATAAATTATCAAGTTGGTTTAATAATAATGCATATCCTTGATCTATACCTAAGAGTGTTTATCAATATCATGATACATATATAAAAAATATTAAATGAAAGTGTAAAGATATAATATGATTGAATAACTAAATAATACATAGCACCATGATCACCAATAATACACATAAGTTCTAATAATTAGAAAATATAAATCAGCAATAGAGAACTTAGATACTTATATTGATGGTAATAATAAGTAGAAGCAGACAATGTTAGATAAACTTTTGACTTGACAAATATACAATCTCTCTCTCTCTCTCTCTCTCTCTCTCTCTCTCTCTCTCTCTCTGTGGTATTGTAAGTGAACAATATTATAAATAAACAAAAAATATTAAGAACTCCCCAAAAAATTTATCCTTGGCCCAATTTATAGAACTTTAAATATGTGTGCATTCACACGATAAATGATGACTCGTATAGTGAATTTAAATTTTCAACATTCTATATTCAATGAAACTTTAACCGCACCATTCAACTACCTTTAATTTTTTGGGTGATCTGAGATTCAGCTAGTGAATATGCCCTGACTTGCAAGCAAATTATTTTTTCTTGGATTCACTGGTCAAGAATAAATTTCCTAGTGAATTGAGTATTACTTTGGACTTAAATATACATGCGACAAATTAACTCTCTTTTTTAAATATATTTTAAGTTCCTCATTACTATAAAAATATGTTTTTTCATTTGAAAATATTAATATGAACCATTATATTTAAGAAATTAAGTAATTATTGAAAGAAAATATGATTTTAAGAAAGATGTTGATATCATACAACAAACAAATATGTTCAAGCACCATATCAGCAACTTAATAATACATTAACCATTAGTTTTGAAACACATTACATATTGAAATATTATCTATAAATACCATGTCTTCCTTTGCTCATACGATAGAAAATTGAAAATTGCATCAAAAAAGGGTTTTAATATAACCCTTACACAACAAAACATCCCAACATGTAATTCAAAAGATCCAAACAAAACACGAGTACATATTTTTCACATGTCTTAATAACTGGATCATAGTTCTGACTTCAATGTTGTTCGTTTACATCATTTCTTTTTCAACGAGACATACACATACGGAGAATATCGACTCATTTGACATATCACCCTGTCGCCATTGCTAAACCCTTTGGTCTTCACAAAGTTGTACCAACCTTTAGTCATGTATTTTTCATATGGGCTTGGTTTCTACATACGTGTTGTTGTCTTGATTACACACTTGAATTCTTCATGTACATCAACATCTCTAATTTTTATTTCTTTTTGATTCCTTCGCAAGCAATCTTTTGATATTTCCCTTGGAAAATGTTGCAAAAATATAACATGCGGCATTGGATTAGTTTTTTCATAACAACATTTTATCAACACAACACAAAAGTAGAAACAAATATTACCTGAACATTTCCTCTTTTGGATTTGGAATTCTCTATTGCAATATCCCAGCAATATGTTTTCTTTCCGTAAAAAACTCTTATTTTAACATTGAATGGATTTTTGGCCTTCTTCACAATTTTGACTTGCTCCTTCTTATTGCTTTTTATCACAGTTTTATTTTTGACTGTCTTGCCTGGCCCTGTCTTGATTGGCCCTTTCTTCTTTAGAGTTTTGATTTTCCCTATCTTGATTGACCCTTTCTTCTTCAGAGTTTTGATTTGCCCTATCTTACTCAAAGACTTGCTCTTAGTCCTCTTCTCAATTTTCTTTCCTTTGTTGACAATACCTTTGTCAACAACAATTTTAGCCTTATTCATATTTCTTTTAGTTATTTCAAATTCACTTGTGGGTGGGTAGACTTTTGTAAAAAGAAATACAACAACCATAAATGAAGATAACACTACATGCATTATCAAATTGAAATATGATTATATTAAAGGAGGTCAAACAAAATATGTTTCTCCAAAGTTTCTTTTCACTCATGATCTTAAGAAAAATGGTGATATAAGCTCCAAAAAATATGTTCAGGTGGTAATTTTACAGACCTTTTAGTGCAAAAGATTAACCTTCATCGTAGAATAAATGATTGTTCAGTCAAGGGGGAGAATTGAATTCATTCAGCTGAGGGGGAGAAATGAATTTTTCTTAAAAGGATATGTATTCCTTTTCCTTCACTAGATCCCACTAGGTTTTTTCGAATAAGGTTTTAACGAGGCATGTCATGAACAAACATCCGAGGAGGACTATTATAAATAATTGACGATTGTATCCCTATATTTTTCTTTCTTATTTGTAATAATACGTATTGATTAGTAATGAGGTAGTTCCCTCACAAATAATATTGTACTCTTTTTCCTTCACTATATTTTTTCCCACTGGGTGTTTTCTAGTAAGGTTTTAACGAGGTATGTCCTGAACAAACATCCGAGGAGGACTATTATAAATAATTGCATCCCTATATTTTTCTTTCTTATTTGTAATAATATGTATTGATTAGTAATGAGGTAGTTCCCTCACAAATAATATTGTACTCTTTTTCCTTCACTAGAATTTTTCTCACTGGAATTTTTCTAGTAAGGTTTTAACGAGGCATGTCTTGAACAAACATCCGAGGAGGACTATTATAAATCATTGATGATTGTATCCCTATATTTTTCTTTCTTATTTGTAATAATATGTATTGATTAGTAATGAGGTAGTTCCCTCACAAAGAAAACACACACACACACACACACACACACACATATATATATATATATATATATATATATATATATATATATATATATATATATATATAGGAGTAGGACTTCTCATATCCTACAATCCATCTCATTCACCTTCAAAGGTTAGAAATATTTTTTAGTGTAGTATTGATTTTTTTTAATATTTACTACAATTTATTTTCATCATATTTTAGTAATAACAAGTTTTTTTTGTTTGTGTAGTATTTACTTATATAAAAACAAGTAGTAATGGAAACAATAGAGGAGATGAAGTTTTTAATCCCCAATGAAAATTATTCTAAAAGTGTTGAGTTATTTGTTTTGTTTCCGGAAATTAACCAAAATCAACATTCTCTAAATGATGTTGCAGTATCTATGGGAAATGATGATAATGGAGGAGCTCAAAATCCACATCCCAATAGTTTGGGTTACAATGTGGAATTGTTTTGAAAGAAAGAAATCATAAAATCCTATGAGGGAGGAAAAAATTGCATGGTGATATATCATTTTAATTATTTTTTCAAATTTTTATGAAATTAGTTTTCATTTTATTCTACTTCATGTTTATCAAACAACAGCTAACAATAAATATATTTTTGTAGAATATTCTAGCTGACATTGTTAATAAAGGTGTTTGTGTTGATCATACCACCTTAACCTTGATGGACTTTGATGACATGCAATCCCATGATTGTAAAATTCTTAAGGGAAAAAGGCCACATACTGAGATGTATATTAGAAAGGGTTGGTATGAGTATGCAAATTTAAGAAACTTAAATGTTGGAGATGTCGTCATTTTCCATTACCTATCTGATTCTAAGAGGATCAACGTTAAGCATGTGAGAAAGGATCGAGTGAAGTATGTAATAAGTGATGACTCTGATTATTTTTTCTTAATCTTTCTTATATTGTTGTGTTCTTTTTTAGCATAATTTAGCTTATGCTTTTTTTTGTAGTTTCCTATTAGAAGATCAAAATCAATGTTTTAGTTTCAATATCTATATTACACGTTATACTTTCCATATCATACACCGACCTTACGCGACCCGTGCGAACGCACGGGTCCTTTACTAGTTGCACTAAAAAATTGTACCCTTTGTTTTTTTTGTATTTTCACTACTAGCACACATTCAGTTTAAAATATTATTACTGGTTATAACTCTTATTGCATGAACTTCTTTTTGCATCTGCAAATTATGATCCTTCTCACAAGAATCTAGGATTGACTCCATCAAAGCGTCCATTGGCTGATACAATATAAGATATAGAAAATGTCCAAATGCGCTCCACAAGTTGCATAAAGACATTGAAAAGGAAAAATAATCTCACTCATCCTACTAGATTGTTTGTCAAAATACTTAGATATTTAGTTATATAATGAACATGATCAATTATAGCAAGTATTGGTTTTGTAACTTTAGACATATATTCGTATTTTATAATTGCTAGGAAAACTGAATATACATCACAAGCGACAAAAAACAACCAGACAAGGAAGGTGCAGATTATGATATCTAGGATGCTGAAAACTCCATGGTTATGACATGGTTAGTCAACTCCATGGATGAAGAGATAGGTGCAAATTATCTATGTTATGATACTACAAAAGAACTTTGGGAAGGTGTCTCCAAAATGTACTACGATTTGGAAAATCAATCCCAAATCTACGAATTAACTCTCAAACTAGGAGAAATTAGACAATGTGAAGATTAATTCACCTAATACTTCAATTGTCCCAAATGCATTTGGAAAGAATTGTACCTTTTTAATGAGTATGAGTGGAAATCATCTGCGGACAACAAACACTACAACAAGATGATGGATGTTATTCGTGTTTTCAAGTTCCTTGTAGGTCTAAATGTTTATTTTTATTAGGTTAGTGGTCATATTCTAGGAAGAAATTATATCCCTTCCATTGTTGAAGTCTTTTCAGAAGTGCATTGCAAAGAGAGTCGTCGACAAGTGATGCTTGGAAAAAATACAACAGTTGTCCCTCCACTAGTTGAATGATCTTCCTTGGAAATTCCCCATGTCAGTCGTAAACCATTTCTTAATCAATCAGGTGGATACAAGACTCAATTATTCTGTGAACATTGTGGTTGCAATTTCCACACTCTTGAAACTTACTACAAACTACATGGACGACCAAACCATGGCAAGGATGGTGAGTTTGGTGATTGTCCTATGCCTACGACAAATGAGGTTGATTCGTTGCCATGTATTAAAGATAAAATGGATAACCTTCTTAAGTTTCTAAATTTCGATTCATCTGTTAATATTCATACTAGAACAGTGGCATAAACAGGTAAGAATTCTTGGTCACTATCTGCCCACAACCACTCCAACCCTTGGATAATAGATTCAAGGGCATCTGAACACATGACCAATTGCTCTCATCTATTCAATTCCTACTTTCCTAGTTCATGTTTTGAAAAAGTTAGGATAGGTAATGGTAGTTATTCAAGTATTGCAGGCAAATGTAGCATAAAAATTTCAGAACAAATCACTTTGCAATATGTTTTACATGTTTCTAAACTCTCTTGTAATCTTCTACTTGTTCATAAATTGTCTAATAACACTAATTGTTCTATTATTTTTTGTCCTTCTACTTTTGTTTTTTAGGACCAGAACTCGGGAAAGAAGATTGGAACTACTAGAGAGATGAATGGATTGTACTACCTTGATGGAATGCATTTTGGCAATACAATGTTTTTCGGTTCAACCAGTACAAGCTCATCTCCTGTTTCAAATCAAGTTATGTTATGGCATAAAATATTAGGCCAGCATTGTCATAAACATTTGTTTCTTGCATTTTTCAAAGAAATAAATTCCTCACAATTTCATTGTGAAGCTTGTCACTTAGCTAAAGATCATCAAGTGTCTTTTAAATCAAAAGCCTATTCTGCTTCCAAACCTTTTCATTTAATTCATAGTGATGTTTGGGATCCTTCAAAAACTATGTCTAGAAAAATGGTTTGTGACATTTATTGATATAGACGATTTTTTTGGGTTTATCTCGTGGAGAAAAAAATTAGAAGTCGAACAAAGATTTCAATATTTTTAAACATTATTAATAATCATTTTCAAACCAAGATTGGCATTCTAAGGTCTGACAATGACATTGAATATGTAAACAAATATTTAAGTACATTCCTTGTAACTAAGGGGATAATTAATGTACACAAGTATCTTTGGTGAAATGTTTTATTAACTATTTTTCAACTGATCATCAAATTCCATCTCGTGTGTTACAATATGAAATTTGTGTATAAGTGTTACAAAACAACTTTCCTACATCTCGTATTATTAGGGATCTTCCCCTTAAAGTTTTTGGTTGTATTTATTATGTTTACATCCCCAACATTTTTCGTTCTAAGTTGGATCCTAAAGCCGAAAAATGTGTTTTTCTTGGCTATGCTTCCAATAAAAAGAGATCCAAATGTTTTAACCCAGTTACAAATAAATCTTTTGAAAGCATGGATGTTCACTTTGTTGAAAATCAACCTTTTTTAAAAAATTCTCTTCAAGGGGAGAGTAATTGTAATAATAAAGAAGATAATTTTTGGGAAACTTTGCCTGCTCTAGATGATATTGTGACTACAAATCACCAAAGTGCTAAGATAATAGAACCTAGAAAGCCTAACCTTGAATTTCCAAGTAATATAGTACCCAAAACAGGGGGAGAAACACTAAGTAAGGATGATAATCTTGAACTTAAAGTGTATGTTCAAAAAATATCCATAAAAGTGGTGCAAGCCCTATTGTCTCTCCAGTAGAAATCCAATATGATTTACCAAGTGAAGTCCTACATATAATCAGTATTCTAGTTCTTAATCTGGTAATCATTCTTACTCATCCAATGATTTACTTGATTTGTCATTTCCTGATATTAATCTTCCAATTTCAATGAGAAAAACATTTTTGGCCTCAAAGTCCCAATTGATGAGAGGAAAGGTTCTCGTATATGCACTAAACATCCTATGTCTAATTACTTATTATATGAAAAACTATCACACACACACACACACACAAGACATATGTGTCTAGGATTTATAATTTGTTTGTGCCCAAAATTATTCAGGAAGCATTAAGTGATCCAAATTGGAAATTAGCGGTGAAAGAACATATGTCCGTCCCGGGGGTCACCTTGGCCGTGAACCGTTGTTCCGTTGTTTTTATTGGCTCCACCATTGACGAAGGTGGTTTCGTTGAATTTTTCATCGTTGTCGTGTTGAGTAGCCATGATGATCAGAAAGATGAAAATTTTCTTTGGTCTTTACGTTGAGAAATGCAGGGGAGCAAGAGTTCCCACAAATGGAGCCATTGATCGTATTGGACCATAATGATCTTTAGTGGCCCACAACAATTGAGTTGAACGATGGTTGAAGTGAATGGGGTACCTGCAAGACACTTTGATGCCAAAGTGAAAATTGGAGCAGAGTGCAAGTAGAAAGTGAATAAAGAATGAATGTACTTGACCCTATAGTGAAAGAGGATATTTATAGCCTCAAGTGTTGGGCCAAGGTCTTCATCATGGGATGAAGATACATGCCCATAACAAATGGCTTCCAAGATTCACATGTGTGAAGTGGAGGAGTGAGTGCCCACAATCCTGGTCCAACTATCCCGCCTTCTTCGAAGAGTGGAGGACCAATTCTTCCTAGATGGCAAGAGGTCCCGCGATAGTCGGAGGGAAGTTGGCCATGTACTTATAGGGTCACACGCGGAGGAAGTGTTCCCAAACGGTTATGAGTTGGGCCATATCGTTGGGAATTCTTCGAAGGAGCGTCGGACTAGGCCATGCCCTTTAGTGGGCCAATATGTAGGCCCAGTCCAGAACATACTTCATTCTGAAACTCTTTGAACTTTTCAAAGGATTCTAATTTATGCTTCATTAACAGACATATCCATATCTACTTAAATAGCCAGTTATGAAGTGAAGTATCTAAACCCTCCCCGCGATTTTGTATTAATTGGTCCACATACATCAGTATGGATAAGGCCCAAAAGATCACTAGATCTTTCACCCATTCCAATAAAAGGTGACTTTTTCATTTTGCCCATCAAAGAGGATTCACACACATAAAATGGATTAAAGTAAAAAATATGTTAGAAGTTCATCTTTATGGAACTTATGAATGTGTTTCACATTGAAATGGCCCAAGTGACAATGCCATAGCTATGTAGGATTACTATCACTCGATCCATGATTTGTTTGTTATATTAAGGATATATTTGTCTAAGTATCAATAATATATATCATTAGACTTCTTAGCAATGGCATAAAACATTGAATTTAAGTAAATTGGAGAAGCAACCTTTCTCAGTGATAAATGAAAAACCTTTCTCAGACGTGAAATGTATTCTACCTCGACTAAAGAAGCGAGGTAATGAAGGATGTCATGAAAATTAACGACTTAATATCTCAGTTTTTAAAACACCGAGGGGTAAACTTATTTACACGTGGGACTGAACCCCATCATCCGCACTTCTATTATTTACATAACTAGCGCCTCATACATCTCGATTAAATAATAATACTGAGGGGTAAGATATATGTTTTTTAAATTGAAACTCGTTACATTATTTACACAGAAAATTAATAAAATAATTTGTTTACAAACTACAATATTTTTCCAGAATATTACATTGTTTACACAGAATAATAAAATAAAAATTAATTTTTCCATGAAGATTATATGTTGGATCTTTAAAATCTTGATATTTTGGGGAAGATCAAATGTTAGATGCCAATATATTTTCTATTAATTCTCCTTGCATTTGTTTCTGATATGAACAAAAAAAAAGGGTTAGATGAATAAATATTTTCACGCTCAAATAAATATTCAAGGACACATACCTTAAACCAAAATATTTTTCTACTCTTGCATCTATCATAGAGAACTCTTCATGGCAAATACTCTTGCAAACCTTAAAGTGGAGGATGAATATAGTTTCAAGCGCTTCATGATGTTTCATTATTACTTTTAGATATCTGCAAAATGCTTTCATAATGGAAGTTTTTTAGGTTTCATGCGGATCACTAATGATAGTGTCTTGAGCGTTGATACTCATGAAATGGGTGACACAAATTTGCTTAAGGACAAAGAATACATTTCCTCAATTATAACGCTAAATTAGCCTGCCTCTCTAGTTAAAAACTGAGGTGAATTTTTTTTTTCATTACATTTTTTACACAAAATTTTAAAGCATAGTATTACAACAAATCTTTGTTGTTAGGAGATCTCTAATCTATTCATTGGAAAATGTAATATTGATTGCATGCATCCAATTTCTGAAGGGGTTAATTGTTCCAATTATTTGAAAAATATTTTTTGCACTTCCTATCCATCATAGAGAACTTTTTCAAGCTTCTTAAGTTCCAAGATTTAATTATCTTGCAATCCATCCCAAACAATGAATCCTACGAGTTAGGATTAGGGTAAAATATGTTTAAGGAGTAATTTATAGTAAAATATATAAATCCTCGGTTATTAGGAAGACCGATGGGGTAGATAATTTAGCTTACAAATAAAAGATATATAATAAAAAGAAAGGTTCTTGAATTGTTTTCCCCTCTCAGTTATAAAAAAATATGAGGTAGAATATCAAAGATCATCTATATTAAAAAAAAGTAACATATCTTTTGGATATTCAAGGAGGATTTTGAGCTATTTAAACTATGTTTCAAAGTCTTTTCCTATCCCAACGTTTCATTTCCAACTCTTTGTGTCTTAAAATCTTGTTTCAAGTTCTTTTCTTTTATTTAGAAATGGATGCATATCTTTCGTTCCTTATCAATGAAAAGCATGTTGATTTCGATGATTTGAAAGTGAAATGTTTTAATCTAAGGAAAACTTTATCCAAACAAAAGTTAAATGGTTACTTTGACATTCTTTATGGCCTCATCTACGCTAATCTCGTTAAAGAGTTCTTGTTAAATGCCTCTGTTGTGCCATTTGGTCATAATGTTGAGTCAATCCAATCTTATGTCAATGGCTCTCATATCACCATCACTCCATCACTTATTACTAAGACAATAAACTATGAAGATTTTGGTAGTTATGTTGAAAATTATAGATTCAACAATGTCTACTTAACCCAACTTCCTCGAATTTAGGCCAACAAAGATAAGCCCACCAGTCCTGCAACTCTACTCCCAATTGCAAAAGTTTTGTATCAACATTTAGTGTCAAATATTCGTCCAAGAGAGAAACAATTGTAAATGGTTACTTTAAATGACAAGCATCTCTTGTAATTCCTTACCTACAACTTTAGAGTTAATCTTCCTCTTATCATTTTTAACTTTTTAAAGGAAATGGTAAAGATCTCTCCGGAGAAAATGATTTTCCTCATACCATATGGAAGAATTATTTCTAAACTTTTCTCTCAGATAGAGAAGTTTAGGGATAATGTTAAAGTTGAGTGGAATTAGAAGTTTGAATATGTAGATAATTTATCTCTGTTGTCCTATTTTTTTTATTATCAATGAAATATTTCCTTTTCTATCATTGTCTATTCTTATTTATTGGTAACAAATATTTTGAGAATGACTTATTAACAAACAAAAACATGGAATCCAGAAAGATGTCAAGTGAGAAATCGTTGAAAAAACTTTAAATGCAGTAGTAACAGAGTTTCGAAGCGAGATCCCTCACACCTATATTCCCTTAGTTTTTCTAAAAACTAAGAGAATAGATTTAAGATTAAATAGTTTTTTCGTCCCTGAAACCCCTCACACCTAACCCTTCACAATTTTTTTTTGCCACGTGGATGGGCTGAGAAATCTTGTCAATTGTTTGCGCATATACTTTCTCAAAAATCATAACTTCCAAAACTCATTCAACAAGCGGTTTCTCAAAAACGGTCTCTCTTCATCTCCCTTTCTCTCCCGTCTTCTCTTCTTCCTCTTCGTCTGCTACAAAAACAATTTAAAATATCCACCACCTAATAACGATACCGACGTCTTAAAAAATCGTCAATAGCATCTGATTCAAAATGTTTTATTGTTCTATTGTTCTTCGATTGATTTGAAGTGTGCTTGATGCAGGTTCTTGCTACTGCATCCTTGGATGGAACAGTAATACTCATATCAATTTTGATATTGTTGTTGTTTGTATTTATCTTATTTGTCTGATAATATTTGTTACAGGTGAAGCTTTGGGATTTGTCCAACAACCAACCACTTGTGTAGCATCTAAAAATCCTGCAGTAGTAAGTTTCATTTTCTAACTCGTGGAAAAATATTACAGTACAAATCATGATATATCATTGTTACATTACATTGACATAATTTATTTTTATTTTTCAATGGTGTTATTAGGGGGTATATATTCTATTTCTTTCTCGGAGAATAATCCCTTTATTATGGTTATATGAGGGGAATCAGGAAAATTGGAGGTAATTGAAGACTAACTAATTCAACAAATTTTTTTATTGTCTCTCCATAGAAATGACCGTTGTAACATATTATTTTATAGATATGGGACACATCTTAGAATAAACAAGAATATTCCCAACAGAAGATACAATAATATCCCAAGAAGAATTTCTTAGCCCCAGGTAATCCTACTTTTATATTTAAACCTAATTGATTTCTAATTCTAATTGTTTATCTTTGTGTTTATGTTTGATTGTGTTTATTCTCAAAACCGTTGAATTTATCCTCGATAGAGATGTCGTTTCTTTCACCAATCATAATTCTAAAAAGGTACTTCCATTTTAACCATGAGTTTTTCTGTTACTATTTTTTTCTTTTTGATTTAGGATTGATGAATGTGTACGTAGGTTTGCAAATCTTTCAAAGTTGAAAGATTATTTGAAGATGATGAAATTTTTGTTTTGGGGTTTCCAGAAAATACCTATTGGATTGGGTCTCTTAATATTCAGTTTAATGGTTATTTAGTTTGTTAACAATGCACATTTTAGCTTATTTGGGTGGAATACTTTATAGTTTTTGTATGGGAATGAACAGAGTTCAAGGAGTTGGAAAACTAAAGAGGCGGATTTACTTCCGTATTATATGTACTTGGATAAGGAATTATATGTACTTCCGTATTGTATGGAAAACTATGTAATTGATGCATAGTTCTTCATCTTTACTAAAATTAGTAGAAATAATTTCTTTACTAAAGTTAGCTCCTCACTTGGTAATTAGTATCTATGTAATTGATGCAACTCTTTCATGTAAATATGATTTCTCATTTTCAATACAATTTCATTTTATGACCTGTGTATCTTTTACTTTCGATCTTCAGTGTGTCAGCAGGAATATATTATGGCTCAAAATGTCATCAAAACAATAACGACAGAGGAGTTCTTCAGTTCGAGACTGCAACTAATGTCTGTTATTAAGGTAATAGGTTGGTTATTTTATTTTGACAATTAACATGCATACTTTCTTAAGGAAGAACCTTGTGAGTTGTTATGAGTTATAATGTTTTGAACACAACCTCAAATTTATTAATCTGCTTTATATATCTAGATGCTTTGAAGTAGATTTTCTACATTACAGATTAAGTTTCATTCTTATTTTAAATTTCTTTAGCTTCAAGTTTTGTGCTCTTAATTAGTTCTTTTAGGTATTTATATATATTCTAAAGAGAATGAAGATTGATATTGAGAGCGCATTGATTATAATAAAAACCGCTGCTCAAATGGATGTAGGTTTAGATACAGGTGTGATATTTATATTTTTAACTATTATGAATCATTCTTCTATATAAGTGTACTTGCCCTTGATGTAAGATAACTATTACGTTGAGTTTCAATTATTATTAGAAAATATAATAACGATTTTATTCAATTAAAAAGAAAACATTTAATGTAAAATGACAACATCATTAATTCTAATTATGATTCACTCTTTTAGTTTAAAAAGAATAATGATTCACTTTTTATTATATGTATTTAAAATAGTAATTGAGCTTTTAAAGTTTTACTATAACTAATATGGTAGTATTATTTTGACTATTTAAGGATTACTATAATTATCATCATATATTTCTTCTAACCTTTCTCAATTAATGAATAGTATATTAAATTTTTTGAATAACCACCGGTTAATGAAAGAAGTATACCCGTTAATAAAAAAACGTACGAATATGTAACCAAAAAAAATACGAATATGAAAGAAATATACCAGTTAATGAAAGATAAATAAATAAATAATTTTTCACAACAATTTTTTAAAAATTTTATTTATCACGCACCTCTCCTTTGCTGATGATGTTCTCATGTTTTGCAGGGGTGATGCTGATTCAGTAGAGATTCTGATGAAAGGACTTAATACCTTTGCTGATACTACTGGTCTCATAGTGAACCCTAGGAAATGCAAGGTTTTCTTTGGAGGTGTGGATGAGGATACCAAGAGAGATATCACTGCCCTTACTTCTTATGCTGAAGGTCTGCTTCCCTTCAGATATTTAGGAGTGCCACTTACCACAAGAAAGTTGAATATTAAGCACTATCTCCCCCTCATAGACAGAATCCTTGCAAAGGTGAATCATTGGTCTTCTAGACTCCTGAGCATGGCAGGCCGTATCCAGCTAGTCAAAACTACCACCACTGCCATTGCGCAGTTCTGGATGCACTGTTTGCCTCTTCCTAAAGCAGTCATTAAAAAGATTGATGGCATCTGTAGGAGCTTTGTTTGGACTGGAAAAGCTACCATTAGTAAGAAGAGTCCCATTGCTTGGGAGAATGTCTGCAAGCCTCAAAGAATGGGAGGTATGAACATTTTTAACCTCTATCTTTGGAATGATATAGCCCTTCTTAAATGTTTGTGGAATCTGAGTCAGAAGGCAGATAATCTATGGGTTAAATGGGTGCATGCTCACTATCTAAAACAGAAGAATCTCATGGAGGTTGACATGAGAAATAGCTATTCTTGGGTTTTCAAGAAAATTCTGCGATTAAGAGAACTAATCCCAAGTCCAACCTCAATGGAATAGCATGATGCATAAGGGGAAGTTTTGTATGCAGCTTCTGCATGATAGAATGGGTATGGATAGAGTGCCTTGGAGATATGTTTTGCAAAACAATAGTGCTAGACCTAGAGCTATCACCACCACTTGGATGGCTTGCCATGGTAGATTGGGCACGAAGGATAGACTGCACAAGATTGGCTTGATAACTGACCGGGTTTGTAGCCTTTGTAATATGTGTGATGAGTCAATTGATCACCTCTTGTTTGCCTGTAGTATTACAAAAGCTATCTGGAAAATGGTCCTTCAATGGTTAGGCATTCAACATGACCCACAACCGTGGTCCACTGAGATTGTTTGGATTACTAATATGATTGGGAAGAAAGGCTGGAAATACAAGGTCCTGAAGATTGCTGTGGCTGAAACCGTGTATGGGGTTTGGCAACATAGAAATGACACCGTTTTTAGTGGAAATACTTATAGAAGCACATGTATAGATATTGGAGATAGAATCATAGAAAAAGTGATATATAGAGGGTGGTATTCCCCCAAACTAAGAAAACATATAGCTCCTTTAATGTGTTAGCTTGGTTGTCTTGTTTTGTTACTTTGGAAGGCTGGATCTTATGATCACCTATGTAATTAGTTGGTTTTTTTTGAATTAATAAAATATCCTTGATTCAAAAAAAAAAAAAAAAAAAAATTTTATCAATAAACATCAACGTAAAAAAATAAACATTTTATCTTATTACTTACCAAAAATAAATCTATTTTTTAATCAAAACAAAAATGTATTTATTCAAAATTCAATCCTTATCTTAATATTTATCACAACTTTTGTGAAATTGACCTAATAGAATTAAATGTGCCAATAATATAATAGAAAATTTCAAATATTTCTTATATAATCATAGTATCCTTCCATTAATTGTATCAAAACTAAATTTAGTATCCTTCCAATAATATAACAGAAATTTTCAAATATTACTATAATTAACTTTAAAGTTAATTAATATTTATAATTTAATAACATTAAATAGTTTTTAATTAAAACTTATGATTTCTTTTATTCAAATATTTGAATATAAAAAAAACTACATATATGATTCAAATATAAATAAAAATATGTTAATAATAATCTTTAATGGTTAAACAATTTTGTTTTTTAATTTTTTCATTCTTTATGTTTGATTGAATCATATTAATACTGATCGTACCTGATCAGAAGGTGTCTTGGTCTAATCTGCAACGGTGGTCCAAAGTGAACGAAATGGGGGTACCTGCAAGATACTCCGATGCCAAAGTAAGTAGAGGCAGAGAGAAAGCAAGCAAGTGAGAAGAGAGTAAAGAATGAGATACCTGAACCTCTCAAGTGAGAGGGTATTTATAGCCCCCAGCGCTGGGCCAAGATCAGATTAGTGGGCAGAAATCCAAGCCCACTAGCGGATTGCTAGGGCTTGCGTGTGCAGGGAGGCCAGCACGTGGCCTCCTCCCTAGATTGTCGCCCGGGAAATCCGGGTTTGTTCCGAAGTTCCTGGAGGACGTGTGACGGTTGAGGAGATCCAGTAAAAGGGTCCGATATTATCGGGGGCCACGTGGCAGTCAGGGACCGTTGGCCACGTGGCCCCCGCGTAGACACTCCAGGTTGTTTTTCAAGGGCAATTGGGCCTAGAGTCTATTGGGCCTAGAGCGTGGGCCAGTCCAGAACAGGAGCCCCCCAAGTCTTTGCTCTAGTAGAGTAATGACTTTGAACTGGGCATGTCCTCGACGGTATCCAGCGACGACCTTTGTCCGGGTAGGCAACAGGCATAAGTCCGCAGATGCCGTAGCCGTTCGACGGGCATGTTTCGGATTGTTGGACTCGGGGACGTCTGCGTGGGAACGTCGAGGCGCGAGGCTAGCGAATCGGGTTGCCCGGTCCTCGGGGAACAGCTCCTAGGTCAAGCGTTGTGTCAATTTGATGCCACTTGTCATCTTGAAATGGGGTGTTTGGCGCCTAAAAGGTGTGACCTTTTCGTATGCCCAAGAAGTTTGGCTATAAAAAGGACCTTTTAGGGTTTCATTTGTTTATTCTCCTCCAGTTCTCCCACTTCTGCCAAAGACTCTCGAGCGCGGAATCTTTCAAAACGTCACATCTCCAACTTTCAATCATGTCTTCGACTCCCAATGCAGGTAAACATCCCTAATTCTTTGATAATTTCCTTTCAATTTTACGTTTTAGGATGAATTTAGGGTTTGATTTTCATGAATATCGCGGGGAGGAGATTAAATTTAGCGGGGAGAGAGTTGAATATTACGGGCAGAAACTAGGATGATATGGGTAGAAACTTGAATAGCACGGGCAGAACTTGAATACCACGAGCAGATATTTGAATACCACGAGCAGAAACTTGAGTCTCGCAGGGAGATTATTGAATATTATGGGGAATCATATCGATATTACGGGGAGACTTCGATGATTAGTTGATAAGTTTGAGTACGTTGGAGGGAATGTAATCCGCGCGGGGTCCTCGAGAGAGACCAACATCTGCTCGTTGTTGCTCGTGCTTCTGGGCCCCTCGTCGTGTCACTTGAGTCGTGGTGGAGGGGTGGATTTGATATCCTCGAATTCACTTTTCTTTCGCTGCTTTTCAGGTGCCAGGGATCAGACTCGCGCGACGACGAGGGTACAGGCGGACATCGACGGATACGATTGGCCGCGGACCTCTCCTGGGTCGCTCCCGAGCCGAGGGACTTCCGCTCGGATTTTTCCACCGACTCCTCCAGTGCGTTCAACCAAATAGAAGACTTGGACGAGGGTTTTGAACCTTCCTGGGTCGTGCAAATCCCTGGGTCGGGCAGGAAGATCTGCTCGTCGTACACTTCTACGAGGTTCCCAATGTACGAGTTTGCATTCCGGGAAGCGGGCTTCCGCATGCCTTTCACCGGTTTTCAAATGGGGGTCTTCACGTGGTTGGATCTCGCCCCTTCACAACTCCATCCAAACGCCCTTGCCTTCATGCGGGCATTCGAGCTCGTATGCCGTTACCTGGACATAGGTGCCACTCTCCCCCTCTTCTTCCGTATCTTCCATCTACAGCGGCAGATGGTCGGGGATAAATGCGCATGGGTGTCGTTCAAACAGTCGGGCAAGCTCTTCAGACCGTACCTAGACTCTGTCCGGGATTTTAAGAAACGGTTCTATGTGATAAAGCCCGTCACAAGAGAAGCCGAGGATACCCTGTTCGAGCGCACCGTGGCGATCAACGAGGACGGAAAGGAGGTGGAAAGGATATGGGCGAAGTTTCCCCTCGAATGGGATAGGAAACACTATGAACGGGGGCCGGATTTCTATTCCGTGAAGCCCGAGAAGCTGGATAGGGACAACCAACTCTCCTACGAGAGGTTGGAAAACTTTGTGAAGAGCTTTAGGCCGGCGATCTGTGTCGACCGGGAAGGGAATGTGCTCCTTGACTCCAACCGGGAGATCGAGATTGCCCGGCGGTACATCAACACTAAGGTCATTTTAGATTGCGAGTCCGACGAGGACGCACTGGGGCTCTTAGGTATTTATTTGGAAATGTAAAAGGGGAGTTGCCCGCGTATTGGCGTGTGCTAACGTGTTTTCTTTGTTTGTTTTGCAGATAAAATGGCGGCCATGGAGGAGCGCATGCTCAAGCTGCGACCCAAGGGTCCCCGTGTGACCGCCAAAGACCGAGTTGTTGATCTTCAGCGGCAGGCGCGGGAAGATTCTCAGCCCGCCGCCAACACCCCTTCCCCGGCTTCATCCCCCGACCAACCACTCAAGAGGCGAAGAGCTGAACGTTTCGAGCAGGGAGTGCAGGGGACTTCGGTTTCAACCGGGGATGCTTTTTGTATTGCCTCCATGCTTTGCTCAGAGGCAACTCTTTGAGGGGAAACCCCCGGTGGTCCAGAAGGCGGAGAGGGAGATGATCTTGGGGCTCGACCCGAAGGTGCGGGGAGAGGGCCTGAATGCTGATGTATCCGCAGTCATCCGGATGCTCGAGACCTCGTTGACTCTCAACGACGAGGTGGCCAACTCCCGCGCTCAAGCCTCCAAAGCCAACGATCGGGCCGCTGCCCTGGAGCTCGAGAATATGGCGCATTGGAATGAATTGCAGAAGCTCCGGGGTCTGGATGCTAGGTACAATGCACTGGCAGCAGAGCTAAGGGAGATGACAGCGAAGCACGGGCCACTGGTCGAGGAGAAGGACAAGCTGGAGGCCGAGGTCAAATTGTTGAGGGAGCGAACGGCTCCTGCTGAGGACGAATCTGCTGAGGAGCGGGCGCTTCTCTCCCGGGAAGATTTGATTGGCCGAGTGAGGATCCTCGAGGAGGACACCGTGGAGGCGCTGTCGTTTGGATTTGATCGGGCCCTTCAGCAGGTGCAGATAGTGAACCCCGGGGTGGAGCTGGTGACTTCTGGGATCGGCCCCTTCCACCGCGTGGTCAACGGGGAGATCGTGGCTCCTGATGCTTGATTTGTAATTGTTTGGGCCTGCGAGCCTGTTATCTCTGGCCTGCGTGCCCCATTGTTATTAATCTTCGTACACTGGGCTGGTGCCCGTCTTTTTTGGATATTTGTAATTTGGGTCTAGTGCCCGTGAATATTTTGTTGGCCGTTGTCGGCCATTTATTTACAAATGCTCTAAGATAATTGTTGTTTATTGTTATATCTGTTCGTTTATATAGAGAGATGCTCGACCTTGTTGTGCCTAGCTCGTATGCTAGGCTTGGAGTCTTGAGGCCTCCGGGCGAGGATGTGGTCGTGTTAGGAGACCACATACTCGAGGTGTGGACTGTCCGTCGCGAGCCGGACATCCTGCCAAAGGTGCATGAACAAACCCGCGGATCTCGATCGAGGATTTCGCATCGAACGGGGTCCTTACTCATTGTAGTCGAGTAGGTCCCCCGCGTATAAGCGGCTTGGGACGCGTACGAGCACCATTCCGCGACCCAAGGCTGAGCTAAGTCTCCGTGGAGGGGATTGACGGCTACTAAGTGTTGATCATGTGGTCGTTCTGGCTCAGTTGTAATATTGTTTGAGCTTTGTAGCATTCCAAAGTCGAGGGAATTGTACTCCGTTTAGATTTTCTAGGTAATAAGCTCCTGTGCCCGTCTTTGCTCGGACGCGATATGGTCCTTCCCAGTTGGCGGCCAACTTTCCTTCGCGACATTCCTTTTGATTCCTGCGGAGGACCAGGCTGCCGACTTCGAACTCGCGTTTGATGACCTTTTGGTCGTGGCGCAGCTTGATCTGCTGTTTTAAACGGGCTTCCCGTAATGTTGCGCCTTCGCGGATCTCGTAGACTAAATCCAGCTCCTCGCGCAGTGCCTCGTCGTTTGTTTCCTCCTCTAGGGGAAATTCGGTACGTCTCGATGGTTCTCGGATCTCGACGGGTATGACCGCCTCTGTTCCGTATGTTAACCGAAACGGGGATTCCCCCGTGGTCGAATGGGGAGTTGTTCGATAAGCCCATAGCACGCTGTGCAGTTCTTCCACCCACCTGTTCTTGGCTTCCCCGAGTCTCCGCCTGAGTCCTCGTAATAAGACCCTGTTCGCAGCCTCTGCTTGGCCGTTGGTCTGGGGATGCTCGATAGACGTGAAGTGATGCTTGGTACCTAGCCGTGCTACAAAATCGCGGAAGTTTTAATCGGTGAACTGTGTCCCATTGTCCGTGACGAGGGCCTGTGGAATACCGAAGCGGGCAAGGACGTTACGTTTGTAAAAATGAAGGATGTTGAAGGAGGTGATTTTGGCGAGTGCCTCGGCTTCTATCCATTTTGTGAAGTAGTCTACGGCCACAATGAGGTACTTGTTTTGGTAAGAGCCTTGTGTGAAAGGACCGAGTATATCCATCCCCCACCAGCTGAAAGGCCACGGGGACGTGAGCATCGTGAGCTCGTGAGGTGGCGCGATGTGCATGTCGGCGTGGCGTTGGCACTTGTCGCATTTTTTGACATGTTCTTTGGCGTCCCTTTGCATGGTGGGCCAATAGTAGCCGGCGCGCAATGCTTTGTGGGCAAGGGACCGGGCCTCCCAGGTGTTGGGCGTTAATTCCTTCGTGGATTTCATGAAGGATGCCGGGCACCTTGGACTCCTCGACGCACTTGAGGAGGGGGATGGAAAAGCCTCGCCGATACAAACGCTGCTTCGAGGACGACGTAAGAGCATGCACGGCGTTTGGTGGCAGCGGCTTCCAACTTGTCAGTGGGTAACTCCCCGCGAGTGAGGTAGTTGAACACGGGGGGTCATCCAGCAGTCTGCATCACCGATCGCATTTATGTCGAGTGTCGTCGTGGATCTTTCGATGCTCGGTTGAGTGAACGTCTCTTGTATCACCGATATGTTTCCTCCTTTTTTCTTTGTGCTCGCGAGCTTGGATAAGATGTCTTCCCGGGTGTTCTGTTCTCGGGGAACATGCTTAATCTCTGTTCGGTCGAAGCTCCTCAGTTTTTCCTTTACAAGGTTAAGGTACTCGACGAGGCAGTCGTTTTTAGTCTGATACTCCCCGAGCACTTGCGATGCGACGAGTTGAGAATTAGTGAATATTTGAATATCCCGTGCGCCTATGTCTTCGGCCAGGCGTAGCCCTGCGAGCAGAGCTTCGTATTCTGCCTGATTGTTGGACGTCGGGAAGGCCAAAGTCAGGGAGTGTTCGATGACTATGCCTTCCTCGTTCTCGAGGAGGACGCCGGCTCCGCTCCCCACCGAGCTTGAGGCGCCGTCGACGTGCAGGGTCCACCTGTTGCTCGCATGGGGAGTTTGCTCGTGGGCGGTCATTTCGGCGATAAAGTCGGCTAGCGCTTGTGCTTTCAAGGCTTTTCGTCCCTCATATTGAATGTCGAACTCGGAAAGTTCGAGGGACCACCTCAACATGCGTCCGGCCATATCCGGGCGGGCGAGGAGTTGCTTTATGGGTTGCTTTGTGCGCACGACGATTACGTGGGCGAGGAAATAGTATCGCAATATCCTCGCGGTGATGACGAGGGCGAGTGCGACCTTTTCGATTTGCTGATATCTGGTTTCGGCCCTTTATGGCTTTGTTGTGAAGTAGACGGGTTTTTCCCGCCTTCGCCACGATGAGTACTGCGCTCACTGCTTCATTGGATACGGCTAAGTACAAATACAAAGCTTCCCCGAGCTGTGACCGTGAGAGCACTGGTGGTTGCGAAAGTGCCCGTTTGAGGTGCAGGAGAGCTTGCTCGCATTCCTCGTTCCATTCGAAGGTCGGCCCCTTTCTTAACAATTTAAAAAATGGGAGTGCATGTTGTGCCGACCTCGCTACGAAACGGAATAAAGAGGTTAGCATGTTGTTCAAGACTTGAATGGACTTCTTGGATCTGGGCGTGGGCAGTTCGGAGAACGCCCGACATTTGTCGAGGTTGGCCTCAATCCCTCGTTCTGTTAGATAAAAACCGAGGAACTTGCCGGCCTTGACTCCGAACGTGCACTTCTCCGGGTTGAAGCGCATTCTGTGCTTCCGAGCCTGATCGAAGACTTTCTTCAGACGTGAAGCGTGGTCGTCCTCAGCTTGGGATTTCACGATCATGTCGTCCATGTATACCTCGAGCATGTCACCGATTTCGTTCTGAAATACCTTGTTCATCATTCGCTGGTAGGTTGCTCCGGCATTCTTCAGTCCGAAGGGCATTACATTGTAGTAATAGTTCCCCGACTTTGTCATGAAGGCCGTGCAGGTCCTGTCGGCTGATAACACGATTTTATATAACATATTTGATGTATTTTTCATAAGTAATGTTAATGTTTTTATTTAATTATTTCACTTTATTTCTGTAATACGTTGGTATTTTCTATGTTTCAGGTATTTGCATTAAAATAAAGATAAATTGAGCAAAGAAGCAAAATCAAGGAAAAATAGTATTAAAAAGGCAAAGAAATGAAGTAAGGAGTGGTATATAGCAAAAAGGAGGTGTCAAGGAAGAAGAAAACAATTACAGCAAGCAGGCCCATGAAACTAAGCCCAGTCTACGTGGCCCAGTACAACAAGCAAAGCAACCACCGCCACGTGGCCGAGACGCCGCCTCAACCTCCCACTTCCTTTGAGGCGCCCGCCTCCTTAAGTGGGGCCTCCATTCGCAGCAGGAGACGCACGCCTCAAAGTCAAGGGCCACGTGAGCGCGCCTCCCTCGCAAGTGGGACCCACTACTTTTTCCCATGCTTGAGACGCACGCCCACGTGCCTATTCTTCCCCGCCCGACTCTCAAGGCGGGATTTTCTCACACGATGCCACTTATTTCGGGAAAGGAAGCTTACCAAATGCATCTATAAATACATGCTCTAGTCTCGAATTAAGGGTCTGATTTCACCGAACAACCGCTATTTCATATTTCGTAATTTTATTCCAAGATTGTATTTTGAATTATTTTATTTTCACCGATCTAACTTACGTTAGATCCCAAGGCTTTTTATTCCTTGTCGTATTTTATTTTTCCTTTCAATTCAAGAAGTCAAGAACAAGGTTATTTCCAGCATTCTTAATTTCAGGTTTTATTTATTTATTTTATTTTATTTTATTTATTGTTGCCTGATATTATTTATTTAATTGTAGAAATGTTTAAATATATCGAATCGTATTATTTATGCATGTCTAAATTAATTAATATGTTTGGCTAAATTGTTTTGATATTGGTATGTAAATTAATCGATCCAAAGGAATCTAAAATAAACTGGCATAATGTTACGTTGTTAAAAATATTATTTCTGATTTAGATATCTAATTTAATTTATTAAAAGGTTTAGAAACCAACAGAGCGAAAGTTTGAGGTTAATAAACCGATTAAGGTTAGAAACCAACAGAGACAGTTTGAGGTTTAGAACCGGATAGTGGATACTAGGTATTAATTTTAAAGATCATGACAGCTTTTAAAAGAGATTAAACTTTATTTATTTTCAAAAAGTGTTTTTATATTCGGCGGGATAGCGAGAGCATACGTTAGGATTTAATTACATGATCCGATTCAATAGAGCGAAAGTTTGAGAGAGGATCTTTAGATGAGTACTGTTTGCTGAAATAAGATTTCTATCAACTTAAGTAACACGTCAGTGGAAATTTAGATCCCCTTAGGTTAGACGAATTACGTACCGATATCTATTTATTCATTTATTATATTTTCCTTAACCAAAAATCCTAAAGAATTATTCGCCTTAGCTGTATACCGTAACATAGGATAACAATAGGTCGATTTATAGTCTCTGGGTTCGATATCTTTTAAAACTACGCGATAGGATCGCACTTGCATCTGATTTATAGACGATAAAGTCGCGATCAAGTTTTTGGCGCGCTGCGGGACTATTTAAGTCGATATTGTAACTCGGTGTTACAATCGTATAGACTAAGGCATTTTTATTTTATTTACCATGTATGACCCAAATTTTTCCTATGCCCATTATCAGTATTATGAGGAACCACAAGAATCCCATAGATCCAACCTTGAAATACTGATGGAAAACTTTAATGCTTCACAAACCTACTCCTACCCCAACTACCTTCAGAACTACCAATCTCCATACTATGAAGAACTACAAGAAACTTATAATTTCAACCAAACTTTTCCTCAACCAAATTCTTCCTATAATTATCACGCCCAATATTTTGAAGAACCACCAAAACCATACAAATCTGATCTCGAAATATTAATGGAAGATTTTAATGAATCATGTAGAATGATACAACGCTTCGGGGAAACACAAAAAGAGACTTTAACTTACTTTCAAGACTCTGAAGAATCGCAAGATTTTAATTTTGAAACGTCAATAGAGGATTCAGATGAGATGATAATTAACTCTAGGATAGAGTCTATGATTGAACACTTTATAGAGGCACAAATTATCCTAAATGAAGCACAAACTATCCATAATGAAGAAGTGCGAAAACAAAGTCTTCAAATTAATGAAACCCTTAGCCAACTAACCATTAAGGTAGAATCCTCGCCTCACAAAGATGTTCTTAGAGACTCAAATCTCCCAACTCAAACAAAACCTTCTAGAACCTCAACTTGAGGAAGATGTGGATGTTGAAACAACCATTATGAAAATACTACTTGGAAATCTAGAAAGTGATGACGAGTTTGAGGAGAGTGATATTGTGGCCGAGGAAAATTCTGACGAGAAAATAGTGGAGATTGAGAAAAATGAACCAACACTGTTCGAAGAGGAGGTTGTAAAAGAGGTAGAAAATGAAGCATCTATTGTAATCCCAAATCACTATGTCCCACTAATTCCTTCCGAAAATTTTATGGAAACTCCGTAGACTCCCAATCTAAAACGTACGTATGTATTGAAAAATATCCATACTAATTCACCACTATTGGAAGTCTTACCTAAAAAGCAAAAATTAGAGGACCATAAAATTAGGGATATAATTACTGTTAAGAGGGTAAGGTTAACTTATGAGGCGACGGACGAAATCACTAAGCCAAAAATTGAAAACTTATACTCAGGATAAATCCAGGACCGCCACCTAAATTTCGAAAGAATAAACCGCCCTACAGACGTAAGAAAAGAAAAGGTGAGGGATATGTGAGATGGCTTGATAAGTGGCCATGGAAAATCAACGGGTAGTCATTCTAGTTTCTAATTTTAAATTTTCTTTTTCGTATTTTAAATTTTCCTATTTTATGTTAACTTTTTAATTTTATTCGGTTAACGGTTACACCCTTTCATCTGATGCGTTCGAACTATTTTCCACTAATACAGATAATTATATTCAATTAAATAATCTGCATTAATATTTATATAATAATTGAATATTCTTATTATCGTATTCTTCTATTAACATACAAAATTAATATTTCCCAATATTTATTATATTAATTATAAAGCATTATATACTAGTATTATATATATCCTACTAATTAAAAAATTCTAAATCATCTTTATATATATATATATATATATATATATATATATATATATATATATATATATATATATATATATATATATATAAAGTATATAATGTGTATGCATGTCAAAAATTGTTCCCTATCTCTATTACCTAAGTCACATGCATCTCTCTGCCCAAGATGATCACCCTACTCTTTTCGATTTCTCTGGTTCTATCGCATTGAGGACAATGCTTATTTTAAGTTTGGGGAGTCTAACATTTCTCTGCTCGTTTTATTTTCTTTGCTCTATTTAGTTTTTCCTTTTAGTTTCCTTTTTCTATGTATTGCAAAATTTCCATTCAATAAAATACATGTTTATGAAATTTTAGTCTTTTATGTTTAAATTTCGTGCTTATTCGAATTTCTCCTTTTTCTTGAGCCATAACGACAAATTTTAACAAAAATTAAAACATATATTAACACACTCAAATAATACTAAGGTTGCCTATTTTTAAATAAGAATTGAGCGACATAGCAAAATTGTTATCGCCCTAACACTTTAAAACCCCAACGTGTTAGATTGATTTAAGTACTTATTATACCAACACCTTAAGACTTAGTTTTAAAGTAATCCCGAGTAGTTTATTAAGCAGTCGGCACCGCCTTAAACGACAAACTACGTGGAGAATCGATGAATATAAGTGATTGATCAAGAGTTTTTAAGAGAAAATTTTTATTAGAAGATGCACTTATTAAGTTAGATGGTCCTTACCAGATCATTTAATTCAACGGTTGCAGAAACTATAAAATATTTATGCAAACATCCATTGTGAATTGGTTCAGTGGTCCCTGGTGCTGAACTTGGTAGGGCGGATGACGATCCGATCCCCCGCAATTTGTAATTGGGTAAAAGTACCAAATATAATTACCGGACTCCTAGCGGTTTATAAAGATCAAAGTCACTAACCGGTTACTCCACTATGAGCGCGTAAGGTAATGGGCTTAATGTGATTGCGCCAGAATGAAAACGGGTGAAACAAAACGAAAGTATTAGGTCGAAGTCTAGTGTTATTACGGTAATTTTGGTGTCAAAGTCTAAACTCGAGTTATCCAACAAAGAAGTGAATTGCAACCTAGTGCGAATTGAATTGTGTTATATAATTGCATTTGACATATGCTCAAGTGATTTTTCATTTTTAATTTTTGCTTGAGGACAAGCAAAGGTTTAAGTATAGGGGAGTTTGATAACACGATTTTATATAACATATTTGATGTATTTTTCATAAGTAATGTTAATGTTTTTATTTAATTATTTCACTTTATTTCTGTATTACGTTGGTATTTTCTATGTTTCAGGTATTTGCATTAAAATAAAGATAAATTGAGCAAAGAAGCAAAATCAAGGAAAAATAGTATTAAAAAGGCAAAGAAATGAAGTAAGGAGTGGTATATAGCAAAAAGGAGGTGTCAAGGAAGAAGAAAACAATTACAAAGGTGCCCATGAAACTAAGCCCATCAGGGCCCAAGACAACAAGCAAAGCAACCACCTGCCACGTGGGCCGAGACGCCCGCCTCAACCTCCCACTTCCTTTGGAGGCGCCCGCCTCCTTAGCAAGTGGGGCCCTCCATTTTCGCAGCAGTTGAGACGCACGTCTCAAAGTCAAGGGCCACGTGGAGGCGCCCGCCTCCCTCGCAAGTGGGACCCACTACTTTTTCCCATGCTTGAGACGCACGTCTCCCACGTATGCCTATTCTTGAGGCCCCCGCCTCCGACTCTCAAGGCAGGATTTTCTCACACGATGCCACTTATTTCGGGACGAATTGAGGAAAGCAGTTACCAAATGCATCTATAAATACATGCTCTAGTCTCAGAATTAAGGGTCGGCATTTCACCGAACAACCGCTATTTCATATTTCGTAATTTTATTCCAGTATTGTATTTTGAATTATTTTATTTCAGTTTTCACTGATCTAACCTTACGTTAGATCCAGTGCTTTTTATTCCTTGTCGTATTTTATTTTTCCTTTCAATTCAAGAAGTCAAGAACAAGGTTATTTCCAGCATTCTTAATTTCAGGTTTTATTTATTTATTTATTTTATTTTATTTATTGTTGCCTGATATTATTTATTTAATTGTAGAAATGTTTAAATATATCGAATCGTATTATTTATGCATGTCTAAATTAATTAATATGTTTGGCTAAATTGTTTTGATATTGGTATGTAAATTAATCGATCCAAAGGAATCTAAAATAAACTGGCATAATGTTACGTTGTTAAAAATATTCTTTCTGATTTAGATATCTAATTTAATTTATTAAAAGGTTTAGAAACCAACAGAGCGAAAGTTTGAGGTTAATAAACTGGATTAAGGTTAGAAACCAACAGAGCGACAGTTTGAGGTTTAGAACCAGATAGTGGATACTAGGTATTAATTTTAAAGACTGCGACAGCGTTTTAAAAGAGATTAAACTTTATTTATTTTCAAAAAGTGTTTTTATATTCGGCGGGATAGCGAGAGCATACGTTAGGATTTAATTACATGATCCGATTCAATAGAGCGAAAGTTTGAGAGAGGATCTTTAGATGAGTACTGTTTGCTGAAATAAGATTTCTATCAACTTAAGTAACACGTCAGTGGAAATTTAGATCCCCTTAGGTTAGACGAATTACGTACCGATATCTATTTATTCATTTATTATATTTTCCTTAACCAAAAATCCTAAAGAATTATTCGCCTTAGCTGTATACCGTAACATAGGATAACAATAGGTCGATTTATAGTCTCTGTGGGTTCGATATCTTTTAAAACTACGCGATAGGACTGTGCACTTGCAGTCTGCTGATTTATAGACGATAAAGTCGCGATCATCGGCCATATCCATGGGGATCTGGTTGTAACCTGAGTAAGCATCCAAAAAAGAGAGCAGTTTGTAACCGGCCGAGTTGTCGACCAGTCTATCAATATTAGGTAAAGGAAATGCATCTTTGGGACATGTCCGATTGAGATCAGTGTAGTCAACGCACATACGCCATTTTCCATTAGATTTTTAACGAGTACAACATTTGACAACCAAGTTGAATACTTGGCCTCGGAAATAAAATTTTCCTCTAGGAGGTCTTTTACGTTTTTCAGCCTCCGCTTTCGGGAGATCGCCACGCCACGTTGTACTATGGCCCTAGCGGCCGGATCTATGGCGACTGGTGGCGGCACTGTGGTCGAGTCCGGCATTTCGCTGCACTCCATGCGAAGAGGTCTCGCGTTCTCCGGCACGCCTCGAGTCGCTTCTTTCCGTGTCGGGAGGTCGGCGCCGATCTTGACGATTTGGGGTCTTCCAGGGGACGAGTTCGACCGCCGTCGAATGGGCGGCGGATCCGTGTCCTCGCTTGTCCGTCCGACTTCATCTTCGCAACCGCATCGAGGTCCACCGAGCCGACGCTGGGGCTCGCCCCTCCGCGTTTTGGGGAGTTCGATCTGGCGTTGTCCGCCCTTCCCTGGTGGTAGGCGCTGGGTTGACCGTGGTCCCCTCGGTCGCGCGCTGTGGCACCTCCGCAGCTTTGATGTTGCCGCAGATGGTAGCGACGCGTCCCCGTTTGGTGTAGAACTTGAGCTTTAGATGGACGGTTGAAGGAACTGCTGTGAGTTCGGCCAGTGTAGTTCTGCCCAGAATAGCGTTGTAGAGAGAATGGCGCCGATTACCGTAAACGGACTTTGACCGTCATAAGCAACGCCCTCGCCAAGGTGACGAGGAGCTCGACGTACCCCCAGGGTCGGGATGTGGAGCCATTGGATCCCTGAAGGTCGGATCCCACGTACGGTGATAGGTGAGATTCATCGAGCTCGAGTGTTCGGAACAAGTGGGTGTACATGACGTCGACCGAGCCGCCGACTGTGATCCGTGACTTCAAAGTTTGCCATTCTTGCTTTGATGAGGAGGGGAATATGGGTGTTCGGCGCTCCTCCGGGGAGTTCTTCCAAGTAGAAGGTGATCGGCTCGACTGCCGAATCGCCGAGGAAACTTCGCTGACCGGGGTTTTGTCGATCACCGCCAAACTTCGCTAATTAATTGATGGCGTCGCCACGGATATGACCATGGCTGAGGGAAATTCTTCCCATGGGCCGTGGGTGAAGATAGGGCTCTGAAAGTCTTCGGACCTAGTCACCGAGTACACTATTTGATAGGGGCCGGAGTCCCCTTGTGGTCGGCCGTCGTCCTCGACTTCCTTGGTCTCACGGGCACCTCGTGATGCTTCAGGCTTTTTGTACTGTCCGAGTCTTCCGCCTTTGATTAGTGTCTCGATCGCGTCCTTGAGATGGACGCAGTCTTCGGTTAGGTGGCCGTGACTTGGCGATATTGATGATTGTTGTCGGCCACCGGTTTCGCAGGAGTGTTTCGCGGCCCCGACCTCCGCCTTGAACTCGTAGCCGAGCATTCGCTAGGATTCGCCAAGCGGTCGTGGTGTGTCGTCAAACGTCCACTGGGCATACCGATCGCGGATTCTGGGCCTATCCTCGCCGCTTTCATCGTGGCGACGAGATGACCGCCTCCCGCATCGGTTATCCCGGTGCCGCGGAGTTCCCGAGCCTCGACTCGAGTCCCCGGCGGTTGGCGGCTTCCTTCTCCTCGTGTGATATAGGCGCGAGCCTTGTCGAGGAGGCATCAAGGTGGTGGGGCTCGATGCCGACAACTTTCCTGAAATCCGTGCCGGGGAGGAGCCCTATTTCCAGTAGGTATCGCTTCATTTGATCATCGCAGGGAACTTGTATGGCTTCCCGCTGAAGGTCAATGTACTCTGAGAGTTTCATCGTCAATGATGGCCTCGAGGAGGCCTCGGTCTTTAGATGCCTGCGGGAGGCTGTGAATGTGCTCGTGAACTGGGCTTTGAGTTCTCTCCAGGAGTGTATGGATCCCGGGGGCAAGCTTTTATACCAGTCCATTGCTGTTTTCTTGAGGGTGGTGGGGAACAGCCTGCATTTGATTGGTCCTCCAACATTGAGGTATTGGAGCATGGCCTCGAAACCGTCGATGTGGTCGATAGGGTCGTCTACTCCATCATAGCTGGCGAGCTAGGGCGGTTTCTCCATCCCCCGAGGAATTGGGGCATTCATGATGCTGACGGACAGAGGACCGCGGGGGTCATCCTCGTCGCTCCGGTGGGGAGAGTGCGAGCGAGAGCGGCGCTGAGATTTGGTGCGAGTATGCCTGCTCTTGTTCCTTCTCGATTCATTGGCCCCCCGCTCACGTCGGGGAGGTGATTGAGGTTGTTCCTTGGGTGGTTTCTGAGGTTCCCGCTCGGTCGCGGGTCCTCTGCCTCTGGAGTGACGTGTCGGGCTGCGAGAATCGTCCCTCTTGGTCCTCCGCGGGGGAGTTCGGGAGCGATGACGTCGGGGTGACGGCGACCAAGAGTCTGGTCGTCGGTGTCTCCGCGGTGATCGGTGGGAAGCTTTGAGAACGTGGAGACGTTCTCCCTGGGTGAAGAGCAGGAGATTGGTGTTGTTGATGGCCGCGAAGAGGGCGGTGACTGTGGCATCGGCGTCGGGAGGCGGCTGCACCTCTTGGAAGACCGCGGGTTCAGCTGCCCGACGGTGATTTGATTCAGCTCTGTGCTCGTCTCCACGATAGGATCCGGTCGAGGAGGAGGCAGTTTTCCCGTCTCGAGGGTCTGTGCTCGGGAAAACGGTGTCGTTTTGCTCGGCCAGATCGTCGTGAGGGGGATTTTACGCGTTGGTTGCAGGGTCGGCCATGACAAATGGAGTTTCGTTTTGCTTTGGTCAACTGAATGAAAGGAGACGGGGAAGCAAGATCCCCACAGTCAGCGCCACTGATCGTACCTGATCAGAAGGTGTCTTAGCCCAATCTGCAACGGTGGTCCAAAGTGAAAGAAAGGGGGGGGTACCTGCAAGATACTCTGATGCCAAAGTAAGTAGAGGCAGAGAGAAAGCAAGCAAGTGAGAAGAGAGTAAAGAATGAGATACCTGAACCTCTCAAGTGAGAGGGTATTTATAGCCCCCAGCGCTGGGCCAAGATCAGATTAGTGGGCAGAAATCCAAGCCCACTAGCGGATTGCTAGGGCTTGCGTGTGCAGGGAGGCCAGCACGTGGCCTCCTCCCTAGATTGTCGCCCGGGAAATCCGGGTTTGTTCCGAAGTTCCTGGAGGACGTGTGACGGTTGAGGAGATCCAGTAAAAGGGTCCGATATTATCGGGGGGCACGTGGCAGTCAGGGACCGTTGGCCACGTGGCCCCCGCGTAGACACTCCAGGTTGTTTTCCAAGGGCAATTGGGCCTAGAGTCTATTGGGCCTAGAGCGTGGGCCAGTCCAGAACACTATCGATTATCGATTGTCAGCACACTTTATTTGAAAATGACAAATATACTTTTTTAAAACATGTAGCTTCAAATATCATTTCAATAATTTAATTTTAAAGGGAACATGAATTTATTGATTAAAATATTAAATTTTAATAGGAACATGAATTTACTGATCAAAATATTAAATATTAACGGAAACATGAAATTATTGATCAAAATATTGAATATGAACGGGAACATGAAGTTACCGATCAACATATTGAATATTTACAGAAACGTGAAGTTACTAATCAAAATATTGAATATTAACGGAAATCTGAAGTTAGTGAGCAAAATATTATATTAACGGAAACATGAAGTTAATGATAAAAATATTGAATATAAACGGGAACATGAAGTTACTGAAAAAATATTGAATATTAAGGGAATATAAAGTTACTAATCAAAATATTGAACATAAACGGAAACATGAAGTAGTGATTAAATTATTAAATATTAACGGGAACATAAAATTATTGTTCAAAATGTTTTTTTAAACATACAGATTCAAACATCATTTCAATAATTTAATTTTAACGGGAACATGAATTTAGTGTTCAGACTATTAAATATTAACGATAACGTGAAGTTATTAAAGAGAACCTGAAGTTACTGATCAAAGTATAAATATTAACGGGAACATGAAAATACTGATCAAAATATTGAATATTAAAGGGGAACCTGAAATTACTGATCAAAATATTGAATATTAACAGGAACCTGAAGTTAGTAAATAAAATATTGAATATTACCGGAAACATGAAGTTAGTGATCAAAATATTGAATATTAACGGGAACATGAAGTTATTAATAAAATATTGAATATTGACGGGAACGTGAAGTTACTGATAATATATTGAATATTAACGGGAATAAGAAGTTACTGATTAAAATATTTAATGTTAATGGGAACATGATGTTACTGATTAAAATATTGAATGTTAACGAGACATGAAGTTGTTGATCAAAATACTAAATATTAACAGAAAGTCGGAAACATGAGGTTACTGATCAAAACATTGAATATTAACGAGAACATGAAGTTATTTATCAAAATATTAAATATTAACGGGAGTATAAAGTTATTGACCAAAATATTAAATATTAACAAAAATATTAAGTTACTAATCAAAATATTAAATATTAACGGAAACATGAAATTACTCATCAAATTATTATAAAAAATATATATTATTTTCCAGTTGTCTTGCCGCAGTTGGTCTCCTTTATTCCAAATGAAGTACTTGTGATTGTTTATGTATTTGATAACTACATATTCAATTCTTCTACGCTTCTTTGGATTCTTATTCCCCCTCGGAACTGTTGATATATCAGTTGCATCTCTCTTCCTCTTAAAAGCAAGATAATAATAAATGCAAATATTTTTTATTACTGTTAAAATATTCAATATTTAACCAAATTATTTTTAACATATTTATTTTCTTAATTAGCATCTTTTTAATTAATTACAAGTTTTTTTAATTAATTATCAAATTCTTATTTACTTTAATAATATTCTTACAACATTTTCTACATCTTTTTAATTAGTTACAAATTTTTGTTAATTATAATTTTTTTTATTTAATAAAACCAAGATTTTAAACAAATGCGCGTAACACGACGGGCGCCCGTGCGAACGCACGTGTATCCCATTAGTGTAATGATGAATGCTTAATTCATAGTAATTATCACATTAAAACATGGTATTTATCTTACTTAAATAACAAGATTCTCACATAAAAACCCCAATTATTAAATAGATATGGCATGTACATGTTTACTTTGGCTTTAAGTATCTTTTGTGCGGGTTTTGACCATTGAAGAAAACCGAAGATGTATTTTAAGCTGTTGAATGAATAACGCTTAAAACGCCAAATAAGTCAAAGAACAAAATTCAAAATTCAGAAGGAAGCCCGATTCGTTAGCGAGATATAATTCGCAGAGCGAAACCAAGTCAGAAAGAAAAACATCCAATTTCGCTTGCAGTGAGCAACAGCGCAGAAGAGTTCGCTTAGCGAACTAAAGTCCGCTTAGCGAAACAGGGCGGTCATAAAAATATATTTTGACGACTTCATGCTAAAGAAAGCAACTTTGATAAGTGAGCCATATTTCGTTTAGCGAACTTTGGCGGTAACAAGTTGACGACTTGATTTGAAAACTTAGCACAAAAGATTTGAAAACTTTCCAGAACTGCTATAAATAGAGCAGAACTCAGTTCAGTTGAACATTCCAGTTTTGGGCCACTTGTAATACATTCTGTAAACATCAGTGTAATAGTTTAATAGAGGTTGTAAGGAGAAGGAGGTGGATTCGCATCAAGATTCAGGAAATCGTCGTTGATGTCATTTCTACTCAACTCTTCAATTGTACTACAAGCTACCGTGAGTAGCTAAATCCCTCTCTTGTTGGGATTTGTCGTAGTTCACCAAATTAATATGTATTTACTTTGATCATGGCATTATATATAAGTTATGTTTGAATCATTATCGTTGTTATATTTGCTTTACCGTGTATTTAATGGATTAAATCGATATTGACAAATACGGTTCTAATCTCGATCCAAGATAACAATTATTAAATTCTAGCTGCTAGACATAGAGTTAGGTTTAATATTCACAAGTATCGAATCTTAATGATGTTGTATCGTTTAATAGGCTGAGAAATCATCGATTAAACCATAAGGTAAGAAATTACATCAAAGTTTAGACATAAGCTTTGTTTGTGCGTGATACGTGATGATCTTGAAACATTCATAAGTTATGTATAACTGATCCGAGTTATGCATATCGAATCGGTGAATGAAAACCAATTCCCAACAAGTCTATTTCTCTAAATTTATCTTTCGTTATTTACGTATTTTACTTTTCGTCACTTATAAAACAAAAAAATCTTGAAACTTATGCTTAGAAATATAGAAATCATTGAACGGTTTTGATATCGCTCCAATCCCTGTGGATATGATAAAACAAATACTTCATTTGATAATACACAACATCATGTAACAAGTAATACAAGTGACTTGGTGGAAATGACAAAAGGTTAGGAGTCAAAGGTCTTTGGTACAAAAAAATTAGAGACCAAAAGCAAAAAAACTGACTTGGAATAATGTTGAATAAATAAATATTAAAAAAGAAAAAAAGCTGACTTGCAATAATGTTGAATAAATAAATATTAAAAAGCAGAAAAACATGGTCGCCATGTCAGCGTCGTTTTCCAAATCAGCATTTTTGTAACGGAAGTGGGACGGTAGGGACCAACACCAACGCAAATTTAACATATGGGGACCTGGACAAAAAAATAGAATATGGACGATAATCAAAAATACGTTAACTTACAGGGGCGAAAGAACTATTTAAGTCATAGAATTATCATTTATGTTATGGATAAAATTAGTGCTCACTTATAGCTATATTACCTCATTTTTTGATAATACCAGAGGAAAATGTTGTTTATTTTCTTAAAATAAATCAACCATGGCGCTCCCGGGTTCTATACTCTCATATTTTAGCATGTTCTAGATGAAAGCTTCGTCATACAAAGTGTTATTTATAGTTGTGACACAAATAAAAATAATGGTTTAGGTAATAACATGAACATAATAACAGTTATTAAGATCTATTATTAATCCAGATGGCAAAGGTAGACTAAAACTCCCAACTGCGAGAATTGTAACTCTTGCACCATTTCTAATGTGTAGTTCCACCTCTCCCTTAGCCAAGGTTCCACTCCTTCTTAGTTCGTGTATATTCGAAACAATGTGAGAAACTCAACCAATATCAAATACACAAGAAGCATAAGTTGCTAAGTTGATATAAATGACAAATATACCTTAAGTATAAGCCTTAGACTTCTTGCCACTTACATACCTAGGGATGTTCTGCTTCCAGTAACCTATCTCATCATATTATAAACATTTGACTTAGATTTCCACCTTTGGTACCTCAGCATTTCTAGAGGCAACTTTCTTGCACTACTATGAAAAACCCATTTAACAACGGTTGGAAAACCCATATAATCATGCGGGTCTAGGCGTTGATGTGTAGAATGTTATTGTAAATGCATTACTTACAACCACAATTCTAGAACCGTTGTAGTATACTGAAAATTTTGCATGATATCACAACGGCAAATCAACTTAACCATTGTTGTATGTATTTTAATAAAATAAAAAATAGCAATAGAACAACAATATCAGTAAGAACAACAATAACAAGAAGAAGAACATGAACAACAAGAAAAACATGAACAACAACAAGAACATGAAAAATAAGAACATTATGAACAACGTGAACAACGAGAATAATAAGAACAACAACAAGAACAGGAAGAATAAAACTAACGTTGCTAACTTGAATCCATACTTTCCTTGTCTCATTCAAGATGAAGAATGGACACTTTCGAGTTTTTATGGAAGAAATGATATTTTCAAGCTTGGTTTAGTGGAGAAATAGAGTGTCGTAAATGAAAGGTGATGTTTAAAGGCAGAAGATGGTGTTCGTCTAAGTTGGAACTTTGTCTAAGTTTTATGTTTCACGCGGATCGCTAACGGTGGTGTCCTAAGCGTTGATAGTCACTTGAATGGACGATTGAGATTTATTTAAGGAAGGTGAAAATCTCAATAAATACGCTACATACAATAACGGTTGTATTAAATAAATGTTGTTGTATGTATTTTAATAAAATATAAAAAATACAACACTAGAAAAGCAACAACAACAAGATTCGAACTCATGACCATGCACACTACATACAACAACGATTATATTAAATAATCATTGTTGTATGTCTTTTAATAAAATATAAAAGATACACCAGTAGAACAACAACAACATCAAGATTCGAAATCATGATCGTGCGCCACTTTTTAGCACAGTTGGAACTTCCAAACGTGGTGAAAAGTGACTTAATTTTGAAAATAAAAAAACTCCTAGTTGAATAGATTCTGCCATGGTGGATACTTTGACGTGGTGACTTAGGTGTTGTTGTTTACGCGTTTTGTAGTAGTGTTGACTTTATCTTGCTTCTTCTTTCCAAACATGTCCTTCTTAAATAATTTCCCTTTGCACACCATAAAAATATCCTTCTTATATGCTATACAGATGTTTTGCTCAGCAGTCACTTGCATCCCGTGTAACTCAGCAAGGTTCTTTAAACCCCATTCATGTTGAAGTTCAACCTAAATTGGTTTAACCCTCTGTGAAGAGAGTGAGGTATAATGTAAGTAGACAACTCTTGGGTATAGGGAAAGTGTAACGCCCCGTTTTAATTAATATTATATTATATTAATATTTTCGAGTTACCGATCGATATTTATTTTGCGACGAGAATATTTATATTAATCAATATATTTGATAATATATTTGGCGACGTTTCGATTCGGTCCGGTTTTTATTCCGTTCGGTTCGGTAAAATATTATTCGGACCGATAGTTAATTCCCCGGAATCATTTTAATTAATTAAGTTAGGGGTGTGGGGACAAATTTTGTAGGATTGGGTTTACACCCTTAACCTTACTCGTAAGAAAACACCATAAAAACCAATTTTTCCTCATTCTTTCCATTTTCTACACAAAAGCCAAACTTAGTAACCTTGGGAGAAAGAGAGGGTTTGGAAGAAGAAGAGAAAAGCAAGAGCAAGAGCTTGAGGTTGGAGTTGTTGAATCATCAAGAACCATCCAAGCACTTGAGGTAAGGGGTTTGATTTTCCTTTCCATATAGTTAGGGTTTGATAGGTATATTGTGAATTTGGGATAGAAATTGATGTTGGGGTTTATGAGTTGTGTGTGTGATTGTTGGAATGAAGGGTTTGATAGGCAAGGGAGGCGCCCACCCCAGCATGGAGGGAGACCGTCCCAGGCCCCTAGGCGTCCGCCTCCATTCATTCTTATGCTTGGGACGTTCGTCCCTCTTGGGTAGGAAGGAGGAAACGTATTTTCCATTTTCTGCTTCTTCCATTGTGTCAGATAATTTCTTTTATCGCATAATACGCTTTAGCCTCTTTCAATTTTCCTAATTCCACATACTACTATTTGGTATCAATAAAATATAATTAGGACATAAGTTAGCCGATTAAATTTGGAACCCGATTATGTTCCGATTTTCCGATTTCTGTAAATTCGATGACGGAGCAAGTTGCTCTGAATTCAACGAAAATTGACGTGCTAGCTAAGTTCGACGTGTAGAACGTAGTGGTGAGGTTAGTTTTTCGAAATTACGAGTTTTTACGAAACGACCCGAAATAGGCTTAATTATGGTTAAATTGAATTGGATTGCGTTTTAGTCAATTTAAGACACGTATGGACAATCCGATTGCGATGTTGACGATGATGATTAATGCCAGTTATTAGGAGTAGCTTTTGCGACGATTATAGGTGTTTGACTATTTTTCCATATTTGGAATTTAGTGAACGAATTGATAATGATGTGGTGTGATTAAACAGGATGTTTGCGACGATGTATTTATTAATGAATACTTGATGATATGCGATGCAATGATATATGTCTTTGTACATGATGATGTGATGATTATATTGATGTTGTTAATAAATGCTTCCGATTTTTGATGATGATGAATTATTGGTGATGTTTTGTATAATGCAAATATGATGCGATGATATATTTATCTTGATGTGGATAAATTATGGTGATGTGGGCTTTATGCCAATCTTGATGAGCGATGATGATGTTTTTGTTGTGTTGTTTTATTGTCGAGTCACATACATTGCATTGGCGACGAAGGCTTTTATGCCAAGCGATAAGGCTTTTATGCCAAGCGACGATGGACTTTATGTCAAGTGTTCCTAATTATGGACAAAGCGATGGGTACCACATGCATAACATAGTCGTGTCTCATGGAGTCGGTTATGTTTATGTTTGAGTTGTTTGGCGTTGGGTTTTAATTGATGGATGATGTTGAATTGCGATGATATATGATGCTTTGTTTGGTGACGATCTTTATGATGAACATGAAATGAATATGACTTGATAATTTCATGATAACTATGCGATGAATATAAATGATGAGTTTTGCGATGATTTAACTTTGATGAAATGATTAATGCAAATATGATGTGATGATGTTTGTGATGATGTTTGTGACGATGGGCTTTTATGCCAAAAGCGACGATGGGCTTTAGCCAATTGGTGATGATTTTATTTATGTTGCTTATGTTATTAGCATTGTTTGATGTTGTTGTTTGATGTTGTTGTTTACGATTGCCGTGTTGATTAATGACGTATTGACTTGGGATGATTTCGTGGTGATGAACGTTTATGTGTTGTTGTGACGATTTATGTCGATGAGGTTATGGCGATAAAGTGTAGATTATACACATTAGAATGATGATTAGAGTAAGTGAGTTTTGGATATGTGTTGGAATGCACTTATTAATCTATACCATTTACAATTCCGAAACTATATATATATATATGTTATCACGCCTTTAATTATATGTTTTGGAGTATCTCACCCTTTACTTGTTTTGCCGTTACCTTTATACTGGTAACGTGCAGGTTATGAAGACGGAGATTATAGCTGCTATTAGTTGAGTCGGTGTCGCTCTGATACGTAGCACTCGGGGGGAATATTTATGTCATCTTGTTGTTGTTCTTTTATTATTATTCCTTTTGTGAATAAGAGTTATACTTTAAGAAAACGTGTTTTGATGAGGAGGTTTAATAAAGAAGATGTTTTGATTTTTAAGAATCAATTTAGGATTTCCGACGATGCTATGTATCCGAGATTTATACTTTAAAGCAAACTGTTTAAAGTGATTTGATTTTGAAGGTGTGACGCCTCAGTATTTAATTTATGAAATTTTAAATTACTCTGATTTTTGCATATAAAACCTTGGGTTATATTGGGATGTTACAGAAAGCCCTCTAAATGGCCTCGAAATATCCAATATTTTCAAAGACATGACTTGTGACTGAGCTTGTTGTTCAAACATAGTTCTTAGTTGTCAGATGATGTTGCACGCATCCATGCTTGAAAGTTTTTCCAAGATTGGCTCTATGGCCACGAGGATTACGTAAATAATAATTACTAACATATCTTCAACGATCTTATGAGAGACATTTTCTTCGTATGTAGAGGTAGATGTTATAATCGAGATTGGGGTTTAAAGAGCATCCTTTCGACCTTTGGATCTAAGAACAATTCTTAGATTCATTGCTTAATCAAGGTAGTTCTTTCCATTCAACTTATCCTTCTATGGGATGGAACGCAACTTTATATTAACATTATTACATTTATCAAAACAACTTTTAATAAATTTTAAATGATTTAAACTTAAAAAATCATGCACTTAATCCAATTTTAAGTTTTTCCCTTTTGAACCAAGTGATTCTAATACCCTAACAAATATGTTTCTAAATGGACTTTGGCCGCTCCTCAAAAATAGGTTGTAAGGTAAGTAAACTCCTTTATTATTTACAACTCTTGTAATTATTAGTTGATGGGTTATAATCGTTTATCCAAACCCATATCTTTGCTTCAAAACCCAAAATAGTTTTGATGATATTTTTTAGTCCATCCAAACTAAACATCATAAATTTACCCTACTTATCGTAAGATAGAAATTAACATCTTGCTTTGGTAGAACCTATTACTAACGATCAAGTTCTTAGTAGGTGTTGTTTTGGAAAACCATGGACTCAATATTCTTTAAGTAACCTACGTGATTACTATGTGGTTTAGATAGTAGTGAACTCAAAGCATAAATAAACCACGTAAAAAACTTAGAAAGCGTTAAAAAAATTGAATGCAAGAAATAAAATGTGATCCTAGTACGGCCCCTAACCCTAAATACAATTCCTTAAGCCTTAATCTTGAACCATCATGGATCTCCATATTTGATCTTCATGGATATTTATAAGGTTAGATTATCTTACTTTGAGCTTACTTCTTCAATATTAAAACTTAAATAAAGTACAAAACAACCAACATTACGCAGATCACGTTTAATTTAAAAATATATAAAATGATATATAAACCGTATTTATATTCAAGTATGGGTCATACTAGTCACCACATGCATACTATCAAACATATGTAGACAAGAAATTTTTAATCATCTTATTAAAATTATTATCATATTTTAATTACTTATTAAAATATAATAAAGTCATTATGATTTAATCACTTATTAAATCATATGGTTGGTATCATATTCATTATTCTATCCCCGAAATTAGAATTTATCTCCTGGAATAATGATGATAGAATAATGAATATTTCTCATGTAACCTTTATCTTATATAGGGTTAAATGAACGAGGAATTATTTTGCCTGAGGAATTATTTTGCCTAAATATTGTATATTATGTGACTTAATCAACCATTTTAATGTCATTTCTCTTCCAATCCACAACCTTTCAATTTCTCTTCCAATTCATAATATCTCAATTTAATCCTTATTCAATTTAATCCTTATTTTAATATTTGTGTGACCTCATAGGACCCAATAATATTAGTAGGTTTTCAAATATCTTTGTCCAATAAAACTAATTGGCTTCTAGCAAAACATTATAATCACTTAATATTATTGAATATTTTATCTCTATAAATTTTCCAATTATATTTAGATTAATACATTTGATCGAATGAAAAAATCCTTCATTTTCAACATGGATAGCAACTCGGATCTAGGTTCTGATGGTAATAGTTGCTGATTTTTTTAAACTTATTGAAAAATTGCATACAGTATATTATCAAATAAGTATCTTAATTTTTTTATCAGAACATGATCTTGCATATTATAAACCTGACTATTGTGACATTGATTTTTATACACCTCATTTCAATTTAACTTTCAAGGTATCTCATTTTTAATGTAGGTAGAAAGAAGATAAAGCAATGGAAAGTAGAGAGGTAAGGGATATAAAACATGCATTAGATATTTATACCTTTCAGAACTAATAATTTGGTCTATTCCTATCCCCAAGAGTTTCCTCTTGAGAGTTTCTACTAAATAGAGATTTTAACTGGTCACGGGTTATGCCCACGAACCTTCTTACAACCAACCCATAGATTAAGTACCAGATAATATTCAAACTATACAAAGACATTTATAGGCTAATATTCAAACAAAACAAATACTTTAATGAGATAATATCACGAACCAAATAGAGCTTTTACCAGTTGAGAACAAGAATCAAAAAAAGTTTTTCTCAGGTTAAACTCAATAGCCAAACAGATATTTTAACAGGCTAATCTCAAGAACGAAATGGATATTTTATAGTTTAATCTCAAGAACGGAGAAGAGCTTTTAACAAGTTAAGTTCAAGAACCAAACAACAACTCTTACAAAGATATTACACAAAAGAAAATACTATATTGAATAAAATACAATATTAGCACAATAATACAAAAATGTAAGCACTTATTAACTTATTTTACAAGTCATTAATGTAACCCCATCCCCTAATTTATCTATGAAAAGTAAGAAAACATTTGCTTGGACTTTTCTAGTATGTATTAACTAAAAACATGTAAAAAGGACTAGAAAACCATGACTCAGCATGCAAAGACCAAGCAAGAGAAAAACCATGAAAATCAAGGCTCACAAGGCCCAACCATAGGCGCGCTAAGTGCAGAAATCCAAACGACACATTCAGGTTCAAGTAATTCATGGTGAAGCAAAGGTTTATGTGCTAAGCGCAGAGGCAGTGCGCTTAAAGAGGCAAGACAATTCGGGCCACCTATTAGATAACTAACATTGCTTAATGGGAAATAAAGCAGCCTTGCTACACATAAGGGTTGTGTAACTACCGAGGGATCCAAATTCTTTCCTATAAATATAGGCTTCCAGTTAGTTGAAAAAGAAGTTTTTATGGAGTGAGGTGTTACACAATTGGAGTGGGTTCACCTTGGTCTGCAACATGAGAGTGAGAGATGGATCCTGAAGGCGGAAGCACATTTTAAGTGACAGGGAAAATAAGTTTCTAAGCCCAGCTTCGCAAAATTATCGACAACTATGATGAGTAAGTGTAGCTAAATTTATATCTTTTGGGTTTAGATGCAGTCATTATATTCATGTATTAAATAGATCATGGTTTTTTATGTAATTCAACTCAAACTTTAATAATTACGACTCTTTAATCTTAATGCATGTTTAAAATTTGATACCTAAAACTTGTTTTCATGATATAACTTGACGTTCAAAAGGTATTTTTCATTACTAGAGCCAAGATAATCATCTACTAGATACTAATGCATAGAAATATGGTTAGGTTCAATACTCACACATACTATAATGGGATCATTGTGGAATTTTTCTGCTTTATAATTGTTGGAACTTAATGCTTTGCATTGGTTTAGACCGAGATATAAAATATTAGGTAATGCACTGATGTCACAACATGGAGACTGAAATGAGATACAAATGAAGGCAGTATATGATAATATTAATAGTTGAATAGAGGAGCATATTACTGACCTATGGATGCATGAGAAATACGTAATGAGAAAATCTACCCCTAGAAAGCTTTCTTACCATTACCATCAACTCTACGTTTTACTTTTTGACATTTATTTTAGGGTTAAATAAGTTTTTGGTCCCTAAAAATATTGCAGTTTCATTTTTAGTCCCTCCTAGGTTTTGGCAACGGTTTTAGCTGGCTTTGGCAACAATTTTTTTGTAAAAACCGTTGCCTAAAGGCAGGGAGGGACTAAAAATAAAAACTGCAATATTTATAGGGATCAAAAACTTATTTAACCCTTTATTTTATGTCATTTCATTTCACGCATCAAAACAAATATAAAGCCCTTTCCTACTTAAAATCTTTAAAATTGTTGAATGGATATTGAAATCACAAGTCTTTGTGGATACGAAAATTACAAACTTAATTTTTTAATAGCATCAGAATTTTGTTGTTATTAATCAATTAAAGACTTCTCTAATCAATTAGAGGTGTTCTAGTGTAATAATCAATTAACCCTAATCTATTAATTGATTAACTAGTGTAAAACAATCATCTTAATTGAATAAACAAGTCATTGGTCAATTAAGGATGCATATAACATTTTTAGATGTTTTTTAAACAAGAGAGGCTTTTTTAAAAATTGTCTAACTATATTGAGAATTCTTCTTATAACTTTACGTTAAATTGGTCACTCAGACATGTGCTAAACGTAGAACCATGCGAGCTTTTACACTTCCTCTCTTCCCTAACATTAGAGCTTTAAGTCCCTTTGCTAGATTCAACAATGACTTAAAACTTCAACTGGAACTTGACTTTTACAAACTGAGGCTTGAGATTGCGAAAATACTGAATTGTTATGGAATGCTTGAGTAAAATTCCACTCAGCAGATTTGCTTATATACACATTAAAAATTAAATACAATGTGTGAGTTACAAGGACATTCATGTAGTTTATAGCTTCTAGTTCCTAGATACATGAATGTGATTTACTAGACATTTAAATAGTTATTAAATTCAATTTATTTTATAATTCCAACACTACCCCTCAAGATGGAGCATATAAATCAAATGCTCCAAGCTTGGAACAAATATTTTGAATTCGCGGGCCCCTTAAACATTTTGTGAAGATGTCTGCTAGTTGATCACTAGAACTAACAGATTCGGTGACAACTTCTTTAGAATGGACTTTTTCTCGAATGAAATGATAATCAATCTCAATATGTTTAGTTCTCTCATGAAACACTGAATTATAGGTATATGTAGCGCTGCCTGGTTATCACAACAAAGTTTCATTTGTTGAGCATCTCCAAATTTCAATTCTTGAAGAAGTTGTTTAATCCAAATGAGCTCACATGTGGCTACAGCCATAGCTCTATATTCTACCTCTACGCTTGACCTTGCAACCAAATTTTGCTCCTTGCTCTTTCATGAAATAAGATTTCCTCCAATAGCAACATAATACCCAAAAGTAGAACGCCTATCAATTAGTGAACCTGCCCAATCCGCATTGCAAAAACCAACTATTTGAGTGCTCTTGTTGTCTTGATAAAGCAATCCTTGTCCCGGGTTTCTTTTAATGTACCTTAAACTTCTATTTACTGCATCCCAGTGATCCTTATGAGGAGATTGCATGAATTGACTTACCGCTCCAACCGCAAAAGAAATATCTAGTCTTGTAATAGTAAGGTAGACGAGTTTTCCAACCAATCTTCTATATCTTTCAGGACCAGAATAAGGCTCCCCCTGGTTGGGCAACAATTTTTGATTTGGATCCATAGGACTATCAACTGGTCTACAATCCAACATACTAGTTTCTTTGAGTATATCTAATGCATAATTCCTCTGTGAAATGATAATCCCATTCTTTGACTGAGCAACTTCAATTCCAAGAAAATATTTCAACCTTCCTAGATCTTTGTTCTGAAAATGTTTGAATAAATGCTCCTTCAGTTGAGAAATTTTTTCTTGATCATTTCCAGTAGTGACTATATCATCTATATAAACCACCAAATAAACACATTTATTTGGAGAGGTTAGGAAATAGAAGACTGAATGATCTACTTCACTACGTTTCATTCCAAAAGCCTGAACAACTGAGCTCAATTTCCCAAACCAAGCTCGTAGGGACTATTTAAGTCCATAGAGAGAGCGTCATAGTTTACAAACCAAGCTAGACTCCCCCTGAGCAACAAACCCAGGTGGTTGCTCCATATAAATCTCCTCTTCTAAATCTCCATGTAGAAATGCATTTTTAATATCCAACTGACGTAGTGGCCAATGACTTATGGCAGCTATGGCTAGAAATAAACGAACAGATGTGATTTTTTCCACAGGGGAGAAAGTATCACCATAATCAAAGCCATAAATCTGGGTATAACCTTTGGCCACTAAACGAGCTTTGAGACGATAACCTCTTCATTAGGCCCAAATTTAACGGCATAGACCCATCGACATCCAACGGGTTTCTTGCCCGGAGGAAGAGGGACTAGATCCCAAGTATTATTATGCTCCAAAGCTTGCATTTCATCAATCATGGCCTGTCGCCATCCTGGATGATGAAGTGCCTCGCAAACATTTTTAGGAATGAAAATAGAAGATAAAGATGCTATAAAAGAATAATAAGAAGGAGAAAGACGGTGGTAACTTAAGAAGTTATAAATAGGATGAGGGTTTCGAGTTGATCGATTACCTTTCCTTTGAGCAATGGGAAAATTAAGATTTTCGTCAGGCAGGTCCGTAGTAGGGTAAACTGCTGGAGTAGGACATGTTTCACTTGGTCTCTCAGTGTCTTCCAATTCACCATTAGGAACACGTGGGCGTCGCTGGTATGTAATGAGTGGTCTTTGAGATGGCGTGGGGGAAGGATTATTTGCAGTAGAATCTATAGTTGAAGATGATTCCTGCAAAGGAGAAAAAGGTGGACCAAAGTAGGGAATGGAAAAAACTTCTTGAATGGTATTGGATTCAACTGAGGAGGGTAAAAAATATGGTTTTTCTTCAAAGAATGTTACATCTGCAGAAACATAATAACGATTGTGAACTAGAGAGTAACAACGATAGCCTTTCTGTAATCTAGAGTATCCAAGAAAAACACACTTGATGGCTCGGGGAGACAGCTTGTTTAAACCTGGAGAAAGATCATGAACAAAACATGTACTTCCAAAAACACGTGGAGCGACATGAAACAAAGGCTCTTTAGGAAATAAGATGGAGTGAGGTACTTTGTTATTAAGAGAGGAAGAAGGCATCCGATTAATCAAAAAACAAGCAGTTAAAATTGCCTCACCCCAATGATGAACTGGTACGTTTCCATGAAGTAACAATGTTCGAGCAGTCTCAACGAGGTGTCTATTTTTCCTTTCAGCTATGCCATTTTGTTGAGGGGTATAAGGGCAGGAAGATTGATGGAGAATGCCCTGTGATGTCAAAAAAGAAGTAATAGCTGAAGAGAAATATTCTTTTTCATTATCACTCCTAAGAATACAAATTGTCTTCCCAAATTGAGTCTTAATTTCATTAACAAAAGAAGTGAAGATGGACAAAATTTCAGACCGTTCTTTCATTAAGAAAACCCAAGTACATCGAGAAAATTCACCAATAAAGGTAGCAAAATATCTATAACCCATAGAAGACACACGACTAGGTCCCCATATATCTGAATGAATAACTGAAAATGGTGAATCAACACGACTTTCAACTTGTCTAACAAACGATGATCGAACATGTTTTCCTAATTGACACAACTCACATGACAAAGTTTTTATTTTTTCAAGTCTTGGAAACATTATTTTTAGTTTGGACAAGTAAGGATGTCCTAATCGTTCATGAATAAGTTTTGGTGAGGTAGCAGCACTGCAAATCCAAGAAGAAACAGACTTGAGATAGTAAAGACCATGAGATTCATGTCCTACACCAATCGTCCGAACCGTACCACGTTCCTGTATAACAAAAGAGTCAGCATCAAAGGTTACTGAATAGTTGTGAGAACGAGTAAGTTGGCTGAGAGAAATCAAATTAAAAGGACTGCCAGGTATAAATAAGACAGAGTTTAAGGATAGGGAAGTAGTGGGTGACACATGATCGATACCCTTTGCTGCAACTTTGGAACCATCGGCTAGAGTAATGAAATGAGGAATTTTGGGAGGAGAGATAGTAGAAAATAAAGAGACATTACCAACAATGTGATCGGAGGCACCTGAATCAATTAGCCATGGACTTGGATCATTACCAGATTGAGAAATACAAGCAGAGTTATGAGCTACTATGGCAGATGAACTTGCAGATCCTTGGCAGCTTTTAGTTGAAGGTATTCTTGAAAGTCAGCTTCTGAAAACTTCATCTCTGATGTTTCAGCCTTAGAAACGTTCACAGATTTTCCAGGAAATCCGTATATAGAGTAGCAAGTGTCTTGAGTGTGGCCCATTCTCTTGCAATAAGAGCATTGAGGTCGGCCTCCTCTTCCGCCTCGTCCTACTCAGATTCCACGACTTCCTCGCCCCCATCGATTGGAAACCAAGGCAGAAGTTTCACTCATATCAACTGAATTCACTTCTGTTTTTAACGAGGGGACTCGAAGGAGTCGAGTTATTAAACTTTCTAATGAAGGAACTTCTTGACCAATTAAGACTTGATCACGAACATGATCAAAATCTGGATGCATTCCTCGTAGAACCAGCACCATATACAAATTATCAAGTTTTTTCTTCATTTCTTCAATTGTGTCAGCTTCCAACGATAATTTTAACCCCTCGGCTACAGATTGAGCTTTTGGAACATAGGCAACCATGTCATGATCAACTTGTCTTAAAGTGGCCAATTTCTGGGCAGCATCATACAATTGTTGAATGTCATTAGCAAAGACACTTTGAGCCTTTTTCCAAAAAGAGTGACAAGTTTTAAAGGCTCTAAAGTTTGTCAAGATGGCTGACTCCACAGATTGCCATAAAAGAGAACAAAGTTGATAATCAAGTTTTTTCCATTGGTCACGTTTTTCTGCTGAAATCTGTTCTGATGATTTTTCAGATGTTCCTCATATCCTTGACCAAGAAACCAAAGTTTTATTGAGGCAGACTAAGCTAAATAATTTGTTCCATTCAATTGTTCTGAAGTGATTGTTGGTGTTCCAAAAAAGGAGAAAGTAGGTTCATTCGATTTTGAAGAATTTGGGGCCATCTCAATATTTGGAACTGTTAGAGATGTGAGATATAACTAAAAAACAGAGGACCAAATAACCAGAATAGTAGATTCGGAGCCGTAACCGTAAACAGGATGAGAAATGGAAAAGACTAAGTGTGAAAGACCCATTGGACCAGAGACAGTAGTGACTCTTAAGAGGCTTTAGATACCATGTGAAAATACTAAATTGTTATGAAATGCTTGAGTAAAATTCCACTCAACAGATTTGCTTATATACACATTAAAAATTAAATACAATGTGTGAGTTACAAGGACATTCATGTAGTTTATAGCTTCTAGTTCCTAGATACATGAATGTGATTTACTAGACATTTAAGTAGTTATTAATTTCAATTTATTTTATAATTCCAACAGAGATATTTATTCTTGATCAAATGCGATCATATATAGTTGTACCTGCAATCACATATATCTACAGAAGTGACTAGTCCAAATAAATTTGACCTAACTAACAATTTTTTTGACCCATAGGACTTTGAAAATGAAATGGTTCTCCCATAGGACTTTGAAAATGAAATGGTTCTTTAAAAGTGATTTCACCCAAAGTTATGCTAAGATACTACTACCATTTTCCTTTAATGATTCTAATTGGACAAAAGTAAACTAAGATGATATGGATAAGCATTCTTTGGATGATATGGATAAGCATTCTTTGGATGATATGGAGGGTTCCAATTTCGAAACCACTCAATTGAGCCAAGTGATATGTGAAAATATGTTGTGTTTCTTTCCCTCTTGCCAAAAAGTTTTTTTTATTGTTTAAAGCTAGTTTAGGTCGATAGAGCATAAGCACCATATTCATATGGGTGCCAACTTCTTCACGCTACATTAACCTAATTCATAACGCCATTACCTTACATAATTCAGTGAAATTTTACACACATTATACACTACATACTTTCCATAATAATTATTATTATTATAATAATATATATGAATTTATAAAAGTCAAATTATAAATATACTAGAAGTAATTACAACAAAAAAACAACTTTAAAAAAAATTATATTCCTCTTTCGATAATTATTCTTTTTTTCCTAATGTACATCAAATTTATTATAAAAAAAAAATACACAAAAACTACTTTGAATAACAAAATACTGTGAAAATGAAGCTTCAATTTAACGCACAAAAATCGCTTCATTCAATTTCACAATTCCCTAACACCGTTTCAACAAAAAACTATCCACCCCACGCGCACGTTAGTCCAAACAGTAACCAACTCTGCAAGTGAAACAGACTCACGTGATTACCGCCGCATCTTTCCCTAGATCCATCGAACATTTCGCCGACGCCGGAACAGAAGCGAACCGCGAAGAAAACCCGCCGTAACCGTAAACAAAACTATCTTCTCCGCCGTCATCTCCGTCATCGAAATTGAGAGCGTAACTCAACGGATCGTAGTTTAACGAGCCTGGTTTAACATTCACGTTACGGTTCTTGTTGCTATTGAATCGTCGAATGAACGTTTTCCATCTCGGACCTGCAACGATCTCTGACCACTCGCGCACCTTCATCCATCCGCGGAACCACCACCGGTTCTCTTTATTTTCAGGAAACTGTAACTGCATTGGCTCCCACAACGACGGCGATGTTTCGGAGGAGAAACACGGAATCCAGTAACACATGCAGCCTTTCTTCGCGAAAGCGATCTCCTGCATGTCGTCGTCGCCGGAGGCGGATGCGACGGCGGTGGCAGTCACAGTGGTTTTTGTTGTTGCCGGTGGCGGTGGCATTTGGGCGGAGAATGAAGAGAAAAGGGTTTTAGTTTTTAGGTTTTGGAAGTTTTTTTTCCTTCATATCTATTGAGCGTTTATATAGTGGTGGCGGTTACGACTGTTCCATTGTGTAACAAATTTACCGAAATACCGTTCAGTAAAAAGGTGGTTATTTTTACTCTTTAGTAATAAAAAGGTAATTTAACTAATAACTTCTTGATTTGTTTTGGGGTTTATGTTTTTAGAAAATTAATATTGATTCATTAATTAAATAAACCAAATATAATTAATTTACCATAGTAGAAAAGTATTTAATTTATTTTTTCCATAAATATAATTCATATAAATTATTACTGTAAATAGTTTTAGGGTGATGATCAAATATAATAATTATTATATATTTTAAAATATTTTTAATTTTATAATGATTATCTATTAAATCATATTCATGGATGATTATTATGTATTAGATTGATAATGCCTAAAAAATTAACTTATTTTTCTTTGTCGAATAAATAAAATTATCTTGACATTCAATTAAAAAACTCTTCAAATTGTTATATAGCTCAGTTTTTAAATGCTTTTTGTTGAAATAAATAGGAAAAAAAACAAAATTTTATTAGAAGTCAATATAAGACTATTTAGAAATTTATGTTATTTTTATAAAATAGTAATGGTATGGTTTATTAAAAATTTAGTGACTTATTTTAGTTTGAATAATAAGAAAATAAATTTATTGTACGAAAATTTAAACTAAAAGGTTGATAAGGTTTTTGGCTCTCAGCATCTTGCCTAAAATTTTAAGGGAGCCGCAATTTCTAGTTAAAATATTATAATTAAAATTTAAAGTAAATAGTATATAATTTGATTAAATTTTTAAAAATAAATTAGCATAAATGATGGTATTATGATAATATTTTATATTACTTTTAAAATTTAACGCGTAAAAAAAGTATAATTTTATTGCATGAAAAATAAAATATTAAAGAAGTTTATAAAATTAGCCTTCATTTATATATGAAAAGATAAATTAAAACAATAAAAAGAAGGAAAAATAATAAATTCTTAAAACTATAAAAATGGAAGAAGCATATTTAATATCTTTTTGGTTCTTCATCTTAAATTTAATCATTTTAATCTTTAATTTTAAAAAATGTCATATTAATATTTTAACTCTTCAAATCTTATCATATTAATCTTTTTTTTTTGTTTAATTAGCTATTCATAAGCTCAAATTCCATTTTAAATGTTAATTTGACAAAAGATCATCATGATATATTTTAAATAGATGAGAGATCATATAAATTTTTTAAATTGAAAGATCAAAATAAACTTTAAAATTAAGATAAAGAATAAAAAAGATGTTAAATCTAAAAATACTATTAATAATTTATTGATATTATAAAATATAATTTGCTAAATTGTTTTAAAAGTTGCTCATTAAAAAAATGAACGAATATTATTAGGATTTAACATTAATAAAAAAATGAAAGAGTAAGTTGTTAGTTTACAGTAACTAAAAACTGGGTATCTCACAAACTTAGAAATTATATTTTTTAATACTATTAACAATTTGACATTAATTATAATAAATAGTGTGTTATAAGTCATGAAGTCACATCCAAATTTTTAAAATCCACTCTAGAAATAATAATGATATAATAAAAATAACAAAGTCATTTACTTCTTTGTGCAGAATAATTTGTTATAGTCTAACAAAATATAGAGACAGTACTGCAATATATAAATAAATAAATAAATTCAAAAAATTGAGATAGTAAATCAATTATATGATGATAAAGTCATTTACTTCTTTATGCGTTAACTTCGTTAACTTTGATGTAGTTTAATGACATAGTAAATTATTATAGATTAATCTCAAATTTTATAGGTATAATTTATATGATATGTTTCAATTTAACGGTTGATTTTAAAAAGTGTTAATCCGATATGACATATATAATTCTTTGGGTGTAATTATATATATATATATATATATATATATATATATATATATATATATATATATATATATATATATATATATATATATAATTGACATTCAAATTATTACTGATCAGTATTATAGAATTAAGTTTTAAAAACAAATTAATTAATAATTGATTTTTATTTTGATTGAAATAAAAGTTATTGTTATTTTTTATGAGGTAATTTTAACGTATATTTTGACTCATGATTAGTCAAATATTTGATTCACTTTTTTATACTCCTAAAATATTTGATTTACTCTCGTATATGTAATAAATAAAGAGGGAATAATAATTTACCAAATTAACATGGTTGGTTATTGTCTTATTGGTGTATTGAAATTATCATTTCTATAAAGGTAGAGAAATAGTAAATTAAAAGTATTCATTAGATGATTTAATTAGAAGATAAAAAATAAAATTGTATTGGAAACTAAAAATGACATTTATTTTAGGATAAATTTTTCCCACAAATGCGACACTTATTTTGAGCCGAAAGAGGTAATAAATGTTAGATAAAATATTCAATTTGGTTTTTTAACTATATTCTTATATTTACATTAATCTCTTAACTTTTTCTGTGTCATTTTAATTTTTTAATTTTCAAACAATTTTATTATATTTCTTTTTGTATAATTAGTGACGGAATTTTTTTTAAAATTCGTCGCTAATTAGACATAAATGAAATATTTTAAAAGTTAAAAAAAAATTAAAAGATCAATGTGAATTCAAGAGTATAGTTAATTGACCAAAACGAGTATTTTGTCTAAATTTTATTCTACTTTTTTAGTTGACCTCGAATATTTTATTCAATTAAATAATATTTTTAAATATATATAAAATTAACTATATTTTATATATTTGTGGGTCAGAGAAGGGTTGTAGCCCAAACAACAAAATACAACTAGACTACATTAACTGGAGGTATATATGGGTCAGGTAAACTCAATAAATTTGATAAAATTCACTCAATCTAATTTTTTTAAAAAATGTTAGGTTGGGTTATCGGTGAACACGGTTTTCAAAAATAAAAAATTATTCAAAATAATATGGTTGTAGACTTATAGGTAAACTCACATCTAACTCATAAAACTCTTGCGACTATCTGTTTATCCTTTTTTTTCTAATTTGATGAGTGATGATTTTAATGATTTTAATGTTTTTAATCTTAGATGTTTCAATTACCATTTTTTGAAAATATTTTATTTTATAACTAATGATTTTAACTTATTTAAGATGTCAAAATTTAATGTTTTTATGGTAACTAGTGAGAAATTTGTATTATCACAGGTTCCGTCTAGATTTACATTATATATTTGTCAAACCATCATTTATAAAATTTGTTTTTGTTAGATAGTTAACATTCACATAGTTATAATTTATAATCAGTTATCAACTTTCAGACTTAAGAGTTGGATATATTTAGAGCTATCAAAATGGGCTAGTTCATATGGACCGGTCGGTCCGGCCTAAAAAATCATCGGATTTGGGCCTTCAAATTATAGCTCATATTTTTAAGGATCTTTTTAGTCCAGCCCTAAAAAACCCGCTACCCATTAGAGTTAGTCCATATGGACTGTGGGTAGCCCATTAGACCGCATTGCTATAAAATTTAAAAAATTATATTAATTCTTATATTATATTACTCCAAAATAACACATTAATTTTTCTCACTTCAATATATTTTATCTTTATTCTATTCAATACACTAATATAATTAACATTTGTCCTTATATTCTATTAGTTTCTCTTATGTTAAATATTTTAAGTGTTTATAAAAAATATATATATATTTTGAGTATTATTTTTTATAATTTAGATATATTGTATTTAAAAACACATTATAATATTTGTAAAATATAATATAGTACTTAAATATGTATTATATTTAAAATAATATAATTTTTTATTTTATTTATAGTCAATATTATGAATTTTTTATTTTAATTTTTTTATTTAAAAAAATTCGTTTAAGGTCGGGTAGCTCGAAGTCCATCTAGGACCGTGCTCAGATAGTAATTTTGAGATTCATATTACAATAGAGTTTCCTTGACTCAGTTCTAAAAAACTCAAGCCCATGAGAACCGGCCCTAAATAGACCGGATAACTCATTTTAGCAGCTCTAGATATATCACAAACATAAGCTAATTTAATCCACCAAACTTTTTTAGTTTATCCAAATAGTATATTCAAAAATAAAGTTGACATGGGTAGAACTTTTAATAGTATATAGTTATTACAGGCTTGATAAGGAATTTCATCATTGCAACAATCAGCCAATAACAACTTTTGTCATCCTACAATTGTACGAAGAAATATATTACTTATTACAAAATGCAAAAAATACAATAAAGCTTGTAATATATATATATATATATATATATATATATATATATATATATATATATATATATATATATATATATATATATATATATATATGTGATTTTTTTTTTTTAAATCTTTTTGAAAAACACCCTTGTCATTTCAAAATATTAACAATTTAGTCTTTAAAGTCAAATTCCGCAAAAAAAACCTGCATATTTTGACTTTAGGTACTAAATTGTTAATATTTTGAAATGACAATGGTGTTTTTCAAAAAAAAAATTACAGAGGACAAAACTTGATGTCGCCCTAAATAAAATATGGATATTTAAATTGAATCGTAAAATAAAAGGTAAAATATGTTTACCACGTAATAAAGTGTTTGGAACACCTCCTTGTACACAATATGTGTAGTAGTCGAACACGATGCATTCTCTTTGTCATGTATTAAGATTTTCAAATTATTTTTGCTCTTAACTCTTTAAATTGCAACATACAGTTGGCCATGACTAAAAATAGGAGTAGACAAATATAACCCGACACTATCAAGTGATTGACCTTGTGATTTATTAATTGTTCTTGTGTATGTGACAATGATAGGAAATTATCTCCTAATCAACTTGAATGGCCAAGGTGATTCAGAAGGTGACATAGACATTCAAGAAATGTAAAATAAATTACCAATGTTCTTTTCAGACATGATTTTTGCCTCAATGACGTGATTTTCTAACCTTGTCACAATTAATCTTGTTATATTGCATAACCCTTGAGACTGATCCAAATTTCTCATTAGTATAATGGGGGTACCAACCTTCAATTTTATCCTATGATTTTGTATACCTTATGTTTTCAATTTACTAAGGAACTCTTGAGTTAGCACTTCATATGCTTCAATATAATTGGCTTTTGTTCTATCAATTGAATCAAAACTCAGATACTATTTCCCTCCTCCTAAAAAATGGTATTAAGGTAATCATTAAGACATTAGTAACAATACTTGATACACTGAATTGTTGTAAGTATAAATAAATGTGGAGAACTATTTTTACCTGGAATCAAGTATAATACATAATGATTGATTTTGTCCACTACTTCAATAGCTGAAGCAAGTATAGCTTTTCCTTGTAAGAATCCTCATTCTTTGTAATTTTCTAACATATTGGGATATGTGCTATCAACAATGGCCATTATAGGATCCTCAAAACTTGATAATAATAGCTCGTGAGGAACTTATATATCTACAAAACCATTATTTGGTTCACAAATCTTACAATCCCCTACATTTAAAATCAACTTTGAGAATTCAGCTAGCTCTCTTAAACTTGTATTCTCTAATCCTTATTGAAGTCTCATATTTTTTGTTAGAGTTAAAACCTTAAAATAGTCATATATATGAGATAAACTAATTGAAGCATGGACAATATCAGAACGACCCACTCTTGAAACAACAATAAGAATTTGTCTAAAATCACCTTCAAAAACAACTACTTTGCCGCCAATTTTTTATCCTAAAGACCATGATAGCACATGACATCTTTAAGGGTTTTATCCAATGCCTCAAAGTAGTTTTTATGAGAAATAGGTGTTTTATTCCATATTATCAAATCAATTGCTTCTAATAACCATGAATGTTCGATATTTTTGTCAATATTATAAGTAGAGTTGTCAAGTGCTGGCACACGTACTTTGAATGTTGAATAGATCGTTCTTCCACCTCGCAATAATAACGAAGTTATTCCACTTGAAGCCATGGTGAGAATAATTTTTCTACGAACGAAGCACACTTGAAAGAGTTCTCCACATGAGAGTGTTACCAATCCCTCCATAATCATGTAAAAAAACAACCCTCCTCTTTGATTGTTGACAACTTCCATGATTTTCTCAAAAATTGAACGGTATTCATCTATCAATTATAATGTAAGTATTATTATTAAAAAGGTAAACATGACATACATTATGTATGTTGGCCACAAAATCATACTACTAATATATTACTTACTTGTAAGTGCACGAAACAAATCATGGAAATTTTGTCGTTCAATATCAACATTGTAATCATGTTTATCATAAATAGTATGTTGCCAATGTGCCTTGTGACATATGAATCTAGATAAGGCATACCTTTAAATTCATGCAAACTTATTTGATTTGTTTGCAATAGATTCTCAATTTCAATTAGTGTCGAAATTTTTAATTCCTCCCCGGTCAACTGCAAATCTATTAGAAGTAACCCAATCAACACTTTATATAAACACCTTGCAACTGTTGGAATAATATGAAAGTGTGAGTAAGTGGTATCATGACCCTTTGGTTTGAGAAAGGGACCTAAAGGAACTTGTATCAAAATGCGCCCAAGAAGTGGTGTTCTGTTGCAAGATGTCAACTGCGGTACAATTGGGGGAGCATTGTGGACTCACACTTGAGAGGGAGTGTTGGAATAATGTGCAAGTGTGGGGAAATAGTCTCACATTGGATAGGAATATAGAGACTTAAGCATATATATAAGTGGAAGAACTCACTCACCTATCACCTTAAGGTTTTAGGTGGACAAGTGGTGTGTCTGTCACAAAGGTGTTTATTCCTACACTATGTATCAACGCTTCTAGTAAATCCCCCTAACAACAACTGCATCTATATGAACACTACACGGTGAACAACAACATTAACCTATGACATGTAAAAGTTCCAAGTTCGTCGTAATATCAGTCAGTGGTGTGTTGTTATTAGTTGTCGATGGAATTTTGAAGATTTCACGACCTTAACGATTGTTCATATTGTTCTCATCAACTTTGTAATTTTATAAATCTTTTTTCCTTCAGAATTTTCTTCCTTTTTTGTCGTGCCAATGTTGCAATTAGTTTCATGGAATGACTATGACAATCCATCGTGTGAACAAAATGCATTATTTATAAGTAACAACTAAAATTATATTCATTGATATTGTTATAATATAATTATAGTATGTATGAATGACATATTATCCATGTTTTCACACACACATGCACCACTCATCCAACATATGTACTATTGATGTTTTAAATAAACCAACTATGCTATGTAGAAATGACATATACAACATTTGAGGCATATACATTGTAGACATTGCAATAAATAAAAATAAGCAAATGTAGGTAATGAGATTTCAATATTGCTTACCTCAAAATCAATCCATTAATGGACACAACGAAATTCATTGTAAAACAGGAATATATGTCTAAAATTACAAAACAAAAACTTGCTAAAATTGATCATGCTCATTATATAACTAAATAACTTAGTAATTTTGACAAAGAATCCAGCAGGATGAGTGAGATTATTTTTCCTTTTTGTTGTCTTTATGCAGCTTGTGGAGCACAATTGGACATTCTCTAGATCTCCTACTGTATCAGCCAATGGCCTCTTCAATAGAGTCAATCCTAGATTCTCAAGAGCAGGATCATAATCTACAGATACAGACGAAATTTCTTGCAATCAGAGTTATAACCAATAATTATATTTTGAACTTAATGTGTGCTGGTAGCGAAAATACAAAAACCAAAGGGTGCAATTTTTTAGTGCACTATACTTCTAAATAGATAGAGGAATAGACTTACATAATAACTTGTAAGTTCCTCCTGTAAGTATGAAGTATGCCAGGAAGAGTGGTGAATTAAGACTTTTAAAAAAATTCCGGTTTTTAAGAATATTTGTTCTTTTCTTTCTGGTTTTGGTTAAGTGATGAAAGCAATAAAGTGCAGAAATTAAAGAACACAAGGATGTATCCTAATTTCCCTCACAGTACGAGAGTACTTCAGTCCCCCTACAATATGTAAGAGAATTTTATTAATGTTAGATATTCCTAAACAAGACTCAATGTATTAGTCTCTACAGATCAAATTTCCTTGACTCGATGTATTAGTCTCTACAAATCAAATTTCACCCAAAACATTATGTTTAATTGACATATATTGATAGTATAAAATTACTTTACTTAATCATCCAATAAAAATCACAAATTTGTTAGATTATCTAAATAATTTTAAAATTCAGTGAAGCAGCCAACATACTGTAGTGGTTTACAAATAAACAACAACAATACCTTGATCCCCCCTTAATTCTTGCATTATGCAAAAATACAATAACATTATCAACATTTGTGTGGTTGTTGTAGTAATTGGAGAGTTGTGATGCAAGCTCACGCCAAAGATTATAATGAGTCAATAATTTATTGCATGAAAAGGTATGATGAAGTATATATTAATGTAAATATATTAAAAGAAGTTATAGAATAATAGGGTTGCACCTGATATCAGTTATAATGAAGACAAGCTTCCCTTCTTTGTCAACGGATGGCAAATGGTACTTGATCTTCATAATTTTGTAATTATCGTCAAATGGTATAAGGTTCTGCAATATGTATTGCAGATCTTCCAGAGCGGTATACTCATTGATCTTAAATTACCGTGATTGTGTATTTTCGGTTAAGTGAACATTTCCAACATGTCATTTGATGTTCATTCTAGTTTTTTCGACTTTTAGTATGAAATAATCTAACAAGTGAGCTTATCTATAGTAGTGGGATGTTAATATGGACCACACAAATGACATGCCCTAAAAATCTCACTTCACCTAACCAAAACTCGCACTTTGACAACTTAGCATAAAGCTTCTTCTCCTTCAGAACTTCTAACACAATGCGCAAATGTTCTGCATGCTTTTCCTCCGATTTAGAATAAACCAGAATATCATTAATAAAAACAACCACGAAACTATCCAAGTAAGGATGGAAAATACGGTTCATGTACTCCATGAACACTCCCGGTGCATTAGTGACACCGAAAGGCATCACCGAATACTCGTAATGTCCATACCTCGTCCTGAAAGCAGTTTTCTGAACATCTTCTTCTTTCACCCTTATTTGATGGTAACCCGATCTCAAATCAATCTTACTAAACATGCGAGCACCAACCAACCGGTCCATCAAATCATCAATCCTATGAAGTGGATACCTATTCTTGATAGTTACTTTATTCAGCTGACGATAATCAATACAAAGTCTCATGCTACCATCTTTCTTCTTTACCAACAATACAGGAGCTCCCCACGGTGACACACTTGGTCTAACAAACTTCTTCTCGGGCAAATCTTCTAATTGACTCTTCAATTCTGCTAACTCCGACGTGGACATCCTGTATAGCGCCATAGAGATAGGTCTGGTACCAGGGACAAGATCCACAGAAAACTCAACTTCTCTTTCTGGAGGTGCACTAGGAATCTCATCAAGAAACACTTCGGGAAAGTCGCACACCACCGGAAAGTTTGCAATAACAGATTGACTCTCCACAGAAAGAGTCGCCATTAACAAGAAAACTGATGCTTCATCTTTCATGAACTCCTTCAATTGTTTCGTCGACACCAACATAGTTTGATCTTCTTCCGCTAAGGAAGAAAACCTCACAGTGTTGTCATAGCAATTGATATGGACATAGTTAGCTTTCAACCAATCCATACCCAAAACCACGTCCAACCCAACAAGCGGTAAACAAATAAGATCCACCACGAAGTCTCTACCAAAGATTGATAAAGGGCAATTTGCACACACAAAAGAAGTAGTAACCGTTCCCTTAGCCGGAACTTCTACCACCATATCTCTATCTAGATATGACAAAGTAAGACCCAATCTCTTAACACAATCAGCAGCAATAAAACAATGAGTAGCACCAGTATCAATAATAGTAATAAGGGGAATGCTATTAATGAAACTAGTACCTCGAACAAGACCATCTTCGTTTGCCGTCGGAGCACCCGACAAAGCAAACACCTTCCCCGCTCCTTGCGCCTTCTTAGGCTTCTTGCATTGAGGACTAGTGTGACCTCCCTCACCACAATTAAAACAGACCACTTCTCTATGCTTGCAATCACGAATTACATGACCCGTTTCACCACATCTGAAACACCTCACCTCGTTCTCTTTAGCCTTCCCATCATTCCTACAAACATTACTCTTGTGGCCAGGTTTCCCACACTTGTAACAAACAATACTAGCATGAGCATCTCCCCCACTAGTCCTTCGTCCTTGAAATGCTTGTTGTTTCCCTTTACCAGTAGGGACATCATAAGGTTTCCCACGGCTCTGCTGGCCCTTTCTCCTCTTATCAGACAACATCTTATAGTGTGCATTACTATCCTCTTCAAAGATTCTACAGCTATCAATCAAATCCGCAAAGACACGGATTTTCTGATAACCGATCGCTTTCTTAATCTCAGGCACGCAAGCCATTCTCAAATTTAATGCACTTAGAAAATTCAGCACCCTCACCATTAAAGTGAGGATAGAACTTAGCCAACTCAATAAACTTTGCAGCATAATCAGTGATAGACATGCTCCCTTGCCTCAGTGAAAGGAACTCAATCTCTTTCTTTCCCCGAACATCTTCCGGGTAATACTTCCTCAAGAACTCCCTACTAAAAACTTCCCACGTTACTTCTTCACCAGCAACATCAAGCCTTTGACGGGTGTCAACCCACCAATCATCAGCCTCCTTACTTAACTTATGAGTGCCATAACGGACTTTATGCGCAGGAGTGCAATCCATCACACGGAAGATTCTTTCAATCTCCTTCAACCAAGTTAGAGCACCTTCAGGATCATACTTCCCGTAGAAAGTAGGTGGATTCTCCCTCTGGGAGGTCGCCAAACTACGAGTCCCAGCGCTCTCGTCAGCAATCGGCGGGTTTTGGAAAGCCTGAGCCATAGCCTGCATAGCAGCAGCAATAGCATCATCGTTCCTACCAACATTCCTACCAGCATTCCTACCAGCCATAACAACTTCTGCTCACAACAAAACAAGGATTAGAATCAACAAATAACAATACTTGATTGTTAGACAACAACAAACTCAACAACTTGGCCGGACAGACCGACCTGCTCTGATACCACTAATGTGACACCCCAATTCTACCCCGCGTAATTATATAATAAAATCAGAGTTTCAAAATTCCATTTAACAAAATTGAGGCATCACATCTTTGCATTTCCAACAATTAGCATTATAATGCACATCAAAATCGGATATACCGAATCATACATAATTCATCATACGTACATATGAATATTCACAGCACAACGGATATGTTAACAAAATATACACAACATCATGTTGTCATCAATCCAAAAGGTTATAACATAATAAGATAGTATATACAAACTATCCTATCAAAATAATGACGTCGCCCAAATCCCGAGTGTTACTACGACCAGAGCAGAACGACGCAAAATAAAGTGACTCGAGCTAATCCTCCTCATCCTCGGGGATCACCTGCACGTTACCAATATATAGGTAACGGCGAAACAAGTAAAGGGGTGAGATAATTCCAAAACATATAATTAAAAGCAATGATGGAATATATAAATAGTTGGGATTATAATTGATATAGGTTGAATAAAGTATGTCCACATATATTTAAACTTGCATACTTTAAATTAGCATTTAGTGTATAAATCAACACATTAACTTCATCACATAATCATTATATTCACATCAACACAAAAACACCATGTACCGTCGCAATTCAATTATCATTCATCAATTAAGGACTCAATGGTAAACAACTCGAACATAAACATAACCGACTCCAAAATAAACATAATGGACTCCATGAGACACGACTATGTTATGCATGTGGTACCCATCGCTTTGTCCGTAATTAGGGACACTTGGCATAAAGCTCAACTTCGCTCGGCATAAAAGCCATCATCGCAGCATAAAGCCCTCTTCGCTTATGAAATGTATGTGACTCAATAAATAAAGACCACACAACAACATATCATCATCGCTCATCACAATTGACATAAAGTCTACTTCGCCATATTTATTCACATCACATAAACATGTCATCGCATCGCATAAACAACAAGTATTCATAATTATATACACCGTCGCAAACATCATCGTCAATTAATCCGTCAATTTCCAAAAACGGAAAAATAATAAAAACATCAATAATCGTCGCGAAAGCCATTCTTATTTACCGGCATAATTTATAAACATCAACTTCAAAATCGGATAGTTCATATATGCCTTAAAATGACTAAAACACTATCCGGGTCAATTTACCGTATTTTAGCCTATTTCGGGTCGTCCCGTAAAAACTCACAATTTCGAAAAACTAACTTCACCACTACGTTCTACATGTCAAAATTAGCTAGCACGTCAATTTTCGTTGAATTCGGAGCAACTTGCTCCGTCGCCGAATTTACCGAAATCGGAAAATCGGAACATAATCGGGTTCTAAATTTAATCGGCTATCTTATCCCCTAATTATATTTTATGGTTTCCAAAAGCTACTAGGTGGAATTTTTATATTTAACAAAAACCAGTAGCTACTTACAGGAAATTATGCAGGTAGTTTCATTTCACAGAAAACAAAAATTCCATTTACAGCAAAACAAAAGCATGCCGTTTCTTCTTCACAAAGGGGACGACCGTCCCACTTAATACCATGGCATGGGAGGCGGTTTCCTCAACCTTGGGTGGCCCCCTTAAGCCTTCACCCACTAATTTTCCATTGCCTGCGTTTTTCTTTTTCAAGTTACAGTTTCCATTTTTTTTTAGTTTTTCTGTTTTACTTAATTGCAGGTAGTTTTTCATTCTTATTTTCATTCCTATTTCATTTCCATTTTTCATTACATGCTAAACCATCCTACAAAAACAACACTCCTATATTCCACACCAAGCTCAATTCCTCTAAACCCTACAACAATCACTCAACACAACTCTATAAACTATCGATCAATTTTTCTCCCAATTCAAACTAAATCCATCAAACCCTAACTAAATGAAATGGAAATCAAACCCCTTAACTATCAAGCTTTGGGTATCCAAGATGATTCTTCAACCAAGTCTTGCTCTTCTTCTTGTTCTCCTCTTCTTCTTCTCAAGCCCTAGCTTTTCTCCAAACTCTCAACTTTTGTGTTTTTGGTGTTATGTTTGGAAAATGGCGGAGGAAATGGTTTTATATAACATGTCTTACTAGCCAACTTTGGTAAATTGCTCACATGCCCCTCATCTATTCTTAATACAATAAATATAACATCTAATTATATTATTAACTTAATTTGTTAATTTAATTCCGGGAAATTAACTATCGGTCCGAAAAATATTTTACCGAACCGAACAAAATGTCGCTAAATATATTAATAAATATACCGATTAATATAATTATTTTCGTTGTCAAAACAATCGTCAAACGATAATTCAAAAATAATAATATAATTTAATATTAAATAAAACGGGCGTTACAAGACTCATCTAAGGAAAGTACATCTTTTTATCCTCCGGTGCAGGTCCACTAATGCAAGTTGCAAGAGCGTGATAAATTTCTTGAACTTTCTCTTTATTTCCAAACACCTGTGTGTATATTTCTTTATTATTCTTCAATTCTTTGATAAGGGTGAGGCAGGTTGAAATAAATGAACTTTACCTTAAATTCTACTTCCTTTAACCTCCTTTTGATATGATGAAACACAAGAAAGAAGATTTGGAGTAAAAAACTTGATTCATAATGGAAGAAGTTTTGGAGAGGGTTTAAGGAAACTATTGCAGATGAAGGTTATGTTGGTTCGTGTTGGTTGCTTTTTTCTAGCAATTTGACTTTTGATTTTTTTTTAAAATATCTAATCGGCAAAGGTGATAGGAATTCTAATTTACCGAAGATAAATCTCCAGTCATATCTCGGTAATAGTTTTTAATTAATTGATTATATTATAATTTCGTAAATATATATCCGAAACGTTTTTTAATTTCACTATAGAGTGACATCACTTTTAATTGCATTTGAGTGGTATCGAGGATGCATCCAAAAATATACTTCCAAAAGTAGAGGAACAATTTTAAGTTTTCATAAAATTCTTTTTCAATTATATAAGGTGTAATAAAAAAATTCAAAAATTATTTAAACCTATAATTAAAAGGTCATCATGAGATAATTTATATTCGTGACTTATTTTGAACTGTAATGAGTAAGGATGACAAAAATATTCGTACCCGCGGATATCCGTGGATAAAACCCGTTATGAATACAGGGCGGATAACTTAATAGATATCTATGGATAAAATAAAAGAATATTTAAATACTCATTTAGTAATGGATATGGATACGGGCTTAATGATACCATGCCCGCCGATATCCGTATCCGTTAATAAATAATAAGAATTATTTAAATATTAATTTATTATACTATGTTTTCTCATCTTCTACAAATGTTGTTTTTTTTAGTTTTCTTTGAAGAAAATCTTTAACATTCCATACAAACCATATTGACTATTTCATGTTTAAGTTTTTTCTTTATTTCATACCTCACGTAAAAAATTCCACCTTCAACCAACCACTTTTCTTATTCAACTTGTGTCTTTCTTTCTACTTCTTTGTTGGTCTTTCTTTCACCATAACTCACTATCACATTATCTTTCATTTTTTAAAATAAAATGTATGGATATTATGTTTTGGTGAAAATGAAGAAGATTAATGTGATAATTTTTTGTTAAAATAAGAGATTTATATGGATGTTATGTGATAATAACTTATTGTGTTCTTAAAAGAAGTTGAAAATATTGTTTTTCAAAAAAATAATTAGAAAAAAATGTTATCCATGGACCGGATATGGATATAATATTTATCTAATAGAAAGGACACGAATATCATACTACACGTCTTCATAGATATCCATTTATAGATATCCATTTACATTCCTAATAATGAGAGCATTAGGTTTTAGGGCGCAAGTGGATTTAGAAAGAAAAAAAATGAAATAACTAATACAAATTTTGAGATCGATTAGTAGTCAACTTAAATTTTATTAAATTCCATTTTCTATTGAAAAGTGTATCCAAAAAGAAATTTGTATGAGTCTATTTGGTAAGATCAATTTGTGAATTTATATCTTATAGCTTATAAGCTCATATGACATTTTAGACCTGTTCGGTAACGGTCTTTGATCACGAGCTTATAGCTTATTTTGCGAGCTTATAGCTTATTTTCTAGACGCTATTTTAAATAGCGTTTTAGCTTATAGCTTATAGCTTATTATTTTTTTTCTTCATTTTTTATCCTTATTATTTTAACAAAAATCTATTTTTATCCTCAATAATTTATTTAAATTAAAATAAAATAATTATATATAAAAATATCTTTTATGTCATTTTACATTTATAAGTCAGTTAAACCGCTAATGTTATCAAACACTTCAATTAGCTTATCAGCCATAAATCTCAATCATCAGCTATAAACTATAAGCTATCAGTCATCAACCATCAACTATAAACTATAAACTAACTTATTTGTCAACCGTTATTTTTACCAATCAGACCCTATATCAACAAAAACATAAGCATCATATATTTTTCTCTTTCATTGTTTCTTCCATGGCTTTGTTAGAAATATAATCGCTTCATTGTTTCTTCCATGGCTTTGTTAGAAATATAATCGCACAACACCTTTCTTTCTTTAGCGGAAATAGTAGCACACATTTTGATAGTTCATTTTATTAATTCAAACTATAGTAGCTCTTTTAATTTTTCTTTAAATTATTCCTTTGCTTTTTTATTTGTCTCTACAAAATAAAGGCAATACAATAATTCCCCCACAAATCCATTTTTTCTTTTTTGCTTTTTGCTTTTTATTTAATAATTATATATTCAGATTTCAAATTGAAATACAATTTCACTAAAAATTACACACAATAATTAGAAATCCCTTTTTCTTTTCTTTTCCTTTTCCTTTTCTTTTATAGGAGCAGCCTAGGTAATTAATATTTTTTAATATAAATTAAATACTCTGAAACTGAGAAGGTTAATGGTTCACCCATTTTGTTTTAGTTTTTGAAAATAATGTATTTCTTTTCTTTATTTTTTAAAATAATTTTTATAAAAATTTAAAATTACTAAAAAAGATTTTAGCTTAGATTTTAAAAATTAAGTATTACTTTTAAAATTAAATAACATAAAAATACATTGAAAATTAAAATTTGATTGAAATCACTTTTTTTTTCTACAAAAATACATCTTAAAAATTATATTTTTTTGAAACTTATTCAAAATAACTTTCAATTTAAGTGATTTTTTATAAAAAAAAGTATATCAGAAAAATAGTAAAAAAATAAAATATTTAAAATAATATTTTATAAATAACAATTTAAACCAATTTTTAGGTTTTTAAATAATTAAAAAATATAATATTATAAAAATTATTTTAAAAAAACAAATCAAACTATTAGAAAGATCTCAAATCTCACATTTATTGTACATATAGTTTAAAAATAATTTATATGGAGTGAGTACTTGCTAAAAAGTATAGATGTGTATCACCTCTATGCTCAAGACTTTGAGAATTGTCTATGGTTTTAAAGCAAATTCATGATTGTGAGAAAATTTATTTTGAGGTGGTTTTGATGGAGAGAACAAGCTTACTTTGAGATGAGAAGTTTTTTATTTTTTGGGGCGTTTAGTGTGTATTCTAATTTGGCCTCTTCAATCTTAGAGTTAAGGTATTTATAGAGGTCAATGGCCCTATATTTAGGATTTCTCGAGACTGATTACCGCCCACCTAAACATGGTAATTGACTAATAAATTTGTATTTTTTAAAAAGACATGGTTTAGTCTCCTGACTTTGAACTCACTGCCCAAGACGTTTCATTTCTCACGTTTTCCTATATAGACGAGTGATGAGTGTCTCAGACGATACTATCTCATTGCGGATTGAATGAAGATGCCACCTCTTGCTAACAGCATTGTCTCCTCGCCTTTGGTGGATCCTTCATAAATATATCAATACATAGTGATACACTTACTTTACAAGTCGGTTTTGTAATGGTGAGTTAAATCAAACTCTACTATGATATCAAAGTCTATTAATCGGATCATAAGTCGTCCACCATTTATATCTATACAGCAAAGGCAACAAAATTTAGACTTGAATGAGTCTATTAAAATATTCAGAGTTCCACGTTGGTTAAACATAAAACTTCAAAATAAGTGACATATCTCCAATTACAAACCAGTCAATTTTATAAGATTGAATTAAATAAAGATCTAATACAATAATCATCTTCAAAATTACATGATATAAAATTTACATTCTAGAGTTCTAATACACAAAACTCTCATTGTAAAAGTACTACAATCACTTCATATTGCATCAATATCCATGCAATTCGATACTATAAAATCTTTACTAATTATAATTATCTTCAATAATTTTTAGAGTAACCTACATAATTTAATCTAGGACGAATATTATGGTGACTAAATTTTGGATCACCATAATCGACAGCCTTAATCACCATAGCTTCACGTCTTCCATCATGTTCTTGAACTGCACCAAACACAATCTCATTTGTTTCACAATTCTGCTCATAGTAACTCGATGGAGTGGTCGAAGAATAACGAGTTTGAACTTGGTGTTGTTGTTGGTGTTGCGCTTGAGAATGTTGTTGTTGATGACGATGATGTTGTTGTTCATTATAAGCACTATCTAAGATGTTCATGTATGCATGACTACGTTGTGGAATTGTATGTTCTGTCTGTCTGTTTATTTGTGCGGATGTTGGAAAAATATTTGTTTCATAGACACTACTATCCCTCGTTTTTTCCAACATTTCTAATTCCTTATTCGTGTATGGATATGTTTTTCTTTGGGTAGGTGTTTTATTTTCGGTATTAGGAGGTGGTTCGTCTCCATCTGGAATGACAAAACTTTCTTGCATTGGCCAAGAATTTGAATGTCGATTTGGATAATGATATTGTTGTTGATGTTGATGATGTTGTTGATATTGTTGATATGAGAGTTGTTTTCTTTTCGATCCTATGAACAAGCTTAAAAAGATTTCACCCATGGATGAACTCGAGTTCACTAAAAGCCTTCCAAGAGAAACAAAGAAACCTTCATCATGTTTATCAAATTCATCTTCATTTGGGATTAGAGGAGGCCTAACGGAATTGGGATGAGGTCTTTGTTGCGATGTAAATGGTGTTCCCTTTGTTCGAATATGACCTCTTGAATCCTGAAAATAAAACAAGATTATCACATTTCAACTTATCTATGTCAACTTACGTGATTTAAAATAAACGTTCAAATCAATTGATCTACGATTATCTGACTTCAATTCTCAACAATATTAAAGATCACGACGTAATTGTATCCGTTACTACAATTTCTACTTAAAATTATGTTAATCACCATATATTTTAAGAAAACGTTTTCTAAGTTTATTTTAAATGTACGAGTAAAACTTACGTCCGAAGAAGAAAACATATCTCTGACTCTCCTCTGAAGTAATGCTAACATATAACCAAAGAATCCAGCACAAACAAGTGCAGCTATACCTGTAATATTGTTGATTGCAAACATTTTATATTAGCATGCCCCTAACTATAATAAACAAATGAAAAATACTAAACATCAAAGATTATATTCATACCTAAGGGGAGACTATTGTCATACTCATACTCATCATTAGTACTACTAGTAGTCATGCAATCATGTTGATTGAGTTGAATCTCTCTAATTGCATTGTTTCCTCTATCTACCACCATAAGAGAACAAGTACTACTAACATAAACTATATCAAAATCATTTGAAAATTTTGCATCTTCACTTGGACCATCTACATGTCCTCCCATTTGGCCCCTTTTTCCTCCTCCACCTGCAATAGTAGTTACCCCTATAGAGTATACATTTCATAGAATTAAATTAAGGGCTTATAAATATATATATATATATATATATATATATATATATATATATATATATATATATATATATATATATATATATATATATATATATATATATATATATATATATATATATATATATATATATATATATAACCAAAGATAAAATGAAGTTAAATCTTTTTCGTGCAAATTTAAAAATTTAGGATTTAAAAATTTATAATCTAGAAGAGTTTATGAAAATAAAACAAAAATAATCAATCACGCAGACAAAGACGACACAGACACCAGACACTTTCTATGTAATACCTTCGTCATTGATCTTTCTAATAGCCATATTCAATGTGTCTGCAATGTAAATATTGCCACTGTCATCAACCGTAAGCCCTTTAGGGTGGTTCAGTCTTGCATCTCTAGCCCTTCCATCTATATGACCAATATACCCTTCTGAAGATCCAGCAAGCAGCTTTGGTTTGCTATCTATTGTTCATCCATGGATCACACAAAAACCAAACAACATCAAACAAGCAAAATAATGGTTTAATTTTCTAAATTAAAAATCATATCATAAAGAAATTACTATGGAATATCAAAAAGTGGAACCTTGAGCTTAACAAAAGTTCATTGTTTCTTGGAAATGAAGCAAAGTCATTTGTATAAGATAATACTAAAACAGAAAACATTCTTAAAGGGCACACATGAATTTTGAATCTTGTATATTTGCACAATGAAGCAAACTAAAAGCCATAAAACAAATGAAAACTTCTAAATTTGATTCAATTATTTTTTAAAAATTGTTTTTTTTTTCACATGAAAATTTGTAACAAACTAGCTATGAAAAAATGATTTTTTTTTTCACATTATTTACTTAGAAATTTTCAATAAAGGAAATTTACATTTTGACATTGGGCTTGAGATCTTGTAGATGTTACTGTTCTCAGAATCCAGAACTAAGAATTCACCATCTGAAGATATTTCAATTGAATATGGTTCAATTCCAAGCTTACTTCCATCAAATATTGTTTCCACATTGTAACCGCTTTCGAATTTCACCATGGATCGACTATGCTGAACTGAGAAATTATTTTTCATGAAATTAAACCAATATGTTAGCACATTAATGTAGTAACAAGAAAATTAGAAACTCAATGGAAAATGCTAGAAAAAATATTGTAGTAGTGAGATTCGTACCTGTTACTTTTGGTTTGGATTTTTGTGATTGTGACCATATCCATTTAAGAAGAGAAGAAACAACATTAGAAACAACTCCAGTAACAATTTCTGCATGTTTCATATGAGTTTAATGAATATTATATAGTAAAATATAAAAATAAGTAATATTTATTAGAGTTTGGAGGTTGTTTTGTACTTACTTGCTGGTGGTGGTGTAGCAGAAGATGGAGACAACAAATTGAGTAGAAGAACAAAAGTAAAAAGGAGCATGCAATAATTCTTGGTCATTGTTTGTTTTCCTAGGTTAAGAGACTTCAAGAGGACCAAATTGTGAAATGAAATGGTGACACATTATAATTCATGGGTGGTGTCTAATATAAGCTATTTTGAGGAGAAGAAAATGAGTAGCACTAGCTTTTTTTAGAAAGAAAAAAAAAGGTGAGGATTTAAGGGATAGAATAATTGATGAGATAGAGGTTTCGGAAGAGAATCTAATAATTAACTAACAATTGAAAGTGAAATCACCGTAAAGCATTTGGATAAAATGGTAAGATATACCTTCTAATTTTATGAGAGGTTATATATCTCGAACTCAACCAAGAACTTTGCCACCTAATTTGATCTTGTTTAGATAAAACGGTAAGAAACCTCTTCTAATTTTATGGGAGGTTATATATCTCGAACACAACCGAAAACTTTGTCACTTAATGTGATCTTGCCCTATTCGAGTGATGCACTTATTTATGATGTATATTAAAATCATATTTTAATTAAATATCTAATTATCTTTGTTAAGCCATATTAATTCTTTGATAACAAATTCACTGCAGTTAACTTTTGTCCCTTTCACGCTTTCGGCAATTTTTAGTAATAAAGTTTAAATACTATTTTTAACTTATATTAAATAAAAAATATTTAAATTAAAATTTTATCCATCCATTTGATCTTATCTAACGACCCAAAAATTGTCAAATGCGTGAATGTGATTGTAGGGAATAATGGTCCGCGTGGTATTAGGCGGCCATAAGATTTTGATGTTATAATCTCAAAATTCATAAATTGAATTTCACTCTTTAACATCGAGTTTAATCGACAACCACTAGTGATATAAAATAAATAATTTTACTTAGTCGTCCAATAAAAAATCGCAAATATATTATGTTATCTAAACAATTTTAAAATATTTTCAGAACTAAGCTAAATACATGGCATGGCATTTATCATGTATGTTGCATCTCCTATTTTCTTGTAAACATTTATAAGAACAGTGATTAATGTTCTTGACATTACTAATAATTTACTCTCTTTTTTTCAATTTTAATTCTAAAAACTTACATGTTAAACAAATTAAATATATATAAACTTAGTTATGGATCCAATACTACTGAATAGTGTATGGCTCATGAAAGAGTCTTACATAAAATGCATCAAAAGTAACAAATAATCTTCTTTCACGTTATATTTACGTATGTAACTAAACATGTGCATCTTCGAATAGTGGCTAGATTTCATGTATTTTTGCTATTAAGAGTTTGACACGTCCATGCAATCACTATAGGAATTTTCTTTTACTAGTTTTCATTCCCTTTACTTTAGCTGGTCAAAATGCAAAACTTTTTCTTTTTCATTACTAGCAATAACGTTTAGGTTACGCTAATATACACTTGCAATCATGTGGAATGTGGTGCTTTTTCCATGAATCAGCACTTTGAATAAATTTTTACTTTAAATTTCTTTTATAACATTTAAGTTCAACAAGATTCATCAGGGAGGAATACTACCATGTAAATTATTTCATAAACTTGTGACCCAACTTTTTTGTGTTCAAACTTTAATTATTACAAGATTAACCATGCAAATCCAAAATTTGCTGCATGTGCCATATCATGGACAAAAAAACAACAATGAAAACATAAAATCCACGAGGTTCAAAATGTCAATTAACTTTCAGCAGATCTTAAAGAATTTTGCATGCATAGCTTCTGCTCATTCCAAGTCAAGCATCTGGGGTGTCTGAACGAAGAGCTGATAAAAAAACAATTGAGCACTTTAATGAGAAATAATACGGTAAATATAAGTTATAATGCAAATAAGTTAAACTGTGTCAAAGAAAAAGTAATTTATGTTTGAATGTTTTTACTCCAGAAGCAAATTTGATAAAAGACTGGTGCAAGTTTCTAAACCTAATAAAAGTAATTGTAATAGAACGGAATAAAAGCAAATTTGAAGCAATACTCAATGAAAATACAATTGCTTTTCATCAGTTTGAGGTTTGGAAACAAAAACTATGTTTTGAAGGAAAATCTTAAGCAAAATCACATGGGTTGAATGTGATTTTAAAGGGTTGAATGTGATTTAAAAGGGTTTGAATTCAAATTAAATTAGTTTGACGAGTACATATTGCACACAGAGATCACATTGTTACAATGAGTTAGAATCAAGCAACAAATGATATCATCAAGCAACGAACATAGAATTTGGAATAGAACAGACCAATGACAAGTTGGAAAAGCATCCTCTCATGGCATGGTTTATGTTTTGTGAAGTAATGAAACAGAAAAGCAAGAAAGTGGGTAAGTAGTTGTGAAGCACGGAGAAACTACACGACCGTGACACTACTAATGTCCAAAATACATGACACCAGAACACCATGACACTACTAATGTCCAAAATACATGACACCAGAACACCGTGACACTGCTAATGTCCAAAATACAGGACACAAAACACCGTGACACTGCTAATGTCCAAAACATGGGACACCAGAACACTATGGCACTGCTAATAACACCAGAACACAGCAATACATATTTTTTATGTATAAATTATAATACTAGCATGACAAGATTTGAAATTGAGTTGATAGGAATTATAACAAAATTATGGCAAGAAAATGGACCATGTATTTAATAACTAGTTAATAATCTAAATATAATGAGCCTCACAAGTAAAAGATCTAATTTAGGGTTAGGAATGGTCTGAGAAGTGTCTAGCCAAGAGCAAATGCCAGCTGCCCAATCTCTTAACAGATACTCGAGCCAATTTTTTTCCAAACCGTGTCTACAAGGAGTCAGAACTAAAGATATATATTCTCTCTTTAACAATTTATAAGCAAAATTGACTTTTTTGATACATTTACAATTAATGTATTTAGTCCATATATGGATATATGGATGGACTACATATGTTAGTGTTTTAGGTTGGCATTAATTTTGATAAAACTAGGATATAGCAATGTCTTGATCAATGTCATGACATTCAGAGATTGAAGATAAATCCTACCTGCTAAGGATGATTAAAGGACAACTCAGAACTGGAAGCTAAAGTCAAATGCGGAAAAATCGATGTCATAATGGATGTTATGACATTCATGTGACATTCTCTGAGAATGCTTTTCCCGAGACTTTTAGGAAGTTTGTTGAGCTACTAAATATTGTTTTTCGGTTATTAGAAAGCATGCTCACGTGGCTGCTAGGTTAATCTTAATTAAACCTAAATTGGTTGTTGAAAAGACCATGTTTTTAGGATTAAATTAAGTGAACCCTAGCTATCTTTATGGAAGCCCAAAAGAAGTTTCGGGATGCTTCTATAAAAAATTCAACCCACACTGCCTACGCTTAAATTTATTGAAGAGATAGCAGGTTGTTATTTGTGTACTGTTAGGAGAATTAACAGTTGTATTGTGTAATTCTAGTTTCTCTTGTGAGCCAAGCAATTATCAATTGATAAGTGCCTTGGACTAGGATTTGTTGTAAGGGTAGTTTATCACTCAAAACTTTGAAGCACGAGTGTTTGTCTCTTGATTGAAAGCTTTGAAGCAAGATCAAGATAGTTTATTGAAGTGTGTCTTCACAATTCAATTATTCAATAGGTTGATATCACTGCTGTGATTGAGGGGGAGTGAGTAGGTACTCAGATCTAAGTAGGACTTAGGTTGAAGTTGCATTGGGTAGGTTTTAAGTGAAGGAGATAAACTGGTTGGTTTATTCCTGAATTAATTCTACTAATAGTGAATTTCCTCCCGGCTTGGTAGCCCCGGATGTAGGTGTAGTTAGACATCGAACCGGGTAAACAACTTATTGTGTTCTTTCTTTGTTTACATTTATTGTGTGAATTGTTAACAGTGTCGATAGTGTGTCATAACATTCTCGTGACATCACGATCTGCGCGTGAATTTCAATTGGCATCGAGCGGGCACCCGCCTGTTATTTCGGGTGAGATCTAGGGATAATAGTTTCGCATAATGGATAAGGAAGGAGGATTTGGAGGTAGACCACCCATTCGGATGGGTCTAATTATGATTCTGGAAGCCTCGTATGGTTGCCTTCTTAAGATCGAGACATTAAAGCTTGGAGGCTGCGACAAAGGATGGAAACATCCCACCAAGCTTGAAAAGATGGGACTGTCTTGAAACACGAGGAGGAATGGAGCAAAGAGGAAGAGGAGCTAGCTCGGGAACTCTAAAGCATTGAATGCCCTATTCAATGGTATTGAGAAATATCTTCGGTGGTCCATCAATGTGAGCGGCCAAGGATGTTTGGGACACTCAACTACTCATGAGGAACATCCAAGGTGAAGATGTCAAGACTTCAGATGCTCACTACCAAATTTGAGGATTTGAAGATGAAGGAAGATGAGACTATTCATGAATTTCACATGAATATCTTTGAAATTGCCAATGCCTCAAGAGCACTTGGTGAAAAGATGTCAAAAGAAAAGCTGGTGAGAAAGATTCTCAGATCCTTGCCAAAAAGTTTGCAATGAAAGTGACTGCAATAGAGGAGGCTCAGGACATCAGCACCTTGAAGGTTGAAGAACTTATAGGATCTCTTATGACTTTTGAGATGGGAATCAGTGAAACTGTTGACAAAAAGAACAAGAGCATAGCACTTGTATCTAATACTGAAGAAGGATGCAAGGTGAAAGATGAAGAGAAGATATCTGAAGCTATAGCTATGCTTGGAAGACAGTTCAACAAGCTCATCAAGAGGATTGATCCAAAGTCAAGGTCAAATGTCAAGGACATTTCATCTGACATCAGCATATCCTATTACTCCAGCAGAAGATCCAAGTCAGAGGAGAAAGGAAGTCAAGGCAGTGGAATCCAATGTCATGGATGTGAAGGATTTGGACATATTAGAGTGAATGTCCCACCTTTCTAAAGAAACAAAAGAAAGGAATGGTCATCACTTGTCGATGGTGATTCGGAAGTGAATCGAGGAAGAAGGTGCCAAACTTGTCACTGCTCTCTCTGGAGTGTACAATTCTGATATGGATTCTAGTGATGAGGAAGTGACATTTGAAGAGCTTCTGAAACCTACGTAAAGTTGTGTATAAAAATGGTGAAGTTTGTCGCAAAATGAGGAAGAAAAAGTCGATTGAGAAGTTGGAAGTCGAGAATGTGATCTTGGAGGTGAGAAAAGGAAAACACACCACTATAAATCACCTCAATAGTGATATTGTGATGTTGAACTCCAAACTTGATCGATGTCTAAATCATCAAAATGTTGACATCCGTAATCGATAAGTTGGAAGAAATTCTTCACTTGACAAAATGCAGGAAATAAGCATGGTCTAGGATATGTGGTGAAAAGAAACCCATTGGTGACATCAAGAAGGAGAGACATGGGAAAACAATGTCAAAACAGTGTCACAACATAAAACAGAAATGTGTCTCGGTATGTGGCAGAGTTGCTAATAACCGAGTTGGAACAAACACAGGAAGTCAATGGCGAGAAGATGTCATACCACAAAACAGAAATAGATTTGCCTCAGGATATGTGAAAGCCAAGAAATTTGTTAATAACAAAAGGAAGAACAGACCTAATGAACCAATGTCAAAACAGATGTCACAACATTGGGTTCAACATCAAAATCATAGAAACTTGAACAAAAAGTTTCAAATATGGAGATGTCATTATTGTGGAAGGTTTGGTCACATAAAGTCCTTCTGCTATAGGCTACATGGATACCCTAATCAGACTCTTTATGTTAAGCCTAAGAACATCAAGGTACCTTACACTCAAAAGTGGAAGAAGAGGACTGCAGCTCTGATAGCTCACACTTCTCTTAGAGTGTCTGCCAAGGAAGACTGGTACTTTGACAGTGGGTGTTCTAAGCATATGAGACAAATCTTCTTAAAGATGTTAAACCTCATTCTCGGTTTGTTACTTTTGGAGATGGAGCTAAAGGAGAAATCAAAGGTATTGGAAACTCAAACCGGTCCAGTTCCAAGCCTAAATGGAGTATTCTTGGTAAAGGTTTGACCGCAAATCTCATTAGCATAAGTCAGCTATGTGATATGGGATTCACAGTCAACTTCACTAAGTCTGAATGTCTTGTAATCAATGATGAACAAGTAGTGATTATGAAAGGAGTCAGATCAAAGGACAACTGCTACATGTGGGAATCTGAGAACACCACTCTGTCTTCTGTGTGTTCTACAGACAAAGATGAAGAGGAAGTAAAGTTGTGGCAGCAAGAATCTGGTCATCCATACCTCAGAGGAATGAAAAGGATCGGTTCCATAGAGGAGTCGGAGGATACCAAGACCTTTCATGGACAAAGGGAGAATCTGTGGTAAGTATAAGGTTGGACAGGAAATCAGAATGTCACACTCAATGTCTAGACATCTGACCACTCCTAAAGTACTAAAGCAAAGTACTAGGATTTGGCATGAAAGGATAACCAAGTATCTTACTGTCAAAGGATACAGGGAGAGGTCTTGGATGAAACCCTCTTTGTCGAGGAGAAAAGATCATGGTGGCTTCCATCTATGTTAATAACATAGTATCTGGAGGAATGCCAGACACATTGATGGAAGGCTCAACACTTCTTTCACAGAGCAAGTATGCAAGGAACGTGTCAAGCTTGGAATAATGGCAGCCACACTAGGACTCTTACCCCTCCACATTTGAAGTTGTCCAAGAAAACAAAGGGAGAAAGTGTTGATCAAAGCCTGTGTAAAAGCCCTTGTGATGGATGTTTTTTCTTGAGAAAAAATCTTATGTCCTGGATCAGCAAGAGGCAAAAATGTTTGGCTTTACATAATGTTGAAAGTGAATACATAGCAGCTGAGAGAAACTGCTTTAAGATGATTTGGATAAAGCAAATGCTGACTAAGCACAATGACATGCAGGATGTCATGACATTGTCCTGTGACATCTTTACTAAAGTTTTTGAAGCTAGTCAGTTTAAGATTCTAAGGGACAAATTGGGTATTTGTCAATATGAAGAGTTGTAGCAATTAAATGTGCCTACAACAAGGGATGAAAGGAATTTTTTATTTCAATTATTTGTAAGTGGGTTATTTGGGTATTTTCTTCTCTATTTTAAAGGGTCCAAGAATAGGAAGAGACATCCTCATATAATAGTCTCTTCTTTTGAAAGTAGTATCACTCTTTCTTCTCCCAAAAGAAACTCTGAAACTCTCTACCACTTTCACTTTCATTCTCTCAAAAACCATCAGCGAAAAATGTCTTCATCATCCTCATCATCTCAAGAATCAGGATCTTCATCTCCATCCATGGCTGAAGTTAGGGCAAACGCTGAAGCCATGCAAGCTGAAGCTCTGAGGGTGACACCGCTGCGTGCAATGGCCACTGACCCAGAAAAGGTCAAGAAGCTACGCACAAGAAATGCAAGAAGGGCACAAGTATCTCCTTCTGGTAAGACTTCAGTACCATCATCCTCTGTTCCCCCAGAACTAGTAAACAGAGAAGGGTCTAGGTCAGTGCATGAGGCCATAGCTAGGATAGTGACTGATATCCTAAATGAGAATAAATCTGTACCTGGGATCTCAGTCCCTCTGAATCATAAGTCTGCTAGCCTTAGCTTAGCAGTTGATCCAGATGTCAATGAGAATGTCAAGACATCTGGTGATGATGTTGACTCTCCTGTCAAGGATGATGTAAATCCTTCTGCTCCAGTTCCTGAAGGATGTAAAGATGATAATGTAATTGAATCCCCTGCTGCTAATGTGAATGAGATTTCTGATGAGATTCTTGAGAAATTCCCAGATCATTGTACCTCTGATAAATCTCCTGCTGTCTCTACTGGTAACATCTCTGATAGCATTCTTGAAGATTCTCCTGAGAAGAACACTAATCAGAATATTGACTCTCACATCATCAATCTAGATGAAGAGTTTTCTGAAAATGACCTCATAGCAAAGGTTAATCCCAGCATTGCTAGGAGGGTAATGAATAGGAAAGGAAAAAAAATGCTATTCCAAGTCCTGTTCAGGAGAAGGTTACTAAAGTTCATAGGTCTCCTAGAGTTGTGAACAAGATGTTGCAAAATCGGTAAAGAGAAGACTAAAACTTCCAAAGGGAAGAGTAAGATGAAGAGTAAGTGGTACCTCTAAGGCAAAGAGCACCTCAATTGAAGAAGAGGAAAGCACCGAGCCCTCGTAATGGATGATTCGATTTTGATGTTAAAAATGTCTCGACATTCATTCAAGAAAGAGGTTGTCTCTTGGGAAAATGCCCATAGTCCCAAGTGGCAATTGACAACATTTCCTTCCACCACCCGAGAATGCTAACGGTGGAAATATGTGAGTTTGAAGATTGCACTTGAAAGGGAATAAAGATGCTCTTGAATGCAAGAATGTGATTGATCTGATCAAAGAAGCTGGGTTGATGAGAACTGTGGTGAAGTTCTCAAATTGTTATGAAGGTTTGGTGAAGGAGTTCATTGTTAACCTGTCAAATGGATGTGCTGATGGAAGATCAGCAGACTTTAAGACTGTGTTTGTTAGGGGAAGAAAAGTGAAGTTTTCCCCAATTGTAATCAACAAGTATTTGGGGAGATCAGATGATGCTCAACCTGAGCTTGAAGAAACTGATAATCAAGTGTGTCAAACGATTACTGCCAAGCAAGTAAAACATTGGCCTTTGAAGGGAAAGCTTACTGCTAGCAAATTGAGTGTCAAATTTGCTATTTTGCACAAGATATGTGCGGCCAACTGGGTTCCCACAAACCACAAGTCAACCATCTCCATTGGTCTGGGAAGGTTCATTTTTGCTGTTGGAACAAAAGCAAAGTTTGATTATGGAAGCTACATTTTTGATCAGATCCTAAAACATGCTGACAGTTATGCTATAAAAGGACCAATAGCATTTCCCTCCCTCTTGTGTGGTATTATAACTGATCAATACCCAGACATTCTGGGAAATAGAGATACAGTGTGTAAAAGAGCTCCTGCGCTTGGCTTCCACTACAAACTATTTCAAGGGAAACATGTTCCTGACATTGTCATGACATCGGCTGAGACATCAAATGTCAAGGCAAATACTCAGAAGGCAGATGTCATTGCTGTGCTAAAAGAGACCTGTAGGGAACTTGAAGCAAGGAAGCAAACCATTGAAGAACTGATCTCTACACTTGAAAAGGAGGAAAACACAGAGGTCGAGGAAGAAAGGCTTGATGGTGATAATTCTGCTGCTCATATGGATGAAGATGATGATGCTGACCAAGAAGCTGCTGGTGAAGAAGGCTCTGAAGATGTGTCCTTCCACAGTGCTTCTTCTGGAGAAGAAAGCACTTGAGTTGTTGCTCCTGTGCCCATTGATTGTTCTGTCAATTGTTCCCTGTTCTGTTTTGTTCTTGTTTTTGATTCTTGTATTTTCCCAATTTTGTTTGGATGATTGTAACTTACTGTTGACAGCATTGTACTCCTACTAATTGTTGGTACCTTCTTTAATTATTTGCTTGAATGCTTGGGGTACTTGTATTGTTACCTTTGGCCCTTTGTGGCTAAAAAGGGGGAGAAGAATCATTGTGGGCAACTGTGTGTGACAGTGGCTGAAAATTTTGGGGAATTGTATGGCTTGGGCAACTATGTGTGACAGTGGCTGAGAATTTTGGGGAATTGTATGGCTTGTTTAAATTTTGTATGTGGGCAATTGTGGGAATTGTGGGATTTCTGTATGGGTAAAATTTATCTCATCTCTAGGTTCTATTTTCTTTAAGCTTAGAACTAGTTGTCTTCTGCTGCATAGGTACTCTGATGTGTTAAAGTAGTTTTAGCCAAAAATGTGTCAAAGGGGGAGTTTGTTAGTGTTTTAGGTTGGCATTAATTTTGGCAAAACTAGGATATAGCAATGTCTTGATCAATGTCATGACATTCAGAGATTGAAGATAAATCCTACCTGCTAAGGATGATTAAAGGACAGCTCAGAACTGGAAGCTAAAGCTGTGCTGGAAATTCTGCAGAAAACAGTCTGATGTCATAACAGATGTTATGACATTCAGTGTGACATTCTGTTCTGCAGAATCTGTTTTTTCCTGAGACTTTTCAGGAAGTTTGTTGAGCTGCTAAATATTGTTTTTCTATTATTAGAAAGCATGCTCACGTGGCTGCTAGGTTAATCTTAATTAAACCTAAATTGGTTGTTGAAAAGACCATGTTTTTAGGATTAAATTAAGTGAACCCTAGCTATCTTTATGGAAGCCCAAAACTGAAGTTTCAGGACTGCTTCTATAAAAGGAATTCAACCCTTACACTGCTGCTACGCTTCCAGAATTTATTGAAGAGATAGCAGGTTGTTATTTGTGTACTGTTAGGAGAATTAACAGTTGTATTGTGTAATTCTAGTTTCTCTTGTGAGCCAAGCAATTATCAATTGATAAGTGCCTTGGACTAGGATTTGTTGTAAGGGTAGTTTATCACTCAAAACTTTGAAGCACGAGTGTTTGTCTCTTGATTGAAAGCTTTGAAGCAAGATCAAGATAGTTTATTGAAGTGTGTCTTCACAATTCAATTATTCAATAGGTTGATATCACTGCTGTGATTGAGGGGGAGTGAGTAGGTACTCAGATCTAAGTAGGACTTAGGTTGAAGTTGCATTGGGTAGGTTTTAAGTGAAGGAGATAAACTGGTTGGTTTATTCCTGAATTAATTCTACTAATAGTGAATTTCCTCCCTGGCTTGGTAGCCCCCAGATGTAGGTGTAGTTAGACACTGAACTGGGTAAACAACTTATTATGTTCTTTACTGCTGTTTACATTTATTGTGTGAATTGTTAACAGAGTGTCAGATAGTGTGTCATAACATTCTCTATGACATCACGTATCTGCTGCCAGGAATTTCAACATACATTAATGGTCAAATGTACCAAAAATTCAATTTTGCTTATAAATCATTACGGAGGGAGTAGTTTTTAATTGGATACTGTGAAGAGGTGAATACACATGTCAAAGGCGTGTATGATAAGTCAGTGGCCCAAATGTTTCCACATGACAGAGCACTTTGGAAAGTTGTGTATGCTTCATAAACGAGTAGTTCTTCACATCGAACAGAAAATGATCCTCTCATAACAAGGCTGTGTTTTACAAAGAAAAAGGATATACACAGATATAAAGATCCTAACAAAAGTTGAACCTATGAATCATATATATAGACTACAATTTGTGGTGCCATATCTAAGACAAATAAACAAGACAAACCATTCCTAGACTCAACATTTTGTTTGAAAAATCATTAATCGAAGCAAATCAACCATGAAAATTGTAATTCGGGTATGAAATGAGACATGATAGCAACTAGATTTGTAGAGAGATAAGGGACCATACTAGGTTTTTCGGGCTTGCCATCAACCCATTTCGAAAGAGAGAAATGGACTTTCTCACGAGCAATAGCTTCGGTCTTGTGAGGCTCCTTGAGACAATTCCTAACAAGATTCGCGCATATGTTGGAGTAAGTTATGTATGTCATCCTCACTGCCCTCCAGAACGGAACTGCTCCATTCGACGCCATTGATTAATGATAAGGCCCTGTTTAGATATAAAACGATGTTTTAAAGTACATAATAAGTTTTCTAGAAGCCATTGAAAGAAACTATAGGACATAGAAGCATAAATTAATTACAATTTCAATTTCAATTTCATCAATAAAATTGTCAATTGTCAATCCATAAGAATCAAATACGATTACGATTACAATTACAATTACAACAAATCAAACACTGCTAACATCATATTCCACCATCTTACCCAAATCGCATACACAAACAAATTCAGATTTTGAAATTTCACATAAATGTAGCAAATTGAATCACAGAAAAAAGAGGAACAAACAAAAATCATGTAGCAAATTGAATCATAGAAAAAAGAGGAACAAACAAAAATCATGTAGCAAATTGAATCACAGAAAAAAGAGGAACAAACAAAAATCAGAAAATGGAAGAAGCGAATCGAATAGAGGATGAAAGGAACGATTGTTGATTTACCTGAGTTGAAGATGAAGAGGCACAAGCTAGGGTTTATTCGCAAGGGTCACTCCGATCGGTGGTTGTGATGTTCAGTTTGGATGCGTCAGGCGAGGGTTGCAAGAAGATGTTCGTTTTCATTTCTATTGGATCATGGGCTTTTGCGAATTCATAAGCCCAAATTTGCTTTGAAAATTTTGTTTCATACCCCAATAATTGAAATTCTTACCCCACAAATTGTCTAAGCCCAATTTTGCCCTAATATTTTTGTAAAACTAGTAATAGTATTTGTGGGGAAGAATTTTGTAAGTGTCATCCTTATAGTAATTGCTTTAGACAGAAAATATTTATGTAAGAAAAGAAAATGCAACTATGGTAGAACTAATTGGACCATTTCATAATAAATATATTGGACCATAAATAAACACTAATTCAATAGTTTTGGAGTGGTTTTCTCTTTTAAAATGGTGATTAATAGATATTAAATGCTTGTTGGTGGTCATTGAGTGGTACTTGATAGTGGTTGAATCGGTAATCACTATGATGATAGGTGATTGTCAAGGTAATAGTGGATAATGGTGAGATTGATGCTTGAGAATTGCTCGAGTAGTGTTAGGATGGTTTTTTAATAATTTGATGAGGTCTCAATTGAGGTAATAGCAAAAGTCAGAGGTGTGTAAATTGACTATCAAAGGTGGATGGTGTGTTGTTCAATGGTGGAATTTTTTTATCCAAATAACTTTCTTTTTCAATTTATTTTTTTGAAGTAACCTTCGCTATTTTCCAAAGTAACCTAATTTTAAGAAAAAAAAATTGAACACAAAGTTGTTGTCGATTAAATTGGCGTTAGTATTGTATAAATAAGAAGTGTCACCAATTTAATTAGCCGATTGTATGTGGCATGTGTTGGTGTAAGTCCTAGAGGTTTTGTTAGATACCGCTCACTGTCAGATATCACAAAAAGGTTTTGTCAAATCACATGACATTTTCGTGACTTGGGTAGCAGTGATGTGTTGCTAGATACCGCTCACTCTCACTCAAAGCTTTTGTTCGTGATCAGCTAGCACTGTGACCGGGAGCGATCTGTTCGTGTGGACTGACTAGAGACGTTGTTCTTCATCAATGTTCGTGATCACAGCATTAGAAACCAAAATCGCCACAAGAGGTATAATATTCTATCACTGACCATGATCATTCGTAAGGATCACTAAAGGAAAATTGAATTTTCGCTGCGTTGTTATATCGCGATTTTCCTTCAGTCTGGCCAATCCAATTGACGACTGCATGCAAAGATTGAGTTCTAGTGCTAGTTAAATTGGTGTTTGTGTGAAACACTAAAGGGTGGCGCCAATTCAATTAGCAACAATGTTTTGTATTTCTTTTTACTATAAATAGAGGTGTGCTCTAACATTCACTCCATGTCTCTAGTCATATTTCTTCTTTCCTTATATCCACTAGTTCTATCATGATTGTTAAAATAAATGGACATTTATTTTATTCGAGAACGAAACCTCCAAAGACAATGATTTTTAGGAACATTCAAATTTTCGAGCATCTTGAAAGGAGTTTGAATCGATGGTAATATTGAGAGATTAATGATGGAGAAAGACTTAGAAGTATCGAGAGGTTTGTTTTGTACATCTCAGTTGCAGATGACAATAATGCTATGTAGCATATGTGGATGCAAGTTAAGGATGACATTGATGTTAGTTATGATGCCTGCACTAGAAGTTATTGCTTTGATTGTTGTAATAACTTAGACATGTTATGGAATTAAGTGTTTTTATTTGTTGTATGCGTTGTTGTTTTAGGCGTGTTTGTGTTTGTATGTTGTTGGGTTGTGTTTATATTTTAGGGGTGTCTGTGTTAATTTTGTTGTAACTAAAAGTTGTTCTATATGTTAAATACCAAGGTTACAAAAATTTAAAGGAAAAAATAAATTATCATGCAGAGATTGCTCCAACATTAGGACAATTTTTTTTATTGTGTCCGGGTTGACGATTATATACTAATCTTACCATTTTATCAATCGTATACATTTCTGTTCTATTACGCATGTTGTTGGGGCGACCCTTTTCTTCCTTCGCATATTACTGTTGTGCCAAATTATATTCCCTTGATATGTAGGCTACTAAGCCCCATGTGCTACCACTGAGAAGTTATATTTGTACATATTGAATACATTTATGACCTAGTAAATAGTGGATAGGTGGTTGGTAGCTTCATGGAGAGCATATGAACATGTCAGAATGACATGGGAAGAGCAAGGCATACGGATGGCCTGAAACTTGCCACAGTCGCACCAACCTATATTTAGTTCAAACTGATATTCTCCCTTCGGTCGCTCCTCATTATGGTCTATTGTTTCCTATGCACTTAAAGCATGTCTATGACGGTCAAAGATTGTAATCACATGTGTGCTAACTTTGATAGTTTCCTCTTTCATCACTTTCATGCAGCTTTCACTGTATGAATGCTCCGACCGTAACACTGAAATCCACTTTTTGCCTCTGATTACAAACAGTGATCTTAAGCTAAAATAGATTGTTCTCATCAATGTGGTTACTGGTTGGTTTCTAATGCCTTTGAAGACGTCGTTCATGGATTCGACAAAGTTTGTTGTCATGTGGCCACATCAGCATTCTCGTTAAATGTCCTTGTCCACGTCTCTGATGGAATGTTATCCACCCACATTAATGCATTTGCATTTAAAAATCTAATTTTGTCGCGATAGTATTGAAATGATGGTTGATTTAAAGCATACCTTACATAAATAACTTTTTCTGAATGTTTGTGTCTTTGATTTCCCACATGAAGTTTTGTGCAATATGTTTAACACAATAGACATGAGTAGAAAGAGGATTTTTCCATACATTATCATGACTATTGTATGGAATCTCAATAGGTACATCTATGTTTGAAATAAACAGAGGTTGGGTTCTAGAGCAACATGTATTTTGATATTCATGAGAAAGAAACCCCAACCACCTCCAGTCTCGCCTTCAACCAGAGTGAAGGCAATGGGAAATATATTATTGTTGTTGTCTTGTGCCACTGCCATAAGTAATGAGCCCTTGTATTTACTGTAGAACCATGATTCATCAATATGAATATTAAGTTTGTAGAATACAAAACCTTTAATTCATGGTTGAAACACCCTATAGATTCTATGGAATATTCTATTCCCACTAACACAAGTTTTAGTTGGTGTATATATCGACTATGTCTCCATAATTGTTACAGTTCCAGGAGCAATATATCTTAAGTGTAACCAAATAATTTGTACAAATACACCAAAGTAAGTTAATAACATTACTTCCATTTATTTACTATACACATTATTAGTTCTAAAAAAAATTATTTTAACTTTTTTGGTTTAGATGGTCAGTTTGTGGTATAACATACAACAAATGTCCTAGACACTATATCACTCTATATATATGGATCACCTAACACTAACACTAGAAGATGTATTGACACTAAAATAATTCATTCATAATAATTATTAATATTAGCCATTTTATAATCTAATTTATTTTTCCTCTAGAGTTTATTTGGTGACCATATTTAGGCCTGAAACATCATCATGGAATCAGAGAAGAATATGCAACTATTTGGAGTACATGCACACCAATCATCATGTTCACCACTATAGAGATGCACCATAGTGATCATGTAAAACTCAAGTTCGACATATACGTCAACAAATCCAATATTTACCTATGTGCCTCAGTTAATGGCATCAACATAAAATTAATAATCAGCGGGCCTTTGAGAATTTGAAGAACTTCACTAAATCTTAGTGTCGTAATGGAGGCACTGTCATTATATGCTAGACACTCAATCACAAAACCAAGAGCGTACCCCATACCACCACCAACAAGATGCTTATTATCAACACACCCAACATTTATATGCCCCAGTGCTGCTTACCATATCCAAAACACACAACGAACATATAACACCGACACTTCCTACTACCATAGCCAAAATGCTCAAATATCACATAACCAATACATGCAACAAACACGGGGTTACCAAACACCACAACAATCATTTCTTCCTTTCTCAAACGAATCATTTACACTCATGTCCTCATTCAATCTTCTTGTTCGTACACCAATAACATCATCAACACAACTCAACTACTCTGGCATGGGTCACAAACTCAATTACGGCAGCACATCAATGCATATATAAGACTTCTTAGAATGCAAAAACTTATTAGAAAATCTGATGATATTGATGTTTTTGGAACCTCAAATCTTCAAACACTTGGGTTGAATCAACCGCGAAGGCGAGAATAACGAGTTAGAGTAATTAGGGGTGAGTGGCCGGTATGACCATCATAGTAGTCCTTATTAGTGTTAATTTTGTTTTTGTTTGTAAAAGTATTTTATATTAAATATTAATGTTTATTATTTTTTATATATAACTTATTATTTATAGTAAATAATGCATCTAACACATTATTATTAGTTGAATTGGCTCCATCTTTTAGTATTGCACACAAGCCACAATTCAATTGGCATTAGCACTCAATCTTTGCATGTAGTTACTAATTGAATTGGCTAGACCACATGCGTTTGCCAATTCAATTGGCCACACCTCTTAGTTTTACAATGCTAGCGCCAACTTAACTACCAATACCTCACAAAATATGGAGCTAGTAAAAACTTCTGGTTGGAACCATCACTCTCTTACTATCTTACTAGTTGATATAAGTGGAACTTTATTTTCTAGCTAATTTTCTGCCTTTTTTCTTTCTTTTCTCTATGTACCAAAAAAACATGTTTGTTGTTGTATTTGTCCGAACATACTTTATTGTTAAATTTAACTTTAATACTCTCTAGTTTTATTATAAAAAATAATTTTTAAATAAATTGAATAATTAATATATGTGAATTATATATGAATCAAATACATTGATTATTGTTTTTTAGATATATTTAATAATTAATTTATTTGAATTATATATAAACCAAATATACTGATTATTCAATGTATGTAAAATATAATTTTATGTTAAGAACCTAAGGGATTAAAAAGATGATATAAATTAACTATCTCACAAATATAGATATTAATATCTTAACAAACCCCTTTTATTTTACAAAGTTATAAATATTGATTAAACATCAACATCTAATAATCATATAAAATAATTGGATATAGGGGTGACAAATAGGCATGTCTGTCCCCTTTAAAATCGCCCCGTAAAAATCACAAAAAGTGGAGTTGGGCAGGACAGACACATAGGCATGGCAAATAAATATGTCTCCGTCAGTCTCCAGCTCCAAAATTAACAAAGTAAATCCAATTTACACAGGGGCGGAAGTGGGAGAGAGAAAAAACCAAAATTTAATTTATTGGGGCAGGGGCGGAGGCAAAAGATGCCAATACCCGCTCTCACTCCCGTCCCGCACCAACTAACTAAATTTAATTTATTTAATTTATTTTTAATAACATTATTACTCGTTTACATTTTTTAATGTTACAATATCAAGTATTATATTTATTTTTAAAATAATCAGTTATTTAGTTTAATTATTAATTTTTATTATTTTTAAAAGATACATATATTATATATATATATATATATATATATATATATATATATATATATATATATATATATATATATATATATATATATATATATATATATATATATATATATTTTTTAAAGGAGGCGAGTTTGGGGCCAAGGGAACAATTATTAGCTTGTGAGTTAAACCCACTTAAACCCACACCGTCCTGTTGTCATGCCTAAACATAGTTGAGGATGCGAACCTAAAATTTTGGTCCGCCCCGCATTAAAAGTGAAGGCGGGACGGACATACGGACACACACAATATCTTTTAAACTTAAAAGTACAAAAAAATATTAATGTTCATGCCCACAAAAATCTAAAAAAAATATGACGGAACAAGACAAATATATTAGAGAGTGCGAACTTAAATCTTTGACGCAACCCACATTAAAGTGCAGACAAACTGACATATTCAACTGATCAAATTTGTTTTGCAGATACATTAGAGAGTGGGCCTAAATCTTTAACGCAACCCACATTAAAGTACAAACAAACTGACATATCCAACCGATCAAATCCATTTTGCTACCCCTACTTAAATACATAAACTCAAAATCCTCTTCACTCAAATCTCTCATGTCTCGAATACATAAGCTCAAAATCCTCTTCACTCAAATCTCTCATTTCTGACATATCCAACTGACCAAATCCATTTTGCTACCACTGCTTGAATACATAAACTCAAAATCTTGCTTGAATACATAAACTCAAAATCTTACTCAAAATCTTACGTAAACTCAAAATCCTCTCTACTAAAATCTCTCATTTATTGCTACCACTTCTTGAATACATAAACTTAAAATCCTCTCTACTCATATCTCATTTATTTCCGCTACTCAAAATCCTCTCTACTAAAATCTCTCATTTATTGCTACCACTTCTTGAATACATAAACTTAAAATCCTCTCTACTCATATCTCATTTATTTCCGCTCCATCATTTTATTTTGCTTGAATAGATAAGTTCAAAATCCTCTCCACTCAAATCTCTCTATTTCCGCTCCATCATTTTCCCCCCCGCCAAACTCGCAAACAAATTCTTAAAATTTAATAAATGTACCTTCCATGTATATGTTGTCTCGTCAATTTCTTTCATCGTTTTCTCTTTTTCAGTCAAAATACTCACAAAATATCTTGAAAACTTAAACTTGATCTACATTTCAATATTCATGTATGAAAAAAGCATGATATTGAGGGAATTAGTCCCAACAAATACCTTATTTATGTACCAAGAACATACAAAATGAAACAAAAGTTGGTAGCACTTTTACTCATAGAGAAACTTGGACTTTAGAGTGTCACTATACAAAATGCCACCATTTATCTTGTATAAGGATCACTAGATACAAAACTAGACTATATAACTAATAGCACTAGCCAAAAACTCATACATGATAGATCATTCCTACCTCTAAGGTAGATGCATGAGGTAAACTTAAAGCATAACCTGGTCCTCTAGAGTTTCTCCTTAAGAAATCATAACCATAATTTATAACAACTTTCTTTATCCAACTTGATCCTCTTTTTGCTCTCACATATGAATGACTCATTATGAATGCCATTCCTGCTTCCTTTGCTTCCATAAGTTCAACCAATTCTGCCCTTGTATCCATATCCATCCGCGGACTATCCGGCTGTGAACCTCACTCTCTTCTTCACTTTTTCGACTTAACCTTAAACTCCGACGAAGTTCCTTCCATTTGAGAATTATTATCTTGATTGTCTTCCGAAATCTTTACGCCTTCTGAGTTTGATGACGAAGTCCCGACAACAGTCATCTTTGTATCGTCTTCGAAACTTCCTAAGCCTGAGCTGTTTTCAGATATATCGGATCGGATAAACTCTGCTATGCTGCAAATAAGATCGTTTTCAAACTCCATATCATCTTTATGAACGTCGCGGTAGCCATATCGCGCTATGCACCTATAAAGCCTATATTCCTTTGGTCCAATTCTACCAACTAAGAATCTCTCCCGAGGTGCAACATGCGGTACCGGGACGGATTTGATGCAGAGAAAGATTACAACTTGGTGAAAAGCGGGAAGATTTGTAACAAAATGAGAGAAGATAGCCGGGATTCCAGCTACAAGCTCGGTGTGTATTAGGCCAATACCTTTAACCCTTACGATTCCTAGAGTCGGGCCTAAACCAAGGAGCCAATTGATAGCGACCTTATTTTGAACATCAAACTCATATTTCATAACCGTGCCATAGTGCCATACATACATGATAATAAGAAAGATGAGTGAAAGGGCAATAGGGACCCAAGCACCTTCAAGGAACTTGATGAGTGAGGCAGAGAAATAGAGTGCTTCAATGGAACCAAAGAACAATAGAAAGCAAATAGCTAGCCAACCACTTTTGTGCCAACATAAGACTATAACCAGAGACATCAGGCATGTCGTCACCAGCATGACAGTTATCACAGCCAAACCTGTTTATCGAAAGAAAACAAATAATCATGATTATACACCAAACATATGCTTAAGATCTACGAAGCATCGACACAGACATGGACACCAAACAACAAAAAAATGATAGTTAAGATGATTGCTCACCTCAAAGGCGAAAAATATAGAATAATATTGCTTATCAATGCAGTCAAAGTTTTGAGATGCAATTAGATTGAACAACACATGAAATTATTCCATAATGATGGAGTTACCTGCTGCATTTCCGAGGCGTTTGGTATCTCGAAAACCAATTGTAACAGCCAGGCAAAGAAGCATCAAACTCCAGTTGATCTCAGGAATGTAAATCTGGCCATGTATCTTGGATGATGTATGGACGATTTTGACTTTCGGGAAGCAACCTAGAGAGGAACACTGTTTGATTATCGAGAAAGTTCCAGTGATGATAGCTTGACTTCCAACCACAGCTTGAAGTATGGCTATGGCAAGAACGGGCCATCTAAGTTTTACTAAAAATGAGAAAAAGAAAAGTTAAGCTATATATCAAGACAAGCACTATCTATGTAGAGAATATCGCAAAGAACCTACCTGGTACAGACACATAAAACCCGATTCTATAGTCACTTTCAAGGGAATGGTGCTTGGAAAGATATGCAGCTTGTCCCATATAGGCTAAGATCAAAGAAGGGTATACCAAGAAAGTGAAAGCAATCTGCAAGTAAATGACTTTTTGTTAAAACAGTTGATTATTTTCCATTCTGCAAATAGTGTACGATTTTATTTTGCAGAAGGTCAAAGAAAGTAAAAGGCATATTCATAGTTCTTCATATTAATTAATTTAGCTAATGAAAAGGTTGATACTTTACAAGATCATTGGCATAATGGTGTGTATACGTATCTCTTCAGTAATGAGTGCATCAAATGCATACATTGTGTACACATCATATTTACTTTGACAAATGATTAAATGCATGTTTGGATTGATGGTGATTTTGGCAGATAAAGGCCTCACTTATACGTACCTGAATAGACAGTTGTGAAAAGTGTCCTAAATCAGCAAACATAGCTTCCGAGCCTGCAACATAGACCCAATAATATCAGACAAGGATCAAGCATACGCATACGGGAACACATTTTCCTTAACATAGGCCCAATTTGGATAAACAACATAATCAAGCGCTAATAGCATAAGCGCTTATCATATAAATGTGTATGTATAAGTTAATAATAAGTCTCATACTTCATACCTGTTATACACAATAGAATCCCTCCCAAGGACATCCAACCTCCCGATTGAGTCTTTTTCAGAAATTTGAACATGTAGTATGGGGAGAGAGCTTGGTAAACATGCGGATTCCAGTGGATTATATTATAAATACCAATAGAACTGATGCATATCAGCCACGTCAACACAACAGGTGCGAAAAGAGATCCAATCCGGTGAGTACCGTAATGTTGAAGCGCAAATAAAAACAACAGTATTACACAAGCAACCGGAACCTCCACGTCTGCATAACCAAATTACATCAGTATTAACAGTGGAAACAAAAGCAAACATAAAACTTAATTACGCACATATAGTTATAGCATAAGCACTTTTTGTATAAGTGCTTATGCATATACTACTTTTATAAAAATAAAAATAAAAAATCAAATAATTTCAATGAAGTTATTATTAACAGTGATTCAAATGACTTTTCTATAAAACAACAGAATAATCTTACAGATTATTTCAAACTAGAAAAGAGAAAAACAAAAAGTTGGGCCAATATTAAAGTGTAATTGGGGTGACTTCATCATGCTAAAGTATTTGAACAACTACAATTTTTTTGAAGTTGACAGAATTAGGCCATAGAATCATAGATAATCATTATTTATAAACCAAAGTGGGATTACACACACTGTACATGACAAGTCCAATAGTGCCAATACCTAATTTTGTAGCCAATCAAATAATCAATGACTTTTCCAGGTTGATTCACGTCGATTTATCGAATGAAATCCCATCCAAATCACAGTACTTTATGTTATACTAACTTATAATCTAATGAAAGGTTAACTTTATAAAGGAATTAACTTTTGTTTTAATACTTAATCTTAAGATTACTAAACTTTACATCTTAGCCACATGTTTTTAATATTCTAATCATCGATTTAAGATCGATTACATAATCAGTTGCATGTTTTAGCAACAAAAGTGACTTTTGAAATTGGTTCTCCATATTCTTCCACTAATTTAAACAGCATGCAACAATAGGTAACATGAAAAGAAAATGGTTAAAAATAAGATCTCATTCATGCATTAAACAAATCGATTTTGATACCAAACCGAACTTTTTTAGTGTTATTATCATCTTTAAATTATCTTGACAGCATATATGCCATTGACTAAGACAAATGCAATGTCACATTTTATAAGATATACAAAAACTGAGGATTATTCTAAATTTGTAAATTATTGTAAGAACATATTCCTAAGAATTGTTCATGATACCAAACATTTGGATTCTGTGAAATAAATCAACTAGTTTAATCTGCAATTGTAAGCTACATGTAGCATCATACAAAATAAAATAAAATAAAAATTGATTATTGAATATAGAACTCCAAGTTGTGCAATAAAAAATTGAACATCTTTTTCCAGTTTACTCAGATTATCAAAAAGGCCTTTTTTTAGCAGAAAATACCCCTTATAGTAATAAAAGCATAATCTTCTTAAAATAGAAGCTAGATTATTATCACTATTGCATTACAAGTGGTGTTTTAAAAACGAACCAGAAGGTTGAACCGGTTGAACCATGGACCAGTCTATACTGGCGATGTGATCACGGTTTTGTCTTGGTTTGACCAATTTAATGAGGTTGAATCAAACTCAGAGGTCTCGCCGATTCAATCTCTAATTCGATTTTTAAAATATTGACTAAAAGTTTGAAGAAAAATGGAAGAAAAAAAAAAGAAAAATGATAACAAAACTAGTTTTTTTCTTCAAAAAGGAACTTACATTTGTGCTGCTCTTTAGACATGGAAAGCTCTAAACCTGAAATAGCAGAAAAAACTGCAAAAATGGCAAAAGCCACAAAAGTGAGTCACCACCAAGATTAAATATTTTCACTATTTGCAATACAATCACAGAAAAACTACACTTTTAAGCTAACAATATTACGGTGCCACCGTGATTTCATCAAACTCAATGTGACTCCAAACATGCCCGAAGCATATGTTTGAATGGCCGAGTTTGGCAAAATCACCGTGGCTCACCGTAATTCTGGCAAATCAAAACATGCAAAGAGTATTAATAACTGTATCAGAAATCAGAAATACCAGAAATTGCTGGTGTGAGAACACCATCACCAATAACCATGCATGTCCCAATCAAAGCAAGAACAAGAAGCACCCTTTGAAGCACCCTATGTTTCTCCAACAAAGATTTCAAACTAGACCCAACATTTCTCTTATTGACTGCAGCAGTTCCATCCATTGTGTACTGTGTCAAATCCTCATCAGCAAGCTGTGTATTAGGCATCAAACTCACACGAGCATGTCTACATAGCAAAGAGTACAAAGCAAAAGTCCCTCCTTCACCATTATCATCAGCTCTCAACACAATGAACACATACTTGAAAAGTGGAATCAAAGTCAGTGTCCAAAACACAAAAGACAATACACCGAAAATTTCTTCATTTGTATCTGAATGTTTAATATCCTCAGCAAAAGCACTTTTGTAAACGAAAAGTGGAGAAGTGCTTAAATCTCCATACACAACTCCTAAACTTTGATAAGCCAAAACCAACACATGCTTCCATGATTCCTCCTACAAAGAGAAAAAAAAATCACATAAATACTAATAAAAGCAAAGATTTTTTGAAAATATTTAATATTTCTGAAATTCCAACATGACAGAGACATAAAAACAAACATGTTCTGTTCCATACTTACCTTAATTGGGTTCTTGTGGATCACAGACTCAAGATCCATGATGAGAGAATTAGAGTTTTTGAAAACTAAAAAGAAACCATTTTTATATGACCCTTTGAATTATCAACAAAACCCAATTGAAATAACAAGTCAAAGAGAAAATGAAAAGTGCTTTTGTTAATGGCTTAATGGTCCAGTGTCTATGTATATATGTATGTATCCAGTATACGTAGTAGTAACTACTAACTTTTTCTCTATTAGTACTTTTTCATTAAAAAATAATAATTTTTTAATAAAAAAAAGTTTGTATTAGAGGAAAAGTGGTTGAACAAAAGAGTGACAAATGCATACAAAAGAAGAAGAAACACAAAACACAACAAACAAAAGAGTTTAGAGAATGGTGATGTGATGAGGTAAGGTTGTTGTTGGAGAAGGAGATTTTGAGAAAATGTTAATAATGAGTGGATGGGTGAATATGAGAGAGAAAAGAGAAGGTGTTAGTTGCTTTGGTGAAATGTTGGTGGAGATTGAGGGAAGGTGAGGTTTTAGGTTTTTTGTTTGGAGTTATTAGTTGTAACTTTTATTATACTCCCTTGACACTATTTATAAAAAAAATTAACTTTTAAATATACATTGAATAAATAAATATAAAATTTCTTATAAATTATTTCTTATAAACAATAAAGAGAAAATAATTAAAACTTTGATTTTATCATTGATTAAATTTTATCTCTTAAATAACATCTCCATTTTTTTTATGAAAATAACTACTACATAATATTTATAGTATGTATTGATAATTATAAAATCTTTTTATTTTGAATTATTTATCGATTCAAAGTTTTTAGGATATTATTAACTTTTTAATATAATAATATTATTTATGTACAAGTAATATATTATATTATTATTATTATTATTATTATTATATAATATGCTTATTAAATAATACTTATCTACATTAATCCTTTAGTCAAAATAAATCAAACTGTTTGGCAAAAAAAATTAAATTAATTACTATGATAATTTTAATTTTGGAAAAAAAAATATTGTATCATAATAATTGCTGAAATTAATAATTTTTAAGAATATAATATATTATTTTTCTTAGAAAAAGTTATATCCCTTATATAATATAAAACAATATATATACACTCCATATTTTAACATTAATGCTTAAATTATTGATAAATTCTATAAAATGTCAAAATTGATCAATCAATTCAAATAAAACTAACATGGCAATAAATAAAATAATATTACATTCAAACGACAAAATCACAATAAAATAGTAAAAGAAATCATAAAACAACCATATTCGGTGGACAAAAACAAAATAAATAAATATTTAAATACTATATACGAGAAAAAAATTTAAAAAATTGATTTTTTTTATTATGATTTTATGATTTGTACTGTATAAGGAATATTTTGGAGTGATGAAAAAAAATAAATATAAATGGGAAACAGTTGTACTATACTATCACACGTGTGTGTGAGGATAGGCACAATGTTTGTTCCATGCTGAGAGGTAGCATTAACAATCTTCCAAGTACCAACAGCCAGCTCATAGTAATTGAGACTACATTATAATCACCTAACACTGACTAGTGACCACTTTCTTGAAATTGACAAGTCCATTTTAAGTGTATTTATTTTAGTTTTTTTTTTTTTTTTTGTATTTACTAGTATTCAAAATTAATAATTCATCATATAAATGTGTATATAGTATTTATAAAAATGTAAATAGTGAATCACTACAATATTGATGTATTGTAAAGAAAAGAGTTAAAGATGATAAGATTGAATAAGTGGTGGTATTTAATTTTATTTTTAGTAAGTTGTAGTTTATTTAGAATTTATTTATATTTAAAATAAAATAAAAATATTACTATTTTCTTTCTTTTTCTATATGGACAATAAATTTATTGAACAATGGTCATATGGATAATGGATTGGGTCAAGATTACATTAGGAATTTCTTCGGGGATTTAACAATTCATTGACACAATCAGATTATTAAAACAACTTTCAGTAGAAAATATTTATTTGAAAATTCTCTTCTCACACTCTCATGTTTTTTTATTCATATCCTATAATTAAACATAAGTGAGCACTCTCGCTGTATCATTTAAAGTTTAAAAATAGTTTTTCGAAACAAATAAGATCTAACTAACTTAAAAGTGCTCTTGCTGTATTTTAAGTTAATGCACAATTACCATTGTCCAGTTATTATCTCAAACTCTCATTTTATTGATCCTAACTTCTATTTGTATTTTACTCTCGTAATAAAACAGTTTGGTTATTAAAATTGGTAATTGAAACCAGAAAATTGTTCATTTAAAAAGAATTGCTCAATTGATATTGATAAACCCGGACGGCTATATGACCTTACATACCGATAAGCTAATTTAGCCTAGAATATTATAAAATTCAATAATAGTGCAACGATAATGAATAACATCAATCAAAATAAATAACCTAAGCATTTCAGACAATTTTGGCATTAATAAATAAAAACAATTAAATTAAACCTGAAAATAAAATTGCAGAATATTTGGCTAACTTCAAGTGTCTCCCACAGGTCGGTGATATCTTCCTTGATTGTTCCGAAAAATAAATGCAGGAAAGAAAATAAAAACATGATTCTAACGTAAGGTTAGAATCAGTAAAAGTTCGCAGCAATCCCCGATGTGGAAATTGCTACAAGAAAACAGAATCGAACTAAGAAAAGTAATTAAAGATGATCGAAAAAGGGAAAATAAAAATTGAAATAGAATTCATTAGGAAAATTGGCAGAGTGACGGCAAGGTAGGAGAAAGAAAAAGCGTCTCGAAAATGAAGTATGACAATCCTATTTATAGATGTGAAGTTGGCTTGAAAGTAGGAAGCGAAGAGAATTTTTCGCCTCCGGATTTGCCTCCGTAGCGATCGCTATGGACTGTTGAAGAAGACGTGACGGTCGTCACGCATTGCTTGGAGAGGAAGTTTTGCTTCCTACTTCGTCGCGACTGTTAGGGCTTGGTGGCTAGGGTGCAACGGTCATTACCCACTGTGTGGACTCCTGGGTGCACGTTGGAAATGGGTTGGGCGTGCTTCTTATTTCTTTGTTTTCCAAAGCCTTTTTACTTATAACACACCCCCATATTTGCATGCATCACATATTTGCATAATTGCTCTTCTTTTGTGGATTTTAAGTATGATTTTTCCGACTTTTCTCGACTTTCTTCGCACATGCCGTGTAAACATTAAATTCCTGAAAACATAGAAAATATCCGCATAATACGAATAAAGAGTAATTTAATTAATTAAAATGCGGATAACATTCATGTAAACTGATCCAAATATTCGATACATTTTCGGGTTATCAGACGCTTTAGCTCGTCGGGCGAGCGTGTATGTGCAGAATTTTATTTATATTTCAAATTCATTTCATTTGTTTTGTTATGGTTTTTGGGGTATTTGTTCCTAAACTCCATCACCTTTAATATTTGTATAGTAAAGCATAGAAAACAACGTTTGTGGCTTGTTAATGAATGATTTAGGGCCAGGAGCTTGATGGATTGTGTTTGACACCGCTTGAATCTTCTCCATTTCTTCTCTTTGCAAACTTTTATTTGTTGGGGTTTTATTTGTAAGTATACCTTGTTTTGTATGTATATTTATTGCTCATGGTATTGTATAAAATCTCTTTTATAAATATTTATTGATGTTTTTCCTTTTTAGCTTGCTAAGTGTTTGGGTTTAAGTTTCTATATACATATACGGTTTGAATTCAGACTTAGGATGAATATCTATTAGGTTCTAAACTCTAGAGATAGATTTAGGCTTAATAATCACTTGAGTATCAACTCTTAATGCCTCGGTATTGTGTTGAGAGATCATCGACACGAGCAATACGATTGATTTCTCGCTATGCGTTAGAGATAACCTCTGTGTTAGTGATACATGATGATATTGACGAGTAGTTTAGGTTGATTGCAATTCGATAGTAAGTTAAGTATTTAACGAGTGTGTGAAATTCAAACCTGAAAGTTCTATCCATTCCGAAGAATGAAATTCTTTTTATGTTTATAACCTTTAATTCTCGCAACTTACAATCAAACCAATTCAACCCCAAACTCAAAAATGCGAGAAATTGTCGAACGAAAATTTAGTAGAACTAATACCCGAAGAGACGATATGATATAACTTATAAAAATACATACTTAATTTTGCTTGCCACTTTAGAACTTCAACACTTGTGAATTAAATACTTGATCATTTACAATTATTAAAATTTGACACACGTCTTCTCCTCAATCTTCTTTAGTGATTTCTCTTAGGACAAACACAAAAAAATATACTCTTGCCATGAAAGCTTGACCCACATCTCCACTATCTTAGTTTATCTACATGTGTTAGGCATGCATGGATAAATGCCTTAAATTTCAATATTTATACAGAGTTTTATTGAATTAAGATTGCTCACATATTCACTTTTTATAGTCTAAAATAGTTTATCTCTAAAAAAAATTTGACGTTCCATTCATAATCGATGGTGTTCACTTGTAAATTTAACCTCTTGTCCTACGACGGGTTCAACTTATTGTGAAATTGAGTAATAAAACACACCAAAAACTTGATGTGTTTGAAATAGAACATTGACAATCTACTAAATGGTCTCAATAAAAAATTGTCAAATTGTGTAAGCAAATTCATAAGAGCAAGAATATAAAAAAGAACAAGTGTGCACATAGTTTGTTTACCCAATTTAATTAAGCCGATATATAGAGATGAAAAAATGTGCTATCCGGTCCGCTTCGGGCCGGCCCATGACAGATTTAGGCCTTTGGCTGGTCAGGTCTAAAAGTTAGAAATTTAAACGGACTATAATTTAATTATTCAAATTCGGCCTTTCACGGACTACGATTATTCGGACTGGCCGGAACAATATTTAATATTAATTTTTTTATTAAAAATAGTAATTTTTTTAAAATTAATTAATTAATTAATAGACTATAAACTAAAAACTAATATATATATATATATATATATATATATATATATATATATATATATATATATATATATATATGACTAATTATCACTAAAAAAATATAAATCAACTACATTCATAACATCTAAAATAAATTATTTTAATTATATAATCAAGATTCAAGTTGAGATATTAGTAATATAATGTATTATAAAATGGAATTTAATTATATAATGTATTCTAAATTTTTATTAACATTAGTAATAAAATATATTATAAAATGGGGATTTGTATTTTTATTAAAAAATAATATGAACATTAATTGTATAGTTTATTATAGTTTTTATAAAAAATAGAAAAAGTTAAATAAGCGGGTTACCCGCAACCCGATCCGACTAAACCGGTTAACATCAAACTTTTAACGGGCTGGACTTAAAATCTCAAATGATAAATAAGCTTTAATTTTTTTATTCAAGCCCAAATTTTTTAATGAGTTTTCAGGCCGGCCCGAATAATCTGATCTATTTTACCAACTCTATTGATATACTCTATGAGTGAGATAAATTCTATGATCCACTATAATCCAAGAATTACTACAAGAAATTACAAAACAAGTTAAAAAAAACTATTCTTCCAAATTCATAAAAACAAATCATATTTTCTATCCATTATTTCTCAATCTCTCATCCACATTATATAAATTACATAAATTTAAGATATTTAAAAGTGTTTTTCAATGTCTTTAAATATTCCTAAAGACCTTTTAATTCTTAGAATAAGAAATTCTAAAAATGCCTCTCCTTGTCTCTCTAAATCTCTCTCTTTCAAAAACTATTTTTTTATTCTTATAAAAAAAACTGAAAAACGTTTTTATAAATATTAAAAGATACATAATGTGTTTTCCTAAAACACATTATAATCTCTGCAAAAAGCAAGACGCACTACGTCTTCACGAAACACACTACATTCATGCAAACACATTGCATTTCTTATATGTTCACTGTGTTCTAACTTTTTTTTTTTAATTGCTCAACTCAAACTCTACATTTACGTTTAGATTGTGTTCAAGTCACTGATAAATTTTAAAGATCTGAATAACAAAAAAGAAAAAATAATGATTATAATGATTATTATTTAGTCAAAACTATCCCTATTTTTTATTATAGAAAAAGAAAAAATAAATTAAAATAATAAAAAATTAAAAATATTATAAATAATATATAAAAATTATTGTCTAAAAAATAACAACGATTATAAAAGAGGAGTAAATCAATACGTAAAATGTGTTACATGTGACACCAACTTTTTCAAATGAATTTCAAGAACCCTCGAGAAGTTACCCTTCACCACACAAATTCCACAATCAATTTATGAAGAAAATTACGTGTGTGAATATGATGAGCCACACGTCTTATTTGTCTCAATCATTTGTAAGCAAGTAGCACAAATTCATTATTGACCACACGGGTCCCATTTAATACATTTTAGGTATTGTATATAAAATTAGAATACATTTGGTTTGTATTTTAAGCAAACTCGTGGAACTAACAATCAAATTTATAATAAGACATAAAATAAAGCAAAATAGCCCCACCACCATTCTTCTTATATAAAAGAAATTGGCTAAAATAACTTTAGTGGTTGCTTTTTTATGATCTATCAATTTTATAATATAATGAAATGGAGTTAATTATAATAATTAATTATAAGAGAATTAGGAGATGAGATAAGAAGAGTATGGCTTCTTATAACTATTATTGTAAAGTGGGAGATAAGTGAAAGTGATCTTAATGTTAATGGGATTTCACTTTCATTTAAGGGGGCTTATTTGTCAATGTGGAGAGATTTATTATTGTCTTTAATTTTCTAATTTTTAAAAGAAAATGTTATGATATTTTGTAAACCCACATTGATAGGTAAAGTTTAATTTAATTATTAAGTTATAATTTTTAAGTTTGTAAATGAAATATGAAATATTAATAACCATTAAATATTTACACACATAATTGCAAAGTTTAAGATTAAGTAGGATTAACATTGTAGGTTTAATTAAATCTTATAAATAAATTCAATTTTTTTAAACAATTTGGTTTTAAATGAAAATAATTAATTATTTAAATTTAACAATTGAGAATGGCTATGGTTTTTGGTACAATAATTTTTGTACTATGCAATTAATAATTGGCCTCTAAATAGCTTAGTTGTCTATTTGAGAGACCACTTTGCCTCTATATGCCAATCTTGTGAATATCTATGACCTCTCATTGTTATGGAGTTTTTGTGCTCAAATTGCCTTGCTTTGCCTTCATATCAAATCCCACCAATTATCATAAGACTTTAAAAAGAAATAAAGCTCCTTTTTCTTTTCTTTTTTCGCTTTTTGTTGAAATAATCTAATTTAATTTTTTATTTATTTGTGCCTGACAGCGGAAAGCATGTTGTCTTAAAAAATGAAGATGAAATGCTATTGAATATAAATTCTTTAGTTTTTTTTATTACAAAACTTAAAATTAAATAAAAGAATAGAATGGGCTCATTGATTTGATTTAATGAAATCAACCAATTACTTTATAAACTTCACATTAAATCAATTTAGGGATGCTTGTCCAATTAGTGGAGATCTTCATAGAATTTTTTTGTTTAGACCTAAAAAAAAGGGAAATTTTTTCCTACGAGAATGAGGAACATAGTCTTCTTGAAAATACTACGGGGATGGGGTGATATAAATATCCTCTGACATGTGGATTCATCGTCCTACTTAGAACCATAATAAATATAATTTATATATAATTTAAAATTTTTATGTAGGTTTATTTGTCCATTCATATAATTTATCTTATAAACAAATTTAAAATATAAATGTATTGTTAGTAAAACATTGAGATATAAATGATTATTTTAAAATTTTTAAGTTCGAATTTTTGGTTGTTATGACATTCAATATAATAGAGTAAATATTGTTAAAACAATATATTTATCATAGGAATAATTTTTAAATTTTGTTGCGGTTAGTTTTTGAAATTTTTACTATTAATTTGATTTAAAATAATAAATAAAGAAAATCATGTTTAAGGATCTATGTATGACCTTGGGGATCCGTGGGAATCTGCGGGGATGGAGATGGAGGACAAAACCTTCCCATGGCAGGAATCCGAGACGCATATGAGAAATAAATTTGAAGGCGAGAATTGAGATGTGAATGTATCTCCTACCGCCGCCCCATTGACATCCCTAAATCAATTATATCAATTGTTTAAATTTGCATGAATTGTTAGCAATATTAATAAACAAATTTAAAACAAAAAGAAAAGATTTATGTTTGGAGTGATTGAGAAAAATAAATAGTAGTATTAAAATTTTCCCTTGTAGTAGTATTAAATTTCTTTGCTCGAGTGAGTTTTTGCGCAATTTTTCTTGGTGAAGTCTAGGTTGTCCCTTATAAAATTGGGGGTAATTTATCCTCAATGATATATACTAATAAAATTTTATTATATAAAATTAATTTTTAAAATCACATATTAACTCAAAACCTTAAAATATTGGGTCTATGTTTTTTCTCACTTAAAAAATATTCAATATCCTCTTTTTCATCTAATGTGAGAATCATTACTCACATTTGACATACTAACATCTTACTACTCAAAAGTCAAGTTATATATTATTTTTTAATTTACTTTTGATTCTTTAAGGTTTTAGATTAATATGTGATTTTAAATTTTTATAAGTGGATAGGAATATGGTGATTTGAGCATTTATAAGTGGGAGATACACTCACATATCACCTTAAAATTTTAGATGGGCAAGTGGTGTGTCTCTTACAAAGATGCATAGTCCTCTCACAAAAAAAAACCTTATTTTATTGTTTGTATGATAATTAGAAACATCTCTTTCCTAGTCTCTTCTTATGGCAAAGTTTCTTCCTCCCTTAATCGACAGTGTAGTCGCGTTTGTCCATATTTTATTGTGTTCACGTTCATTGTCGTATATAAATCATTCGTTGTATAAGTGTTCTATTATATGTTTTACATGAAAGATTCTCTTTTATATCCTCTTGTATGTTCTTTTATGTTATGTTTTCATGTGTAAATATGATGCATCATTTTATTTCAATCAGATCCATGATCGCCAATCCCCATGTATTAATTTGCAGATGACAAAATGGTTTAGAATATTTATGATTTACAACAGAATAAAATTTTCTCTCTCTTGTAATAATGCAATGCTCACATGAATTTTTTTTATAATAATTTTTACTAATTATTTAATTATTAATAATAATTATAAAGAACTTGCATGTACAAGTGTTGTAAAGATGTTTGAAGCCATTAACATATCTGTTTTATGTTTTTTTTTTTTTTTTTAACTTTATGTAGTATCCAATAAGGAATTAATATTTTAAGTCTTTAACTATATACTTTACTATTTTATTTATTCTATTATCGAATTTTTTGTTAAGAAGTTTGTTATGGAGTATGAAATTTAATTTAATTTTTTTCATGTTAATTGGTGCTCTATTATATATTTGTGTCACATATGAGGCATTTCCAGGTTTATAAATATATGTATGTGACATATATCTCATTTATAGGTTTTTGGGAGTCATTTTTAATTTTCCATAGGCTCATATGAGTTTGCGAGTCAAGTCTATGAACCCTTTATGAGTCTGAGTATACTCGCGAGTATGACAACCTTGATCCTACACTATGTATCAATACTCCCTAGTGCACTCCTCCAACAAATGGTGTCAAAGCCTTTAATTTCGAGAAAGGGGGTGACTTATTTATATCAAAATGCCCAGGAAGTGGTGTCCCGTTGTAAGGTGTCAACAATGGTACAAGTGTATGTGGAGGAGCATTATGGACTCACACTTGAGGGGAGTGTTGAGAATATAGAAAGTGTGAGAAATAGTCCAATATTGGATAAGAATGTGGTGACTTGAGCATTTATAAGTGGAAGAATCTTCTCACCTATCACCTTAAAGTTTTAGGTGGACAAGTGGTGTGTCTCTCACAAAGGTGCATAGTCATACACTATGTTTCGATACTCCCTAGTGAACTCCCCCAATATGAACTAGGTTATGATCATTAGGTGGAGAATAATAATGGGGTGGCTATTTCGTATAAATCTTTCATCACCGGTGAGAAGATTATGGTATCGTGAGGCAATGTTGAAAGCGACCATGCATCTAAAGATCTGAGCAATTGAGGATTCAGGATAGAGCGGAGGAAGTTCGTAGAGTATAAATTTCTAGAATTCATCCTTTCGTAGAATAAGGATAAATGATAATGAAGTTGTGGAGGAAATGGGTCACTGTGAGAATGTTGGGAAGGAGAATTGGGCATAAAACTCTCACTACTACAAATAACACATCTTACCTCGTACCAAAATGGTTTTTACCTCGGTTTGACTGGAGAGGTAACCGAAGATGACATGATAAGTTGCCATTTTACCCCCTCGGATTTTGTTAAATCGGGGTTAGAAAGGAAATGGTCATTGATTCGATCCCTAACAACATGTTTTTTATTTTCCAAATTTTTTAGCGAGCATCATAAACCTCTCAATTTTATTTAATAACCGAGGTAATTATTTATTATTTTACCTCGATTTTTTAAAAATAATCGAGGGGTTTGTTCTTATTTATTTTCATATATAATTTATTTTAAATCTTATTTCCACTAGTCTGTTTTAAATCTTATTTTCACTGGCATGTATCATTTTTTACTGAGAAACTACAAAATATGTGATAGAATCAGAATATATCATATCATTTTAAATCTTGTAAACACAGAAGAACAAATTATCATTGTTTTCAAAACCAAATGTATAAATTTACATTGTTTGCATCCAGACATAATACACATGTGCATTTTCAAAATTGACAAAACCACTGTATATATACAAATTAAGTTTATAACAACAAAAAACTATTGTTCTCTGATGTCGTCTATATCTTTTTTTGACTATGGTGTTTTGTCGCTAAACTCCTATAATTAGAACAAAATTTAAATTATGATAAGCTAACAACAACAATAACTTAAGATATATATATATATATATATATATATATATATATATATATATATATATATATATATATATATATATATATATATATATATATATATATATATATATATATTAAGATAATACTTTATTCTTCATCCATCATTGATAGTCTCTTATTATTACCTTTTGGTACTGTCCTGGATGGTAGAACAACTTTCTTTCGTGCTTGTACAACCGATAACTTTCTAAACTACATTTTCATGAATTTCCAATTGATTTGAATTTGTGTGGCTGAGTAGACCCAATGAATTCAATTTCAGCATTATTAAAACAACACAAAAATCAATACCAAATTAAAATACGCAAACAATAATAACAACATACATCACATTTTTTTGAACTTACACTTATACCTCAAACATATCACATGTACACTTCTCTAACATCCTCTCAAAATCCTCCTCATTCGACTTCTTTCGCTCCTCTTCAATCATACTCTCTCGTTTTTCTTGCTCATTCTAGAGGCTTTTCTTTATGACTTGGATAATGAATATAATCATGGGTGAGTTGTGCCTTAAAGCCCCTCCAACTCTCACCATAATATGTAAACAATTTCATTTTCACGATAATATCCTATTGACTAACCAGAAATACTTTCTATGTTTATGCAATACAGATGTTATTAGTATACATTAAAAAAAACTAATCATATATACTCAACTCATAAAATTCAAATTCAATACCGTAATATCCTCCCATTTGGCGTCTTTTAGTTCCTTGTCAACTTCGTGTCAACTATCTAACAAAATACTCACTTTATCTCTACCTTGTAACACAATGTAACCCATAAAATTCTCAGGATGTTCACCATAAGCCCTGTCGGTTTCTATATCAATTGTAATTGGGTAGTGAACACTACTTTCGTGGGCTTTTTCACTTATGTAATCATTGTGGCATCTCTTGTTTTTCTTTTATGTATGATATTGTTCACGGTAAAAAGTGACGAACAAGGAAATCGAATCGGAATTCGAATGTCCGGCTCAAAACGATTTACTCTTTTGATTTTTGTGTTTAAAAGATGTCACGAGCACCAAGCTTTATTGTTTCCAAACAAGAGAGGAAAGGAAAATGGGAAATCTGAAATACCCTAAATAGGACATGTGATGTGACTAGCGTGAACTAAATGCAACATATTGGGGAGAGACCATGGTAAGAGGGACAGTTATATAAAGGAAAGGTATTAGCACCCTATATATCTATAGTTTTCTATAGGAACATTTTATGCATTTTTGTGTGTTTTATTTGCTATGCTATTTTGGGAAAGTTTCTCCTTTGGGATTTAAGAAGGGTAGGTTAGGCAGGAACCTAAGTTTGTTTATTATTATTATGCTCATAAAGATCATTTGGATCCTCTACATACATATCCCCTAGTGGGAATAAAAGTATATGTAGCTCAAATCTAAGGGAAACCATGGTTTGTTTGGTTTGAGGGAGAAAGAAATGTGCTCGCCAAGGGTAAGACTTTGTACCTACGTATTCTCAAAAGGATGTTGATAAAGTCAGAGCAATTATAGTTCCCACTTATGTGCTAGTGGAAGCAAAGATATTAAGAGACAACGACAAGTGTCATCTTAATGAAAAATATATCTAATTTATTTCATCACATACATTTTTGAAAATTTGATTGATTAAATCTTTCATTGTAAGCATTGGGTGTTTTGCTTGAGTGCACATGTGTTACCACTTACAAGTTAAGAAATATGTTTGAAAAAACGTTGAATCTTTCATTGTAAGCATTGAGCGTTTTGCTTGAGTGTACAAGCATTGCCACTTACAAGTTAAGAAAGATGTTTTGTTTTGTTTGAAAAAGTGTTTGTTTTGAAAATTGTTTGTTTCGAAAAAATGTTTGATTTGTATGTGATGTTATAGATGAGATACTTCTTCCATATAGAAGATTCATGTCTTATCTCTAAGGAGAAATGTTTTATTATTGATTAGAGGATGCTTTTAAGAAGCCTGCGGGTCCTTGTATTGTAAGCCCAAGAGGAGGTTATCCGAGGGACATTGAGGGTCCTTGTATTGTGAGCCCAAGAGGAGGCTTTCTGAGGGACATCGAGGGTCCTTGTATTGAGAGCCAAAGATAAGGCTATAGGGTATGGCTGGCTTGGCTTTAAGAGTGATTTCACCGGGAAACCATAATCTTAGGGTTCTATCCTAGCGAAGGTGATTCTTTGTATTGGAAACCCAATAGGAGGCTGTTAGAGATTTCCAGGTCTCTTTCTTGTATGAGGCCCAAGAGAAGGCTAAACACAATGAGGGAGTTCTTTTGTACGAAGCCCAAGGGGAGACTAACTCAACAGGGGAGTTCTTTTGTACGAAGCCCAAGAGGAGGCTAACTCAACAAGTGAGTTCTTTTGTACGAAGTCCAAGAGAAGGCTACAGGGAACCTAGTTGTTATACTAGTTGTAATGACAGAAATAAACATGAACAAGTATATGAACAAGTATATATATGACAAAGTGTGTGTGTGAATTCATAAGAGTTTATGAAGGAAATATATAAACAAGTGTATAAAACAAGCAATTAAAAGCTAGTGTACTTGGATATATACAAAGGAGTGTGAAAGCAATATATAAACAAGTGTTTAAAACAAACGGATAAGCTAGTATACTTGGATATATACAAGGGAGTGAGACTTACACCTTAAGGGAGGCCGACTGGAATAAGATCAGTTTCACCGGGAATAATGCTCCTCTTAATACCAGTGGAATTAGTGTATAAACAAGCGGATAAAAACTAGCGAACGATACTAGTTATACTTGAATATTTGCAAAAAAGTTGAATATGTACAAGGATTTGAATATGTATACAAAGGGTGGATATGTACAAGGAAAGTAAGTATGTACATAGGAGGGTTGGGACTTACACCGTAAGGGAGGCCCATGATCAATTTGATTTTGAATTCGAATGATTATCAAGGAAAAAAACCTAGTTCGGTTTGTATTTTAAATATTAATCGAATCGATCATGGAAGAGAGGTGTGTAAGTTAATTAAAATGTTTTGAAAGTTTTGAAAAGGTTTGAAAAGTGAAAATTATTCACAAGAAGTTTTGGAAAAGATTAGGTTTGAAAAATCAAGAAGAAAACATTTTCGAAAGTATTTAAAAACACTTAAAAACGTCTATTTTAAACCTAATAAAAATATATCAAAAGAAAATATTTTGGAATTTTTTTGACATAATCATAAAATAGATATATTAAATAACAAGTGTGCAAAAAATAATCTCAAAATGAGAAGTTTTGATTGGTTTTTGAAAATGTTGAAGTTTGATAGAAAATGTGAAAAAAACAAGTGGTAAAATTTTGTTTTGGTCCTAAAGGGGTTTGAACTCAGGACCTTGCACTCAATGGTGAAAAGATTAACCAATGGGCCACATGCATGGCTTGTTATTTACAAGCTTCCATTTGATTATATGTGAAAATCAGTTGTGAAAATGGTTTTGAAAAAAGGTTGAAAATAGTTGAAAAATGAAAAAATAAAAGGTCTGGGTGGGATTCGAACCCCAGACCTTGGGCAATGAATGACATGAAAGGCACGCACTCTACCATTGGGGTTGCTATACATCCGTTCATTTAAACACAAACAAACATATGTATTTAAAGCACAAATTTAAAATTAAGACAGATGGCGCCATGGCCTTCATCTTCCTCACCGTGACAAACTCCATGGCCATATTTGAATTTCTTTGATTCTTGACCAAATTGAAAAATGTAAAAAGCTAAATTGCTCATAATTTTATCATGATTTCAACCATGTAACTTATTAAAGCTAAGACTCAAAGATAAAAGAGAATTTCTAAAAAGTTCCAAATGAACCCTAACTGAAAATTTCAACTAATCTAAGGGCACGATTGATATTAAATGAAATTGAGGATTCAGAAAGCTAGCGCAATATGATATCTAAATTTATAACTATTAAAATGATGCCAAATATCCTTATATAAGAGAATCATATTTAGAAATACTTACCTCTTGAAGCAAATTTGCAGAACTCGTATGAGTTCTTCCAGATGCAAATTTGTGATACTTTGAGCTTCCTTGGACCTTCCTGAGTGTGTTCCAACTCCTAGCTTGCTTCGAAGCTCAATGAATTCTCCTACCCGACTCAAATTGGAAGTGACCGGTTTTTGAATGGAGGATGATGATGGAGTTGTTACAGAAGTAGATAAAAGGTTTGGATCACTTATATATGATGTATGGAAGGTGTTTGAATGATTAAAAGAGGAAACACACGAGTGGATTTCAAGTTTGCAAGTTAAGGCTCAAAACTTGCACATATGGAGTTTTTGTGAGGAAACTTACTTTTGGATTATTTTGTGATGGTTTAAAGTGATGAACAACTTCTAAATGATGTCTAGAAGATATTTGAATGACACCTTTGGTTAGAACTTGCAAGATTTGGAAGTTGGAATTCTAACCTCTTTGAAAAATGAGAAAACTTGCAATTTAAGAAAGAATGAGAAAACAAGTTTATGGTTGTTTTGGTGTAATTTCCAAATTAGGAAAGGAATCTATTTATAGGCCAAGAGGTTTGAAGAGCAATGCAAGATAAGATTGAAGGATTTGTGCAAGTTGGCTTAAGAGGTAAGAATGAAATCTTTGCCATAAATGCACATGGTTAATTTCTAAACAATAGTAAAAAATATCAAGTGTTCTTATCCTCCTCTCAATCATACTCATCAGATATTTTTGAGTCAAAACCTATCTCTTATGGTGACAAGGCTTCTAGAAGAGAAAAGTTGCAAAAATGACTTGAAAAACTTGAAAATGACTTGTAAATTATGGTTATGGATCTCTAAGTTTCAATTTCAAAACCCTAGCTACACAATTTTTTTATTTCAAGTTCTTGGATATTTTGGAAAGCTTGGAACAATATCTACAACTTTCATGTTTTGAGTTTTTCTTGAATCAAAATGGATCTAGGTGAAAAATGGCCATGAAAATGATGAAAAAAGTGATAAAAACACTTGAAAATTTTTCTAAGTGTAAGAAAAATTTTAAGTTTTGTCTTTTTGTTGACTTTTTCACACATTTTGATTTTTTATGACCACGATGAATAATTTGAAATGATTGAAAAAATTTGAATTTCAAAAGTTGACCAAAAGTCAAAGTTTGACTTATTTGAATAGTTGACTTTTTATTAGATGATTCAGAATTTCTCTGATGATCAACCATGGCATTTTAGATGTTTTGAATCAAGAATATAGGTCAAGATATTGCATTTATTATTTTGAGATCATTCTACAAGTAATTAGGTCATTCATTGAGCAAAAAGTCAATGATACACCATCCTCGATCAAAATTCTAATTTGGTCTATTCAAGATAAATCTTGAGGAAATGATGGGAATTTGAAGATCAACTGTTGATGATTGATGAAGATATATCAGTTGAGGTGAGTGGAGACTCAAACCCTAATTTGATCACATCTTGAACTGATGAAAGATTTTGATCAAAACCCTAATTTGGCTCAAGGAGCACACACACAAGTTATCAAGTTTTAAAATTGATAGTGATGCAATGATGCATATGTAGATGATATAAGATGGTATCTTAGGTCAAAAATTGGGGTATGATAGATATTAACAGAGGTTACAATATATGTTGTATGGGATGTGCTTGTCGAATTGGACATGACTATCAATAGACTAACCTCACTCAAACATCAACTTAGAAACAAATGGAAAATCAAAATGATCAAGAGATACTATTTCAGTGAATCAAACAACCTGAATCAAACAACAACCTAACAAGAAACACGTAGAAATAAAATGATCAAGAGACAAACTAACTTAGAAACAAAATTATTAATAGACAAACTAACGTAGAAACCCTAAACAAAGTGATATATAAACTATTTCAGTGAAGAACAAACCTGTTGCGAAAATGAATATTTGTTGACGAAATAAAGTTTATTGAATATATGCTGGAAGAGTTTTAGCTTGAAGTTTTTTGGCAACAATGAAAATTTCCTAGCGGTTTCTTTTGTGCAAAATGAGAGTGACGAAATGATATTTAAGCGTTGATAGATAAATGAAAAGTTATAAACTAGATAATAGTCAGAAGTATTTCATGCACAAGATGTGACAGACCGATTTTAAATTAAAACCAACGTGAAAATATTAATTAAAAATAGAAAATATAAAAATCATAATAACACCATATTCTGGGAATTAATATAAAATATATATGACATAGGTTTTTAGTTAAAACCGAGGGAATTGATACAAAATTAAAAAAATTAAAATGAGTTTTTGAAAATAAAAATTGGAAAATATTGATACGAAAAATATTAACTCTTAGTTGGATCAAGTAATCGAGGTTAATACAGATAAAAAATAAAAAAATAACAAAGAAAAAGAGAGAAGCTGGAAAGACAGAAAGAGAAAAATACTAAATAAACTATTGAAAAAAAACGTATAATGCAGTCATTTAGATTCAAAGCGGACTCTCTTTTAGCTATAATCCCTCGGGTTTTTTTGGAAAACGAGGGGAAAATATTGTTAAAAAAATTAAACATGGCTTACCCAGGACCTAAACCCTCGATTTTTTAATGTCCGAGATGAAAGCACCGTCATAAAAATCTTTGTTATGTTGTAGTGTCTTGAAAACAGATTCCAACAAATGTAGGATAAGAGGAATTCTAAATATAGTGGATATGGGGCAAAAATATTATTTAGTAACTTTAACAAGTGAAGAATACCAATAGTTAGCACTGATTGAATGACCATGGTTAATATATAATTATTATCTTTCAATGAGAGAATGAAGTCCTAATTTATGCCCTGCTAGTGATGCTATTGAAAAGTTGATGTTTGGGTGTAAGTATTTGGTTTACTAATTGATTATTATGCTGATAGAGTCTTAACATTCATTGGTAGCCATATCGATACACCGATAAAGGTGGACAAAATGGTCTCACATGAGAGAACCTCTATTGACAATTTTTTTCAATCAAGGGAAGGCGTTGTAAAGTGGAGTAAGAAGGTTTACATTTATTGTGTTTGACTTGTGGGAGGTTTCAAAACTACAAAAAGGATGAGTAGAGATGAAAGTGGCAAGAGTAGACGGGAATGAAGAAGAAGAGGTAGTGGGGAAGGTACTTGAAGAGGACAAGATGAATATTATCGAAAAAAACACAAGTCCTTAGTACGTAATGCATAAAACTAGGCACCAACGTAAACTAAAAGAAGGTGACAACGATAATCAAAGTAGAATTGTGCAACAATGAGGTAGAACAAAGCTCTAGTAGTAAAAAAAATGCTTCAATGCTCGAGTGAAAAATATGGGATCTTGCTATATTTATATTAATGAGGAAAATATTTAAATTGTTATCAAAGACTAAAATACTCATAGTAAGGCAAATATGGAGCTGTCAATCATTGGCCCAAGTTTAGGAGGGGAGAAGCAAACACAAAATTTGAATGGTCTAGTTGAAGAACAACACGTGGGCGCTAATTAGGACTTAAAAATAAATAAAAAGGAAACATATGGAAAGAATGTTGTTATTGTATCATGTGGTATTATGAAATAGAAAGAGAAAGATGGTCCACATGTCACAATTAAGGGTGTTATTAGAAAGATAATGGATGGAATGAGAGTGAATAGGGGTGGAAAGATGATGAAAATGGATGGGTTAAGGCAAGAGGAATGTTCTTCGGTGAATTTTAAGGGGTTAGATGGGTCACAATTTAGGAAATAAAATAATTTGGATCAACTTAGACTAAAGGAGTTGAAGGCTCATGGCTCATCCAAGGAATCAAAAGTAAGTAATGAGCCTTTTCCCGATTGGGAGAAACAACCTATAAGTAATCACAAATAAGATAATAAGTAATTTAGGCAAGGATTTATCAATGAGCTTGTCAATGGTAATGCAGAAGCAGAAAACTATGATATGTATGTTATTGAAGAGACTCCAAGCCATGATTAAAGGCTTGGAAAAATCTATTAATTATTTTTATGGGGTCTAATAAACATAAGATTTTTATGTGGAACCATAGAGGAGTTGCGAACAAAACTTTCTTGCAAGTTTATAAGCAATATGTTCAGGATGGATAGGAAAACTTGGGAAAATGGTCAAGCTATGGGCTTTTGATGGGTATGAATATACTGAAGTGAAGGGTTATGCAAGAGGAATAATTATTGCATCAAATTAAGAGAATGTGGATATTAAGCTATTGGAGAGACATTTTTAGTTCATTTATGTGAAGATTAAGTATATGGGGGAAAATGATTGAATTTTTACTTATGTGTATGCAAGTCATAGAGAACAAGAAAGGAACTCTTTTGGGAAGAATTGGAGAGTCTTAATTTTTATGTGGATTGTGGTTGGTTACTAGGAAGATATTTCAATGACATTATATGGGTTGCGGGAAAAGGGGAAGAAGCACATGCATCTTACGAAAAATGTGAAGTTTAAGAAAATGTTATATTCATGTAAGCTTATGGATATTGGATCTATTGGACATGAATTCACTTGGAAATGACCAATCTATTAAGGAGTGTCCAAAATCTATGAAAGGCTTGATATAGGGTTGTGTAGCGATAATTAGAAAGTACGATTCCCAAATGCTTTTGTGAAAGTCATTATTCGACTGGACTTCTCTGACCATCACCCAATCTTTATTTCAATCCAGAATAAAGGATCTAGGAGGGTGAAAAAGATGTTCGGGTTTAAAAGTGCTTGGTTACTAGAAGACTCTTATGAAGATATGATTAGAAGGATCTGGAATGCTGACAATAGCTTTAATAATAATTTGGATCATTTACTAAGCTAAGTTATTAACTAGAAAATGCATACTCTTAATAGTATTCATAGGTAAAAAAGACAACTTATGGGGAAATTAAATGGAACTCAACCTTTTATCTGGAATGGGATAAGGCATAACATAATTAGGTTGGAAAGGAGTATTCGACATAATATGGCCAAAATTCTCCATCAAGAAAAGTTAGTTTAGTTCCAAAGTTTTTGAGAAAATGGTTGATTAATGGTGACAAAAAACACATGTTATGATCATGTTAAAACAATTCAAAGAAAGAGCAAGAATACTATATTATGCTTATATATGAGAACAAAGAATGGATTGAAGATTCCAGAAAATTTAAGAAGCTGATCAATGATTGTCATCATAGTTTGTTAAGAAATAATGTAAAGACTAGCATTTGATATCAAGCTCAAGTTACACATCCCATAGATGATAATATGTATGTCTTGCTGAATGAAGATCTTAAAAAGAATGAAATTCAAAGAGTTGTGTTTGACACGAGGACATGGAAACATCTAGGACCAGATGGATACCCTGTAGGGTTCTACCAGAATACCTAAAATGTTATTAGGGATAATACATGTATCTATATAATAAGTATGTGGGTGAATAAAAGCAACATAACTGAGGTAAATTCAACTGGAATTTGTTTGATTCCTATAGTTTTCATCTTCAACATGTGCATTAGTTTAGGCTAGTTCTATTTCCATATGAGTCATAAGTAAATTTTGACTTAATATACCACATTATATGATCAACGCATCAATGTTCCATTTTGCAAAGTAAATCGTATGCAGACTACATACGTGACTTCTTGGTCAAAATCAAGGTTTCCTAGGAAAATTTCATCTTCAAAATATGATCAATTAGGTTTGAGTTTCCACCACCTGGAGTGATATATCTTAATCAATCATCAACATTTGACAATGGTCGTATTCCCCAACTTGTTCATGATCTCATGAATCGACCAATTAGGGTTTCTGATCGAGGATGGTGAATCACACTTAACAAAAATGAATGACCTATTTGCTTAGAGATTGATCTTAACATCTTCAATGCAACAACCAATGACCTAATTTGAAGATTCAAAAGTCATCACAAAGTCCATGTTTTTCATCGACAAATGCGAATCAGGGATGAAAATTGCATCCGCTTCCGAAAAGTCAAACTTCGAGTTTGGTCAACTTTTCAATCATAAAAAATTTAAATGATCCATCATGATCATAAAAAATCAAGAATGTGAAAAGTCAACAAAAGTCAAGATTTGAAAATTTCTAACACTAGAAAATTTTTCAAGTGTTAAGAAACATGATTTTCACTCACCTCTATGGCCATGTTTCACCTAGATCCATTTAGATAGAAAATCCAAAGCATGAAAGTTTTAGCCCGTGTTAAAGCAACTAAAAATGTCCAAGAACTTGTAAAAAACAATCGTCTAGATATACTTTTGATTTTGAAACATAGAGCTCCAAAACCATGATTTCAAGTTCATGCTTCAAAATTACACACCTCATTTTTTGCAACTTCCTCCAAGCATAACACCATCACTTAAAGGTGGATTATAACTGATAAACATCAGAAGGAATGATTGAGAAGGATTGATCAAAGAGAAAACTTAACCATGGTTAAGAAAGTTACTTTTATGCTAAATGCAAAAGATTCCATTTTACCTTTAACCAAGTTGCAAGTTTCTCAATTATAACTTTGCCAAATCATTCAGAATTTTCTCCTATAAATAGAGGTCATCATTTCAAACCACACCAAAGCTATCATAATCAAGATTTCACTCTTTCTTTCTTGAATTTAAGTTTCAAAGTTCGGGTGAGGAATTTTGCAAATTTCAAGCATTGCAAAACTGAGAGAAATTAGGTTTCAACATGTTCCTAAAACATCAATTAGAATTGTTTAAAACTTAAAAAACAAGAACTTCCCAAACCTTAGAATCATACTAAAAAACCAAGAGCTTGCAATTTGTGCGATAACATCCAAACTTGAAACCACTATGCTTTTCGCTTTTATCAATCAAACATCATCCATACACGCCATAAAGATGATCCAAACCCTTAGAACATTGTTAAAACACGTAATCATCATCTTTATATTCAACTTGATCGAGCTGCAGTTGACTGGCCGAGTGATCCAGCTATTTCAAAACAAGATAGCACTTCCATTAATGCTCCATAAGGTCCACCAGTTAGAAAATCATCAAATCAACTCTAACATTCTCCTTCAAGAATCAAAATACCAAGAGGAAAAGAGCTTGAACTTTGAACTCATAAATTTCTAACTTCCAGTTCAAAATGGCTTGGTCATCTTGTTTCTGCACCATCACTGATCATTAACCCTCAATCAATTATCAAATCAATTCATACACGATTTCCATGATTCTTAGTAATTAGGGTCTATCCGGCACATCGTAATTAATCATCTTAAACTGAAAATAGATGAAATTAACCACCACCATCGTGTTCCTAGTTAAAATCGAGCAAGTTTCATGTTTACATCTTTCAATTTTATCAAGAAATGAAGAATTCATGAATTGATGAAGATCGGTGAAGAAGAAAACGTGCCAGTTATTTCATTTTCCGTAATTCAAATAATTGTTTTATAATATAATAACATGGAATGAAATAAAACAATGGATGTATAGCCACCCCAGTGGTAGACAGCGCTTTCATGTTCCTTGTTTTGCCTATGGTCCAGAGTCTCGAATCCCCGAGACCATTTTGTCATTTTTTCACATCTTCATTTTTTAAAACATTTCAAAGACTTGTTTTGAATATAATTAATTGGAGTCATGGTAAAATAACAAGACAAACATTTGTCTCAGTGTAAAGTCAATTCTAAGCCAAAGGTCATGAGTTCAAACCTCCTTAGGACCAGCAAATCAAATTTCACTGTTTTCTTCAATTTTCTATCAACCAACATTTTCAAAAAACCAATCAAAACTTATTTTGAGATGATTTTTTTTGTATACTTATCATTTAACATACCTATTTCATGATTATGTCAAAAAAAAATCAAAATATTTCTTTGATTATATTTTATTAAATAAAATGAAACATTTTAAGAATTTTAATACTTTTCAAAGATGTTTTCTTTCAAAACCTTCAAAACTCAAATCTTTTCAAAACTTCTTGTGAATAACATACTTCACAAAATTTCAAAACCTTTTCAAACTTTTCATCAAACTTAATATCTTTTTCCATGATCGACTGGACGAAGATAAATCGAATCCGTTTTTTTTCCCAATTTATACGATCATGGGCCTCTTACGGTAAGTCCCAAATTTTTATGTACATATTAAATTTTCCTTGTACATATACAATCATCTTCAAAAATATCCAAGCATAAAATAAACTTTTCGTTTGTTTTCAAAATCAATATAATCGATTCCATTGGTACAGAGAAGAATCATTCCTGTGAAACTCCTCAAAACCATCGCCTCCCTCACGGTAAACCAACCTTCCTATGTACATATTCATTTCCTTGTACATAAATGCCCTTCAGTACATATTCATTCTCTTGTAATAATATTCTAAACTTGTAAATATTCGTTACACTTGCTTTTAAATGATCAAGCGATATACTGTTAATATATTTCCTTCATAAACTCCCTCGAATACATATAACACACACTTATTATATAACTATTCAAATATAACATAACAATTAGCCTATCAACTAGGTTCCCTTAGCCTCTGCTTAGATCTGTATATAAGTGATAATTGGTTAGCCTCCTCTTAGGCTTATATAAGAAACTCATTTACGAGTTAGCCTCCGCTAGGCTCATATAGATAACACTGAGTCACCTCAAGGGCTTCGTCAGAACTCCTCGTTGAGTTTAACTCTCTTGGGCATCAAACAAGAGACCAGAAATATCTTAATAGCCTCCTATTGGGTTAATATAAAGAATCAATTCGCGCTTAGGATAGAACCCAAGAGGATGTTTTCCTGAATTCACTTCGAATCAAGAGGATGGTTTCCTGAAACCACTCTTAAAGCCAAAGCCAAACCATACCCTATAGCTTCCTCTTGAGTTTGTACAAGGACCCTCGAATCTTCAATGCTCGTACATGACCTCAATACCCTCAAAATGCCTTGGGCTTTACAATAAAGACCCACGGGCTTTAAAAGCATCCCTGATCCATAATCAATTTCCAAAAAGATTTAGACATTTATCATCTGCAAAGAAGTATTCATCTATCACATCATTTTACAACCAATACTTTTCAAACACTTTTCAAAACAAAACATCTCTTAATCCAAGTGCACTTGTACACTCAAGAAAAAAACACCCAATGCTTACAATTAAAAGATTCAATCATTTTCAAAATATCTTCAAACCAAGTGTACCGCTGTACACCGAGCAAAACACCCATAACTTACGTGAAAGATTAAATTAACCCTTCAAATGCATGTGATGAAATAGATTAGATACATTTCAATATTAAGATGACATTCATCTTTGTCTCTTAATAACATCCCTGTTGCTTCCACTTCAGCATATGGAATCACTGATTCCTGACTTTCTCAACATCCCTAGAACATGAGGTCAAGGTCTCATCCTTGTCAAAACTTTTTCCTCAAACCAAACGTAAAACCATAGCTCCCTTTAGTCCGGAGCTAAATGCTCGATTCCATTAAGGGATATGTATGCGTACATCCCAATGATCTTAGAGCACAATAATAACAAAACCTAGATCCCACACACTTACCTCTTAAAACCAAAGGAGAAACTTTCCTAAATAATGTAAATAGTAATTAAAACACAAACATATCAAACTATTCATAAAACTATAGATAACTATATATATTTAGGTGCCACATCTATTCCTCTTTATAGTGAATCCCTTTCCTGAGACCCTCACCGCGTTACGTCTAGTTCAAGGCTTAGTCAAAAGCATATCATACTAATCGAGGTATTGCAAATTTTCTCCTTTTTCATAATCATTTTTCTTGTGTTGGAAAATAAAGCTTGATGCTCGCATATCTAGGAACAACAGAGTAATTGTTTGAGCCATAGAATTCATTGATTCGACATGTCACTTTTAACGCTAATAATATGTCTTACTAATGAAGTAAATAAGAGATTTCAATCAGTCCACATTGTTATGACTGAATAAGGAAAGATGAATGTTCCATTTTGCAAAGGTTTAAATGTCAAGGGAATATGCAACTACATACGCCTGATTTTGGTACATATTTCAAGAGCCTTCTCCTAGGATAAGAACTTGCTTCTTCCAATGTAGTTTAGATTATTTTTCTTTTGTATTCCCGATCCATTTGGAGTGTTCACAATAGTATATTTCATAATTAATCTCGAATGTGGTTGACAATGGTCCCTATTTTACCAATTATTTGTGCTGATAATCGGAAGGTTGAAAGCAATGCATGGAGACAAGTCTCCTCACTCTGAAAAGTGTAGAAACATTAACAAAAATGGAGAATTTTTCCTTTCCTAAAATTTGCACAAGGATGAGGCTAACTTCAATATTCAGACCAACCAATGACACTTGGTGTTAGTTTAAGATTTTAAATACACATTGTTTCATAGAATAAATGCGAAAAGGGATCCAATTGCTCATAAAATTCGTGAGGTTAGATCAGACGTAACATCTGATCCGACATTACAAACAGACAAGGTAGAACATACAATTTAAAGTGCAGAAACAAAATAACATAGAATTGATAACCCAGTTCGGGCTCTAACTAACTTACGTTGGGGGCTTCCAAGTTGTGGATGAAGTTCATTATCGCGAGATTAATTCGGAGGGAAACTCCTTACACTCCTCTAATCAGACTACCCAATGACCCTTCTACCCGAGATACTACACTTAGATATGAGAATCGCTCACTCCATCAGTATCACAATCGTGATACTAAAACAACTAAAATTGTTTAAAGATACCACACTTCAAACACAATCGCCTGAGACCTCACCCAAACACAACTTAAACAAATAATTGAGACAAACTAACTAAGACTAAAAGCAATATGCTTCTAACTTAGGACACACCTGGAGTTACTTCACAGTTTCCCATATAACACCTCTTACCTATAGGCCGAGGTGTACACATGACCAATCTGGGAGGTTCGCCTCTGACTCAACCTAAAAACTACATTATTTTTAATCACATCTGGTACTCAATCTAGGTTATAAAGCTTCTATTTATAATCTTTTACTCAACTGGATTTGAGCCTTCAAAACATAACAAACTGTTGCTAAAAACACTCCAAGATATTCTCCAAAAATATCTCCATGAGAATACATCTCCATAATTTATGCTCCAAGTAACAACAAATAAGTTGTTACACTTCTGCAACAGATTCTCCTACAAAGTCTCCTTAACCTGTCAATATAGCGCCACATAGGATTATACAATATTCTAGGAATATTCTGTTTTTGTAACAGACTTCAATTTCTCAGCTCAAACACGATGTCGTAACATCTTATTCGACATGTTGTTCCATATGTTGAAACATTTCAACACAACATGTTTCTCCATTAGATAGAACTTCAACCAGCTTTCTCCTTACAAGTTATAAATCCTATTTAACCTATTGCTGCTAAATTAGTTTTACCAAACATAAAGTCAATCCTAAAAATAGAGAATCAACACCATGCAATATGGAAAAATATGCAATTTCTACTCATTTCTATAGAGATAAAGTTCCTAAAGCAAGTTATAATAATATAATCATCTTTATCTCAAAATGAAAAAAAGTTATGAGCAGTTACCGAAGAATGATTGCCTTCAAGATGATCAAGTACATCACAACCTTTTAGTATTTAACAGAACTAAAACCATTGGAAATATTATTTTTATTGAGCCAATAACCTTTTGCTTTGGAGAACACACATTACTTTTATTGAAATCCAAAAACAGATATTACAACCGATCCAACAGGATCCAGGTACTCAAACAAAACTTAGTTCTGATTAGGAACATTTATGTGCAAATAAAGCTTCATATTTAAACGACATCTAGTTTTTATCGTATCAATAATTTTCCCTACTATGTTGGTGTCTATGTTATTTTGGGTAAATACCATTTGGTTCATTCCTTTCTAGATTTCTTAAATGGTCTCGGTAATAGCGACTTTCAGAATTTTTCTTTTCCATCCTTTTTTGCTAGTTTCCTTTGTGATCCAACTACTCTCCCTTGTCCATTCCATTGGAGTATGATTAATGTTGAGGCATTTCATAACTTCACTCAAAATATTACAAGGAGTACTACAGTGGAAAAAGAGGTGGTCAATGGATTCCTCTCCACCACATAAGCTACAACAAGTGTCGATTGTGATGCCAAAACGCTTCAATCTATCTTTGGTGGGGAGTCTACCTTTAAGCGTCATCCAAAGAGTGAAAGTAGCCCGAGGTCGTGCATAGTTGTGTAGCATCAATCTATTATGAGAAACATGTTTAAACTCTCCTCTAAGATCTCTTTACACATCATTGGTCTTGTAAGTACCCGTTTGTATTGATGATTCTCAATATTGGGTGTCCTTTTTGAATGACAAAATTCTTAATAATGAACATAATGAAAGGAGATTTGAGAGGCAGTGAATGTAAATGTGTAACGTGATCATCAACAACTTCTTTCAATGGATGATTAAGAGCGCATGTCATCGTTTGTGGAAAGAACAAACTCTAAGTGTGTCAAATGAGAATAAGAAATAAAAAAAGGTTAAATTGCAATTAGAAACCGAACAAATAACATCAAATAGTGATGATTTAGAAAAAATATTGTAAATAGTGGATAACAATTACTCCCTCCGTCTCAAATTATAAGACACATTGGAGAAAAAATGTGTCTTAAATTATAAGTAAAATTACATTTCCAATACAATATTAATGATGTTTTTCTCAATATATCCTTAATTATTTATTTCTATTTCTTTTTTCAATTCTCTTAATTTCTCTTTTCTCTATAATTAATAAATGACAACTTTGTAAATTCATACATAATTTCTCTTTCTCATACAACAATGATTAATATGTGTGAAATATCCAAAATGTTTCATATTTTAAGACGGAGAGAGTAAAATTTATGTTGAAGTGAATCCCAAAAATCAAAAGCTCTATAATATCATGTTGTTAAATAAAACTTTAATAAATTAAAAATTATATTTACAATATTGAAATAATCTTATTTAAATTCAGCTAAATATAAATTTAATAGATTCTAAAGTTACTATTTATATTCAATATTATATAATTTTTTTTAATTATCACAAAGTATATAAATTTTTTTTCTTTCTAATTTTGGTCTAACAAGATTTTGGAAACAAAAACATGTTTGGTGTGATAAAAAGTAACCAAACATCACTTATCCTTTACCTGTCGGTTCTCCTATATTGTTTGTTAAAAAATTAGTACGTTTGTTTAGATTTTGCTGGTACTAGTGCATTTTTTAATATGCTGTTAGATGGAATTTCTTGACCTTTATCCTAGTTCTTCCAGGTTAAAAATTTAAAATAATATTTCATATCTAATTATTATCACGTGTCTTAAATTTCGTACGAGAATTCTAGAATTTTAATATTTTTTATTGTTTACAAATAATACAAAAAGTTACACTAAAAACAAAAACTAATTCTTTTGGTTAATTCAACAATTAATATATAATAATAATCAAAAAATAAATTAAATTTTTTATTGCTTATAATTGTGGTTAAAGGGTATTCTTTAAAGTTGTACGTTGAAAATTTTACTCATACATAATCACATATTAATAAAAAACAATTAAAGAAAAACTCATGTTAAGTTAGGCCCCTAAGGAATGGGTCCCATATAGCCACTTTTGAACCCAACAAGGGTACATATTTCCACTAAATCAAACACACACGTTGGTAAAGAATCATATGAAGAATGTATAATGTTGCAAAACAATTAAGAGTGATGAAGTCTATTATCATCTTAAATTAAATTAAAATATTATTAGTGATAAGATGATATGAGTAAGGTAACTTTGCTCTCTTTCTTTGGAGTAATGAGATTGAATAATTGAGGTGGATAAGCTATCAAATCTAATTTGAGCAAGGGAGTATTAGTTTGATTTTGAGTCATCTCAATGGAAAGTCGTAGTTTTTTGTTTTGTTTTATGAGTTGGTGATGAAATAAAATTTTAACAGATAAATTTAGTTAAAAAGAATAAATTAAAATCGAATTTAGAGTTAACTAAGCTAGTGTCAATGAAATGCATAATATTGTCTAATACAAGATAGAAGAATTTTTCTTAAATTTACTACGACTCACGTATGTCACGATATTGTCAAAGAGAGTCAAAGAATGTTACGAGGCAAAGTTGCACACATTAACAAGGAAAATAGTGTCCACCCACTAACATAAAGAAATGTTTGAATGTTGAACTGTAAAACGAAGAGAAAATATTGAAGGTGCAAAAAAGCTCTTCAGTATATTTCATTCATTCATCATTTTAACGACTTTTGTTACAACAAGTTACACTATATATGAGTTATCCAAAACAGTTAAGAAAATCCTAATTGAATGGTACAATTGGCATAATTGATTTATTATCAACCAATTACAAATAAGAGTTTAAGATAAGATATTTTTCTCAAAGTAAAACATTAATACAGTCAAATATTCCCCCACAAGATCAAAGTGGTGGAGTTATCACCACTTTTAGCTTCTTTCTTAGATCTTGAAATACTTTACTTGATAAAGGTTTTGTCATGATGTTTGCTAACTGGGCAGAGACAGGATCATGCTGAATTTTGAGCTTGTTTGCCATAACTTTCTCTCAAAGAAAATACAGGTTCTGTTCAATATGCTCTGTCCTAACATGTAGAATGGGATTTTGAGACAACATAACAACACTAAGATTGTCACAAAGTAGAGTTGGAGAGAAATGTTTGATCTTTAACTCGGCTAAGAGAGACTCTTTCCGAAGCAACTCAGATGTAGTGTGTGCTAGGGTCTTATATTCTGCTTCAACACTTGATCTGACCACTAAGGTCTGTTTCTTTGAGCTCCGGGAAATGAGATTAGGACCAATGAAGATACATGTTCCAGATGTGGACCTTCTATCATCTGGGTCATTAGTCTAGTAAGAATCATTATATGCCCTCAAGGATAGTGCTGATTAGGATTTGTAGGAGAAAGAAGTAACCCAAGAGTAGATGTCCAAATGAGATACCCAATGTTTCTCTTTACCATGCTCCAATGACTGTCAAGGGGATTGGACATGAAGTGGAAAATTTTATTTACACTATAAGCAATGTCAGTTCTGGTGAGTGTGACATACTTAAGAGCACCTACCACAGATCTGTATTGAAGAGGTTCCCGCATACAATCACTCCCAAATTTTCTAGGCTTACATTGACTAAAAATAGGAGAAGTTACACCATTAGCAGTTTCCATGTTGACTCTACTAAGCAAATCTCTAATATATTTAGTTTGAGTAAGTATGAGAGAGCCATTTGATTGATACTTTACCTCCAGACCTAGAAAATATTCAGGTCTCCCAAGGTTTTTGAGAGCAAATTGATCATGAAGCTTGTTGATCAATTTATGAACCAAAGTAGATGAGGACCCGGTTATAAGAATATCATCTTCATAAACTAGTATGTATAGGGTAATGCCTTGGTGATTGTATGTAAACAACGAGTGGTTACATCTGCTATCTATGAAGCTAAAATTAATCAATGTTTGATGAAGTTTTTCATACCAGGATATAGGTGCATGTTTAAGACCATATAGTTCCTTGTCCAGCTTACAGACAAGGGCTTTGTTCTCATGTTTAAAGTCTGGGGGTTGATGTATATACCCTTCTTTTTGAAGTGTTCCATTTTAAAAAAACCATTGTTAATATCAATTTGTTGGACATCCCACTTGTACGTAAGAGCAAGTGTAAGAATTATCTTGATTGTTGCAGGTTTCACTATAGTTGAGAAGGTATCATGATAATAAAATCCATATTATTGGTTAAAGCCTTTGGCTACTAACCGGTCTTTGTATTTGTTCAGAGTTCCATCAGAGTTCTCTTTAATTCTGGACACCCATTTACTACATATGGATTTTCTATGGGAGGGAAAAGTGGCGAGGGACCAACTATTGTTGACTATAAGGGCGTCATACTCTTTTTGCATAGCTTCTAACCATTTAGGTTGAACCATTGCTTGTTTGACTGTTGTTGCCTCAGTGCAGACTAAGAAAGCTTTGAGTTTTAATTTTCCTGTTTTGCCTCTAGTGAGCATATTATGTTTATTTGTTACACAGGGAGGAGAATCTTAGCAATCATTAATGTGAAGTATAAGAGTTATATTTGTTAGATGAAGAGGCAAGATGAAAGTCATCATAAGCAGAAGTAGATTGATTATTATGTGTGGAGTCGTATAGGAGGGGTGGAGAGTGAGTAGGACTATTTTGAAGGCTAATGTTTGTGTTTTAATTTAACTGAATATTGCCATTATCCTGTATATTAGGACTGACGGACATTTGAGAATTTGTGACAGATAAGGTGTACCGAGAAGCAGGCTCAGAATTGATGTGGACATGTCCTTGATTAAGAGACTCAGTGGGAACATACTGGGTATTGAGCAGACTACAACCATCTATGTCAGTCATGGACTGATCTATGACAAGATATGAGATACATGGATAAGGTAAAGACTTAGCTGTACTTTTTGAATTTTCTTTAGCAAGATGCTGAATTATACTAAAATAAGGGGATTTTTCCTCATTAAAGATAACATCCTTGGAGATGTATGTCTTGCCCTCTTTACTTAGACATTTTATACCCTTTTTGAGAAATTCATACATTTATACCCTTTGTTTGTTGTAAGGTCTTAAATGGGAAAAACATGAACAACCTAAAGTTTTAAGGGTAGTATAGTCAGGAAGATGATTATAGAGACCATGAAAAGGAGAAGTGAACTTAGGTAGGATAGGTGTAGGTAATATGTTTATAAAATGAACAATAGTGGTAAAGTTATGGTCCCAATATTCTATAGGAAGATTAGCATGAGCTAGAAGTGTCAGTCCCATTTATACAATATTTCTATGTTTTCTTTCTATCTACAATTCCATTTTGATGAGAGGTATGAAGGCATGTTAATCTATGAACTATACCTAACTCATTGAGATAACTAGTGACTGGTCTAAACTCTCCACTAAAATCAGATTATACAACTTTAATTGTGCTTTGAAACTGAGTTTTGACATAAGCTATAAAATGCTTGAAAACTCCTAATGCTTCAGACTTTTGTTTCAAAAAATAGACCCATGTGTATTTAGTGAATATATCTACAAAGGCTATATAGTATGAATAGCTTTGACTTGAAGGATTAAGGGAGGGTCCCCATAAATCTGTATAAATAAGTTCAAAAAGAGAGGTATATAGAGTATGAGTTAAAGGTGCATACAGTCTATGAGACTTGCCTACACAACATGAACTACAAAAATCAACACAATACTTATTATTCATTGAGATGTTACACAAATTTAGCACATACTTAACAGCTAAAGCATTAACATTCCCTAGTCTAGAATGCCATACAGAGAATTTATTAGAACCTGAAGAAAAAAATATTTGAGTTTTGACTATTAAGAGAGACATTGGTAGAATTTGCAGTTGGATGAGATGTAGACTCCATGGACATATTACGAAAACAATACAATCCACTAGCATCAAGGAATCCTTCTAAGAATACCTTCTTAGATGCATGCAATTTGACAAAGCAATGGTTAGAGTGAAACTCAAAAAACACATTGTTATCTTTAGCAAATGTAGACAATGAAATTAAGTTGTGAGTTATACTAGGTACATGAACAAGATTGTTCAATAACAATTTAGAGTAAGGTGAAGTGTGTGATGCAATCTTTATAAAGCCAACTGACTTAATATTTAAGCCTTGGACATTACCTACCAAAACCTCATTAGTGCCTAAATAGGGTTGTGTGTGATGTAAGTAAGATTGATTAGATGTTAGGTGATGTGAGGCACCTGAATTTGCAAACCAAGCTTGTGATTCAAGGTTGGTTGGTATGTTAAACGCCTCTTGACATGCCAAGAAAGTTGATGCCTGTGTTGAGCCCGATGCTTGATTCTTCTAGTCTTCTTTGGCATTTGTAGTTGGAGGATTTGACTTATTTCATGAAGGTTCAAAAGATTCATCATAATGATGCCAACAATCAATCATTGAATGGCCATACTTATCACACAATTGACGAGTTAGTTTGTTTCGGTGAATTTTGCTCTAGCTTTTCCATGACCCCGCCTATGTTGTTCTCTTCCTCTGATTGTTGAAAACCACCCTAGTGGTTATGGAACTAGAGTTATCATCAGTGAGAGCAAGGTTAGCTGTGGAATTAGTAAGTGAGATTTCTTTGCCTATAATTTTCCAGCTGAGCTTCATGGACATACAACAGTGCTTCGATATTATAAAGTATCAATGGTTCAATTTTGCCATACATCATCATGACAAACAGGCTATAGTCCTCTAGAAGAACTTCAATTATCACAATAATTTGTCCCATCTTAGATATAGGATCACCAATTGCAATAAAATCATCTTCTATAGCGCGAATGTGCAAGACATATTCTGAAATCTGGTGATTTCCCTTCTTTGTGATTTTCAACTCTGATTGTAACTGATGAACCCTAGCTCTCATGAGAGCAATGAAGTGTTGGTGAATTTTCTACCATATATGATATCATTATTTACAGGACAACACCCTAGCAAGAACCTCTTCACAAATTGATGAAAGAAGTCATTTAAAGAGAGCTTGATCTTGGACAATCCATGATTCATACTCTTGAGATCGAATATTAGCTAAATGATCTTCATCAGACTTGAAAATCGGTGGAATTTTAGGATTTGCAACGAATCTGGGCAGTTTGTACGAGAGAACGTCTCCTTCAACTTGTTGATTCCAAATAAGAAAGTTACTCTCCCGAAGTTTGATGGATAGTTTCAGTCTAAACACAACTTAATTTGAGGAATTTGGAAAATGATGAGACTGCAGATCTTGAGGATAAGAGATTTCTTTTAAAGAGAAGCGTGAAACTATAATGCCAAAGAAGAAAATATTCTATAAATCTTGATACAGACGAAATATGCGAGCTTCTCTGAAGCTCAATGTTTAGTTAGAGATGAAGATGATGAAGTGCATGGTGGAAGACGGTGTTGGATCATTGACGATTGATACCATGTTGAAGTGTAAAACAAATAGAAAGCACTGAAGGTGCAAAACTACTTTGCAACATATTTCATTCATTCATCATCTTAACGATTTCTGTTACCACAAGCTACACTATATATGAGTTATCCAAAACAGTTAAGAAAATCCTAACTAAATGGTACAACTGACATAATTAATATGTTATCAGCCAATTACAAATAAGAGCTTGAGATAAGATATTTTCCTCTAAGTAAAACATTAATATAGTAAAACTGAAAATACTTCGAATATTGAATACTGAAGACACCAGCGGAACCTCCGACAATGATAACTAGGTATCAAATAGAGTCGCCATCGAACGTTTTTCATCTCACGAGGGAGAAAGGGAAACATCGAGTAAACCTGGGGGAGAAATCGTGGTTCTATAACCATGAAATCGAGAGAATCTAGGTAAGGGAGTTAGTTACGCGAGGGGAAGGGATTAGCACCCCACACGCCCGTAGTACTCTATGGTATCCACTTTCTAATTCTAGCTAAAGGGTGTGTATATCTATGCTTGATCGCTAATCATGCATGCAAAAGAAAAGAGAAAAAAAGGAAACCACGGGGAAAAGAAGGAAGTATTTACATAGTTTGCTCGATCGAGCCCCGTGACAAGATGCCTACGTATTCCCACGTGCAATGGGAAAGTCAGAGCGTCGTAGTTCGGCTCACTTGTTTTGGTGTGTTTTTGTGTTTTTTACTTGTGAAAAGGTTTTAAACACAAAAGAAATAAAGCGCGCAAAGGCGAAAAAGAGTTGGTGTTGGTTGGTTGTTTTTACCTTGAGAAAGGAATTTAAACCATTATTAAGTGTTTTGTTTTCAAAGGAAAAAGAAAAGCGAGTTTTTGTTTTATTCACAATGCAACATGCAAAAGAAACTAGCAAAATAAAGGTTGGACCTATGGTTTAGGATGTAAGGGAATCTCTACCTATGTTGACATGCAAAGGATGGGGATCCTAATGTCTAGGCCAAAGAACCAATCCTAACCAAGCTCCTGGGGAAAAACAGATGAACGAACAAATATGCACAAATCACAGGTAGAATTGCCCTAAACGGGTCTTTAAATAAACCAGAGGGGTTCCTGAACATGCTCCAGCTACGGAAGCCCCATCATGCATCTCTATTCCTACTTCTCATGGAAAAATAAAGCCGTAAAGCCCTACTTCTCATGATATCTAGGAAAGCTGTAAGAGAATGTGGTAAACAGTGTAGAAACTACCGAACGGATATAGAATCCGAAGAGCAACGGAAGCTAATGAAATACTCCGGAAAACTTCAAGTACTGCAGCCATGTAATAAAAGTAAACCGGTGAGAATCACTCAAAGCATCGCAACAAGCGGAATACGTGTCAATACGCATCTGAAGCGACAATGCCTGCAAGAACGGGGTAAGACAAGCTACACAAGATAGAAATGATGCACATGTGGGTGTGCAAACTCAACCAAAACCTGCAAGAAGGGAGTTAGACCCAAAAAGCAAATAACGGAAAAGTGTGCGAACATCGAAGAAACGAGCCGCATATGCATGCGTCGTGTACCCCTGCATGAAATGGAATACAAACAGCAGCCAAGCATAGCTAGGACGACTACTGTTCATCATCAGAATCGAAAAATCGTAAAAAGTAAACTGCAGGACCTCAAGCGCGACATAGCGTTGCAGCGAAAGCGCGACTGAACCCAAAATTCCAGAACATTTGGCGCTTAGCGCGCTCTGGACCGCACTTAGCGCGACCTACAACCTGTAGAAAAATCAGATTTTGATCCGAACCACCTGTTTATGATGTTTTCATGCAACAGTCCGATCCGTGTCGTCAGGCAAAAATCCGAAGAATGAAGAGCTAAATGAAATGGAATGCAAATCGATCGATAAAACCAATGTTCATATACATATGAAGATGCATGAACATGTGAGATGCAAATCGAATCGATAAATCCATTGTTCAGTAGTAAAGTAATGCATGAGCATGCAAGGAATGCGAATCGAAATCGATAAAACCAATGCTCATATCAAAGTAATGAATGAACATGCAAGGAATGTGAATCGAACGATAAAACCAATGCTCATATCAAAGTAATGAATGAACATGCAAGGAATGCGAATCGAAATCGATAAAACCAATGCTTATATCAAAGTAATGAATGAACATGCAAGGAATGCGAATCGAAATCGATAAAACCAATGCTCATATCAAAGTAATGAATGAACATGCAAGGAATGCGAATCGAACGATAAAACCAATGCTCATATCAAAGTAATGAATGAACATGCAAGGAATGCGAATCGAAATCGATAAAACCAATGTTCATTTATGAAATTGAATGCATGAACATGCAAGGAATGCAAATCAAAATGATAATTCCAATGTTCATTTATGAAATTGAATGCATAAACATGCAAGGAATGCAAATCAAAATGATAATTCCAATGTTCATTTATGTAATAATGTGAGCTAGCCTTGACATTTTGAAGTTCTTTGAGAGCCTTCCTCAAAATCCGTTTCGCTTTCAAACGAAAGTTATAGATAATCATGAGAGGAAAGTGCCAGTCGAAAATCAACAGCAGATACCCAAGGAGATGAGAGATACGCCTTCTCGAGTGCCCGAAATGCGCCGAAACCCGAAATCCACTTTATTGAGAAATAAGCTTTTGGATAC